>VZTJ01001885.1:206604-261561 GCA_013397795.1 Orthonyx spaldingii | reverse complement strand
CCCCCCAAATACAGCATCTAATAACCCTGTTAAATTGTTTTTCTTTGGTTGTTGTTTTCTTTCTTTTAAGTTGTCAAAGCTTTTTCAGAAGCATTTTGCATACAATAATGTTGTCAGTCTCTGTCAAACTTCTGTTTGGAAGCTATTAAATCCTCCTATTTTATCTGTGTTTTCTAAAGTTTAACCATGAATGGAAAGGTTTGCATAAAAACACAAACAGCAGAACAATCTAGATCAGTGTTGATGTTTACAACTAGTGCATATAGCATTTACTATTTTCCTCCACTTTCTTTTACCTGCAAATCTATAAAGATAATATCACTATTCTAACTATTTTCATCTCGATTTTCCATTTCCTTATTTTTGTGAAATATCATTGATTTTGAGAGATTATTTTAAACAATTTAAACAAAAAGGAATCAAATTTGCTGATGTTCTGGTATTGTACTCTAAAGAATAAACCACATCGTACAGCATCACAAATTTCAAGCATGGTGCTAAATAACATTATTCATATTGAGTTATTAATATAAAATTAAAGTCTGAACTATAAATCTAGTTTGTCCATGTGGCCTTTACTAGATTTACTTTGGCCTGAAAACAGAGTATGACACATTGAATTACTTGAGAGTTCTCTATGTCCCTTGTTTTCTTGGAGCATTTCCTGCTGCTATGATTCAGTCTTTTCCTCCTGTCGACAAGACAGTGCAATTGTGCAGTGGGGTTCATGGATCAGTGGCATACAAGCACCAGTGGTCCTGTGTCAGCAACAGGGATTTACTCAACCAGGAGGATACTTTTGTGGTGGAAGAGGGAATCTGCAGCCCGGAGAGCATTTTCTGTGACTGCTGGGTTATTTACTTCCTCTCAGGCTATTAATGAACTGTCAATTGTCTAAAGAAAGTATGAATCAACAACTCTTCTGTCTCCCAAAGGAATAAATGACGTAATCTTATTTTTAATTCTTCCTTGATTAATTAGCTTCTTGATCTTTGTATTGACACTGCTCCTCAAACTGCTTTTCTTTCCTCTGACTCTTCTGCTCACTTCTTTATCATTCCGAATATTTTTTCTTTATACTTCACTTTAACTTCATTCCTTTCTACATAGCAAACACATCCACCAAGTTTGAAGTATCAAGCAAAAAGCTAAATTGCTTTCAGAAGAACCAATGTATTATTTTTAGTATTATACCCCATTCTTTTCATCTGAAGTTATGATATATTCTATTCTGTTTTGAAGTAAAAAAAGGATTAAAAAGGGAAAAAAATTAAAATTGAACTGGCAGATTGTATCTCATAACAATCCGTTATAATATGATTCTTCACAGTCAAGCCAAGATTTTGAGATCTGTGAGCATAAATTAGGAACCTAAATAGTTGGTTATATAATGTACTTTAGAAATTGTTGGGTATTTTAAAAATTAATGAGATGAATTTAGTTTTGGATTTTATTCCAGTTCAGTCTTTCTGACTTCAATAGCAACAGTCAAATGAACAAATAAGACTTTATAAAACTGTTACTGGTCTCTGATTTAGCTAACTCCATACTGATATCCTCAGAGACAACCACCCTGATTTTGGGTCACAAAATGAGTATCACTATTTCTCAAAAATCCATCCACAGTCACTTGCACTTCTTTGTGACACTCACTGGTTTTCCCACTTTTGTCAAATTGAACTAACTTTTTCAAGTATTTAACTATAGTAATAGCAACCCTATCTTAATTACATGCAGTAAAACTCTAACCATAACTTAGTGAAGGTTTTGTTAGATAGGCAGGTATTTATCTGCATGCAAATAGAAATATTTTCACCACTACTTGAATAAGCTGCAGTTAAAAGCAGCTATATATTCAGATGAAATTAATAGAAAATTCTCCTTGAATATTTTTGAATACTTGCTGTGAATACTGTTCTATATAAAGAAATAACCCATGAACACTGAAACTTAGCCTGCAGTAAGAAATGGAAGAAGGCACTTGCCACTCTTCATTCAGGTACTTGACAGTAATCCTGAACCATTTCACTTCTACTGAAAAGCAAATACTATTCCTTTCCCTCTCACTCTAAGTGCATAATTTTATTTCAGAAATATTAACTCTGATTTTCTTTCTCTTTGTGCTAATTTTAACATGCAGCCCTATATTACCAATAACGAGTTGGGAGCCTTGTACTGAAGTCAAAGGTGTCACAACTGATGTTTATCAGATTCAATCTGTCGGAACTTTTCCCAACTTTCCTGTAGCTTTGTTTGCACTTGGTTTAGCTCTATGAGCATTTTCTCCAAGAGACCAGGTGTCTATGCCTATTTTATTTTACTTTTATTTATCTGTGTATGATATAACACAAGTTTTAAATAGACATTAGTAAAAAGTAGTTGCTATTCTATCCAGAATGAGATATTTATAACCCTAACATGAAAATGTAGAGTAGAGAATTTCTAGTTTGATTGAATAGCAGGTGCTTTCAGAAGTGTAAACAAAGGAGACACTGGAGAAGAGTGCAGTTTTGGATAAAGGACAGGATTTCGGTCTGGCACAAAAGACCTCAGGGCTATAATCAGCTCATCCACATTCAATTAAAGAAATACAGACCTGGGCAAAACTATCTAAAAGACATAAAAGGCACATATATCATAAATTTGGAGTAATGGGGAGCTGCAGACTAATGAAGAAAGACCAAAGTTGTAAAACTGTGCTATCAAACATGTAAATGTTGTTCCTGGAGCAGAGAAAAGAAACCATTAACACGAGCATGATATTTCTCCAACAGGTGACTGCAGACACTGACAACTTGCTATAATGCACCCCTGTCCCCACCATCTTCCCACAGCTATCAACCTTTGCACACAGAAGAGTACAGTAAGTGGGAGCACAGCACCAGAAACGGGTAGAAACAAAAGCGCTATTACTGATTTTAATTGCATTTATACTTCCATTTCCTGTATATGGTGTGTTGGCCCCAGGTGGCAGGTAAGACCTATCCAGTTGGATGAGAATTGTAAATGCAAAAGCAAGGGGAAACAACCCAAACTTCTGGGCTGAGATAAGGGCAGTCTAATACATTATGGGGGGAAAAAAAACCCCAAAACAAAACAAGACCCCCCAAACAAGCAAACATAAAGAAACCCACAAACCCAAGTGGTGCAAAAGCAGCCATTGCCACATGCAGACCAATGGCCATCCAGTCCTTGGTCAGTGGCTACTTTGGAAATACTCCAGTCCCAGTTTTATTGCTTACCATGACATCATAGAGTATGAAATGTCCCTTTGGTCAGTTGGGTTCAGGTGCCCTGGCTGTATCTCTTTGCAATCATGAAATCATAGAGTGGTGTGGTTTGAAAGGGACGTTAGAGATCACCTAATTCCAACGCCCCTGTCCCATGGGCTGGGACACTGCTCACTAGAGCTGACAGTTTCTTGTCCACCCCTAGCATACCTGCTGACAGAGGCAGAGAAAGAAACAGATAATGTCTTAACACTGTGCAAGCACTATTCAAGAATGGGTAAAACTGGTGTGCTATCAACAGTTTTGTTCACCAATCTAAAATATTAAATTGCCAATCTACATACAGACTACGATGAAGAAAATTGACTTCCTCCCAGTCAAATTCATTATAATCTCTATGCCTTTTTCCATGTAATTTACATCATGTTCGGGCCCTACATTATTCAATATATTTTTATCAGCATATCAAACCCCTTTTCTGTCCTTCGACATATACACAGATAATATTCTGTTAGTCTAATGCCTATCCTGATTGAAATGTCCATTCAATTAATTTAGTTCTTGACGTGCACTTTTTTTGTTGTGATGGTTGTTCAGGACAGAGTAAGAACTAAATTCCATTATATCTGAGCGTGTCACTAATATGTCTCAGCCATATGCTGCATCACTCTAGCCTTCCTCCATAGAAAATACAGCAGTCAGTTCATTTAAGCAGTCACCCTAGACATAGATAAAATCAAATGAAATTGTGTCATTGCTCAGGTGTAACAGGCGAGCCAAAGAATTATTATCCACAATATTACCATTTTTACAATGCAGAAATGATGAAACATCCTGTAGTGGATACCAGTGTTGCATTATAGTAGTGATGCATCTCTTATCTAAGAAACCACATTGACTATAAAGAACATGTGCATCGCAGTATTTTAAAATGAATCACAACTTTTTCTCTCTTTACATTTATTTGTAGTTTCAGGAGTGTGCCCCCTATGTTTTTTTGCATGATTTTATGATTATTGCTAGGAGCAATGAGCATGTTTTACACCTTTCTGATTCTTTCTTCTCAGCCTCTTTGAGTGAAGAAATTTGTTCTTAAGACATCCTGGGGGAAAGAAGTAGGGGGTGGAGCAGCCCATTATTTCTGAGGATTTCTGCCAGTTTCCTTTTAAACATATATTAATTCACTATAAATGCAGTTAAACCTTGTCATAGAACTTTATTTTTTTATTATTATATTTTTAAAGAGTTATTAACTGGTATAACAGCTACAGTACAGTATATATATAGAATATACATCATATCACAGGCTGCTTTCCTAAATATTCATCATCTACCTCCTGCAAATAAAGCTGTCTTACATTTTAAAGTAAACATTCTTCTCTTATTTGGCCATCTCCTACTTTGGCTAAAAATTTCACAAACTTGTTTTTTTCTGGTCTTGGAGGTGGGGAGTTGTGGTTTCCATTTGTTTGTTTGTTTGTGGGTTTTGGTTGGTTTTTTTCTGTTGTTGTGCTGGTGGTTTTTTAGTGGGGTTTTTTTTGTGGAAATACTTCTATTCTGAAACATATTTTCCTTTTGTCAGTTCTAGATGTCATCGCATAATTGACACACTACCATCCTTTGACTCTGAAAAGACAAAATCCTACACCCCCTGATAAGTGGAAAGGCTGAACGTCACAGTACTAACAGGACTTTTTCTTTCCATAGAACTGGAATCTCAATTAAGTCGTGATTTTGGATTGCCTAGCTAATCACTGAGTATGTCACACCCATGATGAAATAATCAGAAGAATCTCTGCAGTGTTCAGATTTCTCTTTTTCATTAAGAAAACATTGGAGAAACATGGAAAGAACTGTGAAGAATTAAATCAGGCTTGTTGTTGGGAAGATAGGAATGACATCTGCACTCTCCTGTGATCAGTATATAATAAAAATCCAAATCATTTATCGAGTGTGCAGGTTATCTAAGGACTTGTTTCCATATACCAGTACTTTAACTGTGCCTTATATACATGAAACCATTGTAATGGTGGAATGGGTGTTTCCTGACCAGTGTGTGATTCCTAAGCAGGTGACTAAGTAGCAACCACAGATTTGCAATAGGCCTGAGATAAAACATGCTCTTATAGAATTTACTGCCTAAGGACCTACAGAGTTAGTAGAAAGATTCACAAACATATGGTTAGACAAAGCAAAGAGAAAGGAGATATTATTATAAGACTAATTGTCAGGCTTTCTTTCTGTTTATTGACTTGAGTATTTGGTTGACTGACTAATGTAAACAAATTAATAAATAAAATATTACTCAATTTTATGTTTGTATTTGGATACAGACAAACTAAAAAACTGACATACCAGAGAACTTACATTCACCTTCTCAACATATGAGTACAACCAGAGAGAAAGGGATTGTCTTTTTCCACAGAATTCACTTAGCAACTGAAAAAAAAGAATAAGGACACTAATATTATCACTGCATTTTTGCACTTGCTTTGTTATTGCATTCACCTCTTATTATTAAGTACTACTCTGTGCTTTTTACACTGATATAGAGTAAATTATATCAATGAAACAGTATCCTGAGATTCTGGATTTTTCACCTCAGAGTGTCAGAGAACTTAAATTTTTTCATATTATTTATTCTTTTACATTTCAGCGCATAATATTTAATTGAAAGTATTATTTAATATTAAACAGTTCAGTGATGCCTGACTCTTACTGGGAAAAAGTATTTGCACTTAATTAGAGAGCATTTATTGGATTGCATTTTGTCCGTTTTTATCACAGGTTAAAATAAAAAGAGAACATGCAAGAGCAAACCAGAAGGAATGCTTTTGATCACATTCTGAAGGTTATGCTGCCTGATGAGCAATTGCTTAATATTTCTTTACTGCATGATTACCTACCTTTCCCTTCTAAAAATTCCAGAAGTATTTAGAAAAAATGCCTGAGGTACCACAATAATGTGCAGACACAGCCTGTCAGACACACAAGAATTAAACCTGACCAGAAGACTTCCATATAAATTGAATTTCCCTGAGTTTGCTAGTCCTACAAAATGAAAAATTTTCATGGTGCTGAACCAGTATCTGTCATCAGTCACTACTGTAAGTGCAGCTCAAAAGGAAGGATCCCAGTGAGTTCAGTACTTTCCCAGCACATTTTTCAGTTCATAGCAGTTGATACAATAAGGAGTGGTACTCAGCTAGAAAACTTGAGTGACAAGAAACCAAATGTTCTCATTAATACATGAATTTGACTGTATTTCTTTCAGTTCCAAGTTCCTTTCTAAGAGGATTTTTGTTTGCTTTTTTTTTCTGAGTTCCCCTTTACGTAAGTCTAAGATCTAGCATGTATTTGAAGATTTTTTCTTTTATCTAGTTTACTCAAAAAAAGGCTAGAATGACCACAGTTTGTGTGACTCACTCTTGTGAACTGCATGGTGTCCTCAGTGAACATTAAATTCAATATGCCCTGTTACAGCAATAAAATCTTCTCTGTGTAATGAGGAGTATATGTGGCACTTCCCCAGCAGCTGAGCAAAGAACAAATTCTCATTTAGAAGGATAGACTACCTTCAGGCTTTTAGCTTACTTTGGAATGCTCAGCACATGGTAGAGCTTGGTTTGCCTGCCCTTTCCTGGCTGGTTAGCATTAAACAAATTTTTTTCTACACTAATGCAAATGGAAATCCCAGTCTGAAACTGGCTGGGAATTTTAGTTTGGAATTACCAAAAAAACAAAACCCAAACAGGCCAACATTTTTAATACTTGCAGTACTACAACTTCTGTAGGTTTTGTGCAATTTTTTCTCTATGTTGGTTTTTAATTTAGAATTTATCAGATTATATATCGGATCTGTAATCTAATATGTAACTCTGACCTGTTGAGTGTATACAGGTCCTTCATAATTTCATAAATTGTCCAGTTAATATGTTTTGAAAGAATGTTAAGGTACACATAATAATGATTATGCTTACACCTAAATTAAAAATTTACTTCAAAAGAAACTGTTTCCTAATATTTAAGTGAAAGTTTGGTAGTGAAGTGATTAATCTAATGGACATATATACAGTTTTTAGTCTCAAAAGCATGAATTTATTAAAACATTTGTTAATTGTCTGGAGATGGGGTGAGAAGAACCTTATTATTGCAAAAATATCAGCAGTAACATTAAGTAAAGGTATAATAAAAATAATTCAAAAACAAATCAAGACTCAAATATATGAATAAATAAATGATTGAAGTATCATGTGATTGAAAACTTCCTCATGTTCATTGCCCAAAGAGATTTCTGTCTTGTGATTTTCCTTTGTAGTCTTGTCATTATAGCAGGTTAGCTCTTTAACTTTGACCTCCCATGCCCATTCATTTCAACTTCTACTACACAAGTGGGGTTTTTAGAGTACTCACATTAGATTTGTGTACAAGCTGCAAAAATATTTCAGAGGGGAATTTTCTTGCAAGATCAGCATTCCCATCCCCATATTGTGCAGCTGCATTCAGAAGAGTAAAGCAGAGATGTCAAGATATACTGTATCCTTCAGTTTTCATCAACTGATCTGTTAGTTTTCTTTTTTATATTAATTCAGATTAATGATAAATTGATTAATTCAGATTCAAGATAAAGTATTTTAGTGAATATAGAAATGCTGGAAATTAGTGCTTTGAGATAAATTGAAATAAGAGAAACATGTCCCTCTCAAAATAGAAAAAAAAATAATTCCGTTAAAACTGAACAAAGTTGATAAATCTGATACATATTTCCACTGTTACATTAATAAACATGGAGAGAATTAGAAATTATATTATCTCCACTCATTTTTCCCTTCAATTACTCTATATAAGCCCAGAAAACAAACAAAGAGAAACTGTAGAGTAAAGGGATGTATGATTCAGTTTTGAGTCTCAGGTTTCACATTTGCATTGCCAGATGAAATATATTTAACTGTTAATATTCAAGAAATAACTGAAGCATAGCAAAGGCTTACCTTATAATACATTTCCATCCCTGTAAACATATGTATAGAAAAGTGTTTCTTTCCTAGACATCCTATTATTGTCATCCTTATGTGATTTGACTCTACAGGTTATGTCAGAAATCAAGCCTAGTGTTACCACTTGAATCTCAACAATGGAAAAAAAATCATGACCCTAAGGAATCTTCCTGAAAATATATTCTAAAATAAATTACAAATAAATCTTGCAGACTGGATTATAAGCATGTATGATAAGTGGTTTTTACAACAAATCATGGTTTATAAAAATAAGTTGTTCTATTCCACAGAATATCTGGAAATGTATGAGGATACTCTCAGTCAATCATCCAAAGAATAAGAAGGTGGAAAAAAACCGCAGCTTGACAAGATGCAAATATAAGGTTTGATGTATAGCCCAGGGAGGAAGAAAGGTTTCTTCTCAATTTCTTCACTGGACCTGTGTGCTGAGTGACACACTGTTACCTCCAACTAAGGAACAAAAATATGTGACAAACATATACCTTTTCTATAGTATGGATGTTGTTTTGATTAATTAATGCACTAGATTTTATTTACATATTCTTTTAAAATGAAAGGGGCTTATTGATAGTCAGAAATTCTATTTATTGTCCATTATTATTTTGTCTTATCTTTCACAGATGAAAAATTCTGAAATACAGACTGAATTACTCTGAAAATAATGCAGAACACTATGCATTTGCTGTTTATTAAATTTTAAAAGAACCCTACTCGAAATATTTTCGGTACTTTTTGCTGGAACTGTAGAAATGTAATATTTTAGGGAAATCTTAATAACATAGAGATGAACAATATGGTTTTTTCCAATGGCTAAATGTGATATTCTATGTCCAAATAAAATTAATACAGTAGAAGTAATCCAAACTATTTAATTTGAAGTTGTATTATCCACAATTGGAAGTTCATTTACTATGTGTTTTGTTTCTATATACATTAAAATTCAGAATAGCGCAAGTTTGATGGATACTCAGATTCTAAGAGTTTGCCTGGCATTATAAACAATATATATTTATAAAATATAAACATTATATAAACAGTATATTTTGTCTGACAACAAAATTCATTGTTTAACTTTTAATGTGTATATGTAATACCAATTTTTTTACTATAATCAGTGACAAAACACAACATAAAGCACTCATCTGAAGTATTTAATTTCCAAAATACCATCAATTGTGACAAAGTATTTTATAGTTCTTTAAGTATTCAGACCTATCATAGCAAATAAATTTCATACTAGAGAGATATTATTGTATTCTTGATTTCTCTATGTTTATTTTATTATGTGGTTATTGGTACAATTATTCTATTGACATCAGTAAGTGTTGTGATATCTTAAACATCTTAAATTTTTACTACAACAAAAACCCCCACCTCTGATCTATAGGATGATTATTTTTTAGTTTGGGTTACATAAACTCTTGTGAAAATATGTTAGACCTGAATCTCTGCTCCCTCAACCTCAAATTCATGTCTTAGCACATGGATGGGAAATATATCTTCAACAGTTTTTACATCTCATTAAATAATGATAATTACTTTAATTTGATTATGTGGCAAAATGCATTTGTCATGACGTATAAGCATCTAATCAGACCTTTCAAACTTAAGACATTTGATCATGCAACAGATTTTGACCCTATAAAAATAGAAAAACCAGAAAACATTTAGAAAAATAAGTATGCGGACTGGAAAATGAAAGAAAGCCACAACAAGAATGATTTATCTGTCTGCGGTCTGACCCCTTGATTTTTGTTCTAGTAGTTCTATTCTATGAGGACTTAACCTTGTTATAAATAAACAAAAATGTTACAAAGCCTGAGAAATCCTGACTAAATTAAATAAATTGTAATGATTTAAAGACTTATAAAAAATCATATCATCAGATTATAAGAAGATATTGCAAGAACAAAATACAATGTAATCATTTCAATGAACTATGTGGAGAGGAGAACATAGTTACTCTACAGATACTCTACATTGTGTACTGGTCCTTTGCTAGTGAGGAATTATCATGTTTCATTATATTATCTATGTTCTTCAAGGCTATTTTTATCAGGGCAGGACTTTGCAGACACCCATATGTCTTGGCTGACCCCTCACCGTGGCTCTGGCCAGGGCCCAGGACCCCATTTCACACTGATGCTGGTGAAAATGTGATATAGAGCTCATGAACACAGGTACGGCTGTGCACTATCAGTTTTCAGGCTCTTCACACCGTGGTCTTTGCTGTAGTGTGGCCTTTTTTCCTCAAGTTCCATAGGTGAAATAACTATGCAAAGCATTTTTTCTTTTAAAAACTACAGTACTTTTCCCAATCATACTGAATGTGACAGCACATTTCTAGAAAATAAGACCTACAGTGAACTCAGAAGACAGCCACCATTTATCTCTACTCACCTAAATACTTTTTGTGATCATATTGATAGGCTGCAGAATTTACAGCGGTCTGACCCTGCAGGGGGAAAAAAAAAAAAAAACCAAACCAAAAATATGTATACCGTTTCCTACTCATGTTTGTTTTGATCTAGGCACGTAAGTTTGGAATAAAATGACATAGTGATTAAAGCAAACCTTGGAAAGCCTAGGGGCAGTAATAACAATTGATTAACATTCAGAGAGTGATAAACCATGCTGTAGTGTGTTATACTGTATTTGAGTTACATACAGATACCAACAGTAGATTGGTTTAGATATATCAGGATACCATCTTCTGCTGGCAACACTGTTTCTAAGTTGTAGTAGATTTAAAAAGCCTAGCAGCTCTACCAGATCTGTGACTACAATGAGAAATATCAAATATAATGCAAGCTAATTTCATAAATTGTTTATAGTAAGAGGAAACAGAATTGAATTCTTCCATCTTTGTTACACGGACAAGCTTCATACTAATTTTCTATTATTTTGATGTGTGAGGTAAGACAGATTTATCTGTATCTATCACGAATTTTTAACCTAATATTTGTTATTTTAGTTTTATCTCTTAAAATTCAGAATAATTTCTTCTATTAATTTTACAGTTTTTCACACATAATATTGGCAGGAAAAAAAACCCCAAAGATTAATCTGTTTCAGACCACTCCTAAAATCAACATCAATGTTCAAAAACATACAGAAAAATGTAAAACTAGATTGGTTTCAGCTGATTTTAATTAATGAGAGCCACATTTTGGTTGTTATATTAATTTTTGGTTACGTCTTTAGTGCTGAAACTTGAAAACTGATTTACAGCAAACTGTCAGACAACAACTTCTTCACATAATTGGGTTTGATCCTCTGAATATTGAGAGATAACTGCAACCAGCAGAAGATTGCAGGATCATCAAGGTTTGTATTATTCCAGCAGCCACTACATTAATTTTCGTCTTTGGACTGAGGCCACTTATTTCTTCACTGTGAATTGCACTATGTATAATTCACCTACATAGTGTTTGCATGTTAGAAAATTGATATATTTTGAGAAGGATACACGTAAAAAGAATAAAGTTAATTATAATGACACAAATTTAAGACTGAAACCTTTAAAGTGCCTTTTCACTTGATTCTTAAACCTGGAAATGCCCAAATGTTGCAAGTTCCTCATGTGTTAATCTAAAAGCACCCTAGCTAACTGAAATTCTCATTGCATGTGTTGCAGGCTTTACTCTTAGCAAGGCTAAAAGTTTATGCCATGCTCACTAGCTATTTGACTCCTAAGTACTGATGGCTACAAGTAAGTACGAGCATGTGTAATGTTCCTGAGAGCCTGAACTGATAGATCAAAACAAAACAGAGCAGCACCTATTGTATCTTTCAAATTATACATAACGATGAAATTGTTGCCACAGCTCTGCCTCAAACTTTTTCTCATAAATATTCGTTTAGCCATGTGTGTGATACCAATGCAGCAGAAGTATCAAAAAAAAAAAAAAAAAAAAAAAAAAAATTTTAAAAACACAAAAAAAAAAAAAAAAGAATTTTACTAACACTAAGGAATAACAATTATTTTTTATTATAATTATCTCTATATATTTTTATTTAACTCCTTTACAATATATCTCAAAATGCATATTCTGATTCAATTTTTGTTTCATTCATTATTTCTCTTTAAGATATCTGTCTTAATTCTCTGAATGTGGTCTGGAGGTTTTATGTTTCTTCTCTTTAAGTGTGTGATCTTGGGCTTTACTGATTTCATGTCATCAAAATCTTGAGCTTTTAGGAGAACTATTAATTCCATTCTTCCAATACCTTAGTGTTTTGCAAACATCACTTGAATTATCTTTATGACACTACTGTGAAGTAAGCTCTTATCTCCCAGCAAGAGGAAATTGTAAGTACTCAATGATTCTAGAAATCAAGTCACACATTCTACAAAACCATTTCAGTGTTTATAAAAAGAAGGACCCACATTTATAGGCAAGCTGTGAAATTATTTGCATATGTGATATGCTAAGCATTGCACAAGAACTTTGTCATAAGTGCTAATTCAAAATCCAGTTCAGTGGATTACTTTACATACATGAGATCATTTCACAGCCTCATTTACCATATATTAACATCTTCTCTTGGAGTTTACCACAAATTTGGTTTTGCCCATGCAGAAAGAATTTTTTTGATCATGTGATTTAAAAACAGTATCATGGTGTTAATTTAAAGATGACAAAATTAAAAATGGACAAGTATCATAAATGCCGTTATTTCTAAGAATTTAATTACATGTCTTTATAAACTTCATTTTCTTTTCACTTATCTTAAATTTTATAACTTTTGTGTTCATGTCCAAATGCTGCTTAATTTACTATAAAATAATACGCAAAATAAAATGCAAGATTTATCTCATGACAGAAGCAGCCAATATGGAACATAGGGTAAAAGAAATTTTTATATGTATTAATGAATTTTGTCAAAACACAAGAAATAAGTTTTATTATCAAAGGGAATATCACAAATATACAGACAACAATAATGCAAATATCATTTTAAGTCATCATTAGTATTGTAAACATTTTTGATAAATTCCCACAGCTGATTAAAAAACATCACTTTTTGCAAGACTCATAATTTTTGACATGAGCCTCATCAATTTAGGCTGGTAATAAATACTTCATCTAGTTACACCACCCCTCAGTTTATACTTGTTTATTATTATAAGTGAAAAATAATCATCTCTGCACCGCAAAGGTGTGTTTCAAAGCACTGAACTCGTAGAGGTGGAGGGGAAGAGCTAGATGGAAACCAAAGATATAGCAGACACCACAACAGAACTGAGTGCTAGTTGCTGTGCCCAGAACCACAGGAACCACAGTACACTTCAAATAATACTTCTGCAAAATAGTATTGACATCACAAGTATTTAAAATCATGATGTCAATATTGTAATAATAACAGTCCGTTTTTTTTATTGTGTAAGGCACTATGACACATATGGAAAAATTGAATGGCTGGGGTTGGAAAATACTTTAAACATCCTCTAGTTTCAACTCCACTGCCATGGGAAGGGAACTTCCCATTAGGACAGTTTTCTCAAAGACTATCCAGCCTGGCCTTGAACACATCCAGGAATAGGACATCCACAACTTATATGGGCAGCCTCTTCCAGTCTATCACCACCCCCAGAGTAAAGAATTTTTCCTAATATCTAAACTAAACCCCCTTGTCCTATCACTACATGCCCTTTTGAAAAGCCCTTCTCAAGCTTTCTTGTAGGCCCCCTTTATGTACTGAAAGGTTGCTGTTATATCTCCCTCGATCTTTCTCTACTGCAGGCTGAACAACCCCAACTCTCTTAACCTGTATTCAGACTGAGGTGCTCTGATCATATTTCTGACCCTCCTCTGGACTCACTTCAACGGTTTCACACCCACCTTGGGTTCCCCCAGAGCTGGACACAGTACTCAAAGTCAGGTCCCATGAGAGGGGAGAGGAACCCCCTGCTTCAACCTGCTGGCCATGCTTTTTTTGATACAGCTCCAGACACGGTGGCTTTCTGGACTGCAAGCATACATTACCAGGTCATATCAAGGCTCTTATCCAAAACCCCCAAGTCTTTCTCCAGAGGGCTGCTATCAATCCGTTCTCCACCCAACCTGTACTTGTGCTTGGGATTACCCTGACCCAGGCACATCTTTACACTTGGCCTTGTGAAAATTGATGAGATTTACACAGGCTCACCCCTCAAGTTTGTCAAGGTCCCTCTGGATAGAATCCCTTCCCTCCAGTGTGCCAAGTTCACCACAGAGCTTGATGTTGTCAGCAAACTTGCTAATGGTGCACTCAATCCCATTATTCAGGGAACTGACAAAGGTGTTAAAGAGCTCCAGAAAAAGAAGTTAAAGAGCTCTAAACCCAATAATGACCCCTGAGGAATGACACCTGACACATCCCTGCTTCTCCAGTTTAGGGACAAGGATATCATGCAGGGCAATGTCAAATGCTTCACACAAGTCCAGGTAGATGATATCAGTTGCTCTTCCCCTATCTACCAATTCTGTAACCCCATTATAGGCCACAATTTGATGAGGCATGATAATTTACCCTTAGTGAATCCTTGTTGATTGACAGCAATTCTTATTTTTTACGTGCTGTACCATAGTCTCCAGGAGGATTTGCTCCATGGTTTTTTTTGGGTAGACATGAGCCTGTTTGGCCTGTAGTTCCCTAGGTCTTCCTTTTTTCCATTTTTAAAACTGAGGGTTGTTTTTCTGCTTTCCAGTCAGTGAGAAATTCACTAGACTGCCATGACTACTCAGGTATGATGGATAGTAGCTTAGCCACCACTGGGCAGGTGGTGTGGACTCCCCAGTTGGAGCTGCAGCCTTTGCTCTCAGATGAGTGCCTGCTGTTTTGTCCTGAGGGCCATGTCAGACACGTGCCCTTGGCCTGTGCAGATGGTCGCAGGTGCCTGGTTGCTGCATTATGTGTGCTTCACATGTCATGTATGCCAAGGTCTTTCATTTGTATGATCTAACACACACAGTTTCAGGTGGTATAAATCAAGAAGTTGGTGGCCTGTTATTGTTATAAATAAGGGCAAGGCATACGAGAAAGTCTTCCCCTTTCACTTATGTAGAAGAATGAGCTGTAAATTGAAAAGTCACTATTTATTTTTCACCATTATTCATGATTTACCTGCATCAAAAACTGTGCCAGTTCCATGCCAAGTTGATGTTCACTGGGATGTTTCAGAAGTCTCTGACCTAACACTGCTGCTCTAAAGTCAATGAAGCTTTCACTGCTAACAGGAGCAGATCTAGGGCAATGGTGAGTGCTTTAGAAGTTCCTGCATGAGAAGATGCCCAGGGAACCAGCCTGAAGGGTTTACAACCTACTGCTACAAATGGTGAAACACCTGGGACTGAACAGTAGGATGAATTTGACGATGGTCATGAAAGAGGAGTAGAAAGAAGGAAGACATAATTTAGTACCTTAGCAAGTGTTTTTCTGAAATATAAATTATTATTGTTAGTATTAGTTCTGTTTAGGAATTAAACATGTAGACTGACTATTGAAACATAATGACTTTGTTAACACATCTATTAAGAGAGTGGGGGTACTTTGTATTGGCATTTTAACTCAAAGGTTTAGAATGGCGAAAAACACACTTCCTTAAGAAATTGGCACACTCTCTGGAAAGATAAGACACAACTTTATAAAACAGAACATTTAGATCCAAATAGAAAATATAAAATAAATGCCTGGACTAGGAACTTTGGTGAATATTATCAGTATTAATTGTACACAGGTAAAATTACATAGTGTTTAGACTGTGTTTTTGTAGACTGCTATAAAATCAGAAAACATAATTCCTGTGGTTGAAGCTCTTGTTAACAATTATATTGAAATGTCTACGTTATTAATGAATTGAATTCTTAATGGACACTGGCAAAACAAAACCTAGCTTAGAACCTTGGCCTAAATTCAAACAACAGAATACCCTCAGGCTTCTTCACGAGATATGTCACGATTAAAGAAAAAAATGGTTCAGACATTGATTGCTTTGGTTAAAATTATTGAATGGAGCAGGTTCATTACTAATGGATCACTAGAATATGCATTTACAGATGGATTTTTCTGCTGGGTTCAGTCTCTCTCTTCCCTAGGGTAACAAATGCAGCAGCATGTATGTGTAAAGCAAGAATCCTTCTCTTGCATGAACAAATAACAGTACAGTAAAGTGTACAGTGATTGTGAACAGCTGCTGAAAATCATTAAGCATCCTTGAGTGCTTTATTGAAAGTTCTAAAATTTCTTACCATTTTTTCTTTCTCCAGTTAATCACAAGTTCCTTCTTTGCACACTATATCAACTAATATAAACTAAGTAGTTCTTAACCAGTATTTCTCCTTCCATGCCATTATCCCCTTCTGCTTTGTTTCCCTTTTTTCTTGTAATCACTTTTCTATCATTAAGACTTCGTTTATTACTGTTTCTAGTATTCATTTCCTAAAAAGGATTTGGCAATTATTCTTCATATGAATTACATATGACCTTCATTAAAACTTATGCTAGGGACAAGGAAAGGAATTATCTGAAGAACAGCAAACAGCAAAATGTCATGAAGCTGAATGAAAGGATGTATCTTAATGGGTTGCTTTCTGAGTAAAGCTCTGGATTTGTATTCACACTCTATAAATTTCCAGAAATTATGTTTGTCTATTTAAATCAGAAGAAAGTTTTGTTTACATTTATTTTATTTATAATATTTACTTTATAAACACACCAAAGTGTCCTAAGTAGGAAGTGGATCTCTATAACTTTTTATTCTATCATACAGTGATAGAAACTTACATATGTCATCTAAATATAACCTACACTTCAAACAAAAAAATCTCCAAAATTTCAGGTGTTAACAACTAATGAGAAGAAAAGTGCAAAGACGTTGTAATTCCAGCATCTGAATTAAAAACAACACTAAGTTTAGATGGATATAGCCTTGTTCATTTTTTTCAAGACTTTTCAGCACATGAGTTTTCTCCTATAGCCTTTTACAATGAGGCATTCCAGATTCATACACAGAGGGATAAAGAAAGCAGAACAAGGAAGTAGAATTAGCTGTAATTGCCCTTATTCATAAAAAGGAATTAAATATCTGCTTTTTTCTAAAAACAATTTCATTTCTTCATTAAATATACATGTGAAGATCTTTCTAGTTTTGAACATAGTCTGGAAAGAACTATTGTAGTCTTTAAAAATTGTGGAGGATCAGTTTATTAGATTGGTGAAGAGTTTAGAAGTACATGAAATAATATGTGCCCTGAAGAAATTTTATTATATTGTGCCTTTGATAGATATAAAAGACCTGATTTGTATTTCAATGAGTAAGATTTGTCTTTTAATCGATGAATACAACTGCTATACACATTCCCTGAGGCAGTAATTGCCACAGAGAAGCACTTCCCAGCCAAGGAAAGGACTTTAGCAAGGGTATATCATGTTGACATTACGAACACTTTAGATTTTATCAGTAAGTTGATCATAAAACACAGTCATGATACAGTTTTCATTTTCTGAGATTAAAACTGCACATGTTTTAATTCATAGGAATAACAAAGACTCATTAATCTACAATTATGGACAAATCTATTCTTAGTGTTTGAAAGGCACATCAGTCCACAAACATTTGCACTTCTGCTGAGCCTTCTTCACAGAGGCAATTTTCCCCAAGCAAGTATTCCTGTCAGTCAGAGTATTCTGAACAATTTTTGTATGGCTATTTTCAAAAAAGTTTGGCTATTGTGTTTGAATATAATACTGATAAATTTTGCAAAGTAAGCAAAATCAGTAAAATATTCATTTACTAGTTTTACTCAAGGGCAGTCCTTTATCCTACACGTGAATTCATGCCACTTTCTCCAACTGAAAAGTTGATTTTCCTCTCTGGCAAAAAAAATTACTGTTCACTTTGCAAAACCGTTAGCTTTGTTCTTCATATGCTAGCAACTACCAGTATTGGCTAGACCATTGGAACACAGTAAGAAATTGTCAGCTGACTTTTAAGGAAAATTGGATACTATAGCAGATAATATTCCCCCTCCTTTCTTCCACCAGAAGCAAATTAGCTGAGTTATCTTCTGTTACCCTGAGTCTCTACCTAAGTTGCCCTTGACTGAATATCACTTTTAATAAAAGATGGTCATCTAGTGACCTCTATTTCAGCAAAGCAATTTATCAAAGTATTGTTTTATGTTGATATGCTTTACTTTTTAATCTTTACACACATAGTCTATTAAAATCCTACTCAGAAGATTAAGCTTCATGTCTTGACATGGAATTTTCATGAAATTCTTTCTTCAGATATAGACCTAGTTACACTTAGATTTAACTTTGAAATCATTGAAGTAATTTAAATGACTTGAGCTAGACACATGTGAAAGAGCTTTGCTGAAACAGGGTCTAGAGTAATATATTTTGCTACAGTTTTAATTTTTTCGCTTTATTGTCCTAATGGTACTACGAAAAGCGTAATGATATGAGCAGCAGAACCATAGATTCCCTTCAAGTTTAAGAAAAATGTTTATTTAGTGTATCTAAAGTGGTTTTCAGGACTTGAAATCTATTATCTTCTTTACTTTAGTATAGGCTACCTAGTGTGTCATGCACTATGTAAATCATGCCCAATTGAAAAAGCAAATGCAGTTGATTCTTTATAACCCGTTTCAAAAATTGATTGTGCTGCATTGATAGCATAATTCTCTAGGGAAGTGAATCAAGCTAGAGAGTCTGTATCTTGTTACGATTTGCTATACAGGTTTTTTTCTTTTATGCCTTCAAAACAAGTAAAATTTTAAATGCTGTAGAAAAACTTCAGAAATACTGTTATTTCATAGAAGGATTAATTTTAGCAAGAACTTCCACTGGCTATATCCTTGCAAATTTTTCAGCCTCTTTTCAATCCCAAGCCCAGAGTGAGGAAAAACGAATAACGCAAATATTCAAATAAAGGCTGAACTGAAGGACAGAAGAGTGCACTTCAGAAATAGGATGGAGAAGTAAGGTGTAAAAAATTAGGACAGCGTGATAGGCAAGGAGGTAATTAGGAGTCTGCAATACAGAGATAGGCAGAAGGTGATAGAAAGGGCGAAAGATAACATAATAAGCCAGGTGAAGAATGTTATTATATATACAAGAAAGATGGAGCAAAAGGATGAAAAAGGATGAAATTGCACAAACATCTGCTGACTCAGATGAATGTGTCAGCACTCCAAAGGCAAAAGGCAGAATTGAACTAGATAAAAAGTAAAATCCACATCTAAGAAGTTATGTTGGTTTATTTTAGGTTATTCCATTTTCTTTTATTTTATGGACTGAGAAAGATCAGACTAGGTGAACTAGAAGAAAGTGTACTTCTCTTTTTCTGTGATGTACACTTTTTACTTAATGATGCTCAGACTTCACTTCTTTTCTTCTTCCTTAAAGGGAGTATATTTTATGTGCTATTTAATTCATAAACCTGCACATCCTTGATCAATGATGAGACATAACTAATACATTCTAGCAATCTTCTTTTTCTGATAGTGTTGCTAACCATTGCACTAGAAGAATTTAGTTTTATTCAGTACTCTATGCAAGTCTCCCGAGTCATTTTGATAGATGTAGTTGCAAGGTGTAAGTGGGTCTGAAATTATTTAGACCCAATTACCTGTGCATTGGGAGCCACTTATTTTAAATTAGGTGATTCTGTTTCATCACATCCTCAATATAGTGCAAGAATATTACACTAGCAAGATCAAAGACTGTTAGGAGGCTAGGTATGAAATAACCCAAATAATAAGCAAAGGATGAAGTTTCCATGTTCTGTCCTTCATACTTGACTGAAATAAAATCGAGCCCTTCATTTGGTAGTAGAAATGGATTCTCAGTTACTGAAGAAATCAAAACATGAGGGACATTAAAATCTTTTGAAAGTATTAAACAAAATGAAATAGCCAAGTACATAAAGCAGAATCAATAGTTTTTTGTGAAGTTAAAGAATCTAATAACTATATAAATACCAATATCAGAAGTATAAAACAATGCAGTCCAAGCATTCCTTAACAGACACTCTACAAGCAACTTCTGACTTACAACCTGCTCCAAAAATTTAACGTAAATTGTAACATGCCTGTGAATTAGACATAGAAACTGATATGGCAAAGAGACAAATATGAAGCGTTTTGTCCAAGATCATGCAGCAGGTGATTTCAGGCAAAACAAAGGCTTATTGCTCTGACAAAACAGAAGCACAATAAAAAAAAATATTATCATGTGTTTGACTTTAACACTCAGATAATATAATAACTTTGTAACATTACAATAACATTATAACCAGTAGCTATTACATAACACTAATAACCTTTTGTAACAGCTAAGCAGAAATATATTTAAAATATCCATAGTCCCAAAAGAGAAAGGGAAAGTTGTGGTTGTATAAAAAGGGTACAGGAAAATGCACCCATGAAATACATGAGCAGGTGAGTAGTTGACGGATTTAACCAGAATAATCCTGAAGAATAAACAAGACAGATGTCTGGAAAAAACAAGACAAGTCCTGATTACAAAAATAAATAAGAGCAAATGCTGAGAACAAATAAGATCCTTTTTTTCTTTGTAAAAAGGACCAAGAAGCATAGGAGAAGATGTCATCATAATTTGTGGAAAATAAATTTACTATATAGGTATAGTTTGGAAAAACCCACATCAGTCATCTTAGATGGAGTAGATGCCTATTATTTACATGATCAAATAATAATAAATGCATTTTTTATATTTCTTTGACTTCAAGCTACTAATGCTGAAATTGTTTCAGGCTTGCCATTATTTTGTATTCTAATTGCCTTATAAGCTGGCAATTGAAAATTAAGACAAATAAACTAAATGATCTGGCTTTGCCATTATAGTACTTTTATTTTAGTTTCAGAGTATTTGAACTGAAGGCCAAGCAAAATGATTGAAGATGCCTAGAATCAATTTCAAGTAGTTATGCTCTAGAAAAAGATAAAAACTGACTGCATGTCCTGTTTCCTCAGCAAAAGTCAGAACTCATTTTTAGAAGTCACTTCTAACTATGTCATGTTTTGGATGATTTTCTTGCTTCTTTAATTTCTGGTTTTTTTGATACAAAATGATAAAATTATCACTGGAGGATCAACATGGGAGGAAAACTGCAACTTGAAATTAATTAAACAGCATTATATTTATAAGATTTTTGTTCATTAAATTCATCTATAATGTCCAATAACTTAGAATCTTGATATATTCCTTGGTCCTGGGACTCTTGGGGTTTGGGTTGGAAAGGACCTTAAAGATCATTTAGTTCTAATCCCCCTGCCATGGACAGAGTCACTGATCATGTTGCTCAAAGCCGTATCCAGCCTGACCTTGAACACTTCCAGGGGTGGGGCTTCCACAACTTCTCTGGGTGACCTGTTCTAGTGTCTCATCAGTGTTACAGTAAAGATTTTATTCCTAATATCTAATCTAAACCTACCCTCTCTTAGTTTAAAGCCATTCCCCCTTGTCCTATCACTACATGTCCTTGTGAAAAGTCCTTCTCCAGCCTTCTTGTAGGTCTTTAGGTACTGGAAGACTGATATGAGGCCACTCCCAAGCTTTCCCTTCTGCAGGTTGAACAATCCCAGTCAGCTCAGTCTGTTTTCATCAAAGAGGTGATCCAGCCCTCTGATCACATTTGTGTCTCTCCTCTGGACTCACCCTAACAGACTGATGTCCCAACTGTGCTGAGGACCCCATAGCTGAACACAGCACTCCAGGTGGGGTCTTACAAGAGTGGAGGGGCAGAATCACCTGCCTCTGTTCAGTCTTTTAATGCAGCCCAGGACATGGTTGGCTTTCTGGGTTGCAAGTGCACATTGTCAGATCATGTTGAGCTGCCAACCTCCACCAACACCCTGAAGTCCTTCTCTCAAGGCTACTCTCAATCCATTCTCCTCTGGTACTGTATGTGTGATTTTCCTGACCCCTGTGCAGGACTCTGCATTTTGCCTTTTTTAACTTCATGAGGATTCTACAGGCCCACCTCTCAGGTCCATCACGGTCCCTCTGGATGACATCCCATCCCTCCAGCATGTCGAACGCACCACACTGTTTGGTGTTGGCAAACTTGCCGAGGATGCACTCAATGTCACTGTCCAGGCCACCAGCAAAGATGTTAAATACCACTAATCCCAATACCAACCCCTTAGTAATGGTAAATATGATTTCATCATATTTTATTCTCTTCATTCCACTTCTGTTCTCTAATTCAAACTGAAAAGTTTTGAACACTTGAACACATCCATATTAACTCATGCAATGAATCAAGGAAGCTTTTCCCCATTCCTAACACTGTCTTTACATAACCATATGGGAAGAGAGCATGGAAAACAAAGAATAAAAATAATCCAAACCACAAAGAATCTGTAGAAAATCTCTTTGACAGTCATGAGTGTCTTATAACTTCTGAAAAGATATCATTGATGTGAACTAGCTAACATTTTTAATCATAGATACTCACAGTTCAAAATTTTCTTCTCTCTGTTTGGGTTTTCCAAAATCTCCAGACAAAATTTCACAGGAATTAATGCAGAGACACCTTAGATTTTGGTTAATCTATGAATTCCAGGAAAAAATGAAATATGATATGTCTGTCTAAAAGATATTAATTTTATGTGTGTTAGAAATTATTCTAATTTCTAATATTTTTAATGATTATTTAGACAAGGCTGTAGTATAGTGAATCAGGAACTTTCTACAATATGACAAGTTACATAATTATGTTACATAAGTTACTTGATTATGGTTTAGGACACTGGAACTGCAATCTTAATACATCACAGAAGAATAATTTCAGATGGTATACATGAAATTTAATGTGTTAAGTTTATACCCTTGGGTAGAAATATTCCTCAAAAATATATAAAATGTTAATAGAAATGAATAACATTATCTAATAAGAGAAAGGGGTCTGTGATGTTAAAAACCCCAACATTGCAATTCTTAATGGAATATTCAGTGATGAAATCAATTTAACGTTATAATATAGATCTCAGAAATTGCTACTTAAGCTTGGTTCCCTTAACATGTGTTATATAAGCATAAAAATAATTATACTACTGATAAAAGATTATAGAGATGACCTAGATACTGAGGAATTAATTTTTTGTCCTGTGTCAAAGGATTAACTTTAAAGCATTTCAACACAAAATCAGCAAGCTACAACTGTGTTTTAGCAGGAGGTATTCTACAACATTAACTGGAAACACTGACAACAATCTTTGTTACACAGGTGGAAGTTTCTGTCTTAAATGATACATTATTTTACTCACCAAACAGAAATGTAGTATCTAAATACTATTTCAAAATTATTATCCATTGCTAATACTTAATATTTTGGGAATAGAGTTTAATAGAAGTGAAAGGTTTGGAAATTATGGTTTAGCCAAAATGTTTCCTTTTCATTACGCTGTCAAAGGTCCAGGAGCATAAATTCTTTATTTCAGGATTTTTGTACTGTGATATCTAGTCAGTTTTATGCTATATATGCTATGCATCTTTTAGATATGTGTATGTATATAACTATACCAAAACCACTAAAATACTTGTTTTCGTTCATTTCATGCATATAAAAAATTTTTTTTTTTTTTTCAGAGAGAAACATTCAAAATACAGAGTCACCATTCTCTATGAGTCATGTCAAACAAATTTCTCTCTGCTCAAAGAGCCTCTAGGGCAAATGGAATGTCAGGAAGCCTCAAGAATGGAACAGAATGCAGAATAAGAAACATAAGTAAAATGTGTAGATTCATAATCACATTACATGCAATTCTGGTCACCAAAAGCAGGACATGGTTTAACAAAAGACGCTAGAATTGATAAAAAATGGATACTGGAAGAGAATGTTGATAAAAATCTAGGAGCATTCAGCTGAATAATAAAAGGAAAGGGTTGAATGAGGACACATACGTAATTATGGAATCTGACATAATTTTATTTCTTAAAAAATTAGAAGGGTGGTCCTTAAATTAAATTTTTAGTAGCAGTTTAAAAGAAACAGTATATATTTTTATCTTACTAAACTACAGAATTAATTGTCATTGGATGTCACAGACCTAAAGTATCAATGGGCTTCACATGAATTAGACATTTATGTAAAAAAAAAATCCATTGGGCTATTCAAACAGAAAGCAATAACCTCTGTTGAAGAAGTTATTAAGACAAAGATGGTAAGAACCTGGAAAGGTACAGTGTGGGGAATGTATTTGCCTTGTACCTCTACATTTGTCCTTCAGTGACAATATTCTCCAGAGATTAAAACTTGTCTCCCAGTTGTAGAAGCTGAATTAGCTCCTTTTCCATTTCATCTGATCTATAAGAACATGTCCCATCCTAGAAAGGTTCTAAAATAAGTTTATATTGTTTTATAGAGATATGACATTTGTTTCAGTATGTAACACAGGCCAGTTTTAGGTTTACAAATTAATATTAAATAAACTTCATATAAATATAGCTAAAACACTGAAAACAGCAATGAGATAAGAAAATGGACAGCAACAGCAGCAATCCTTATCACAACAGTGTATAAAAGAGGGCAGAACGCTCACAGAGTCTGACCAGTGCCCTATGGCTTTCCAGAACACCCTGGGTCTTTCACACTCCCTTCTTTCTTGGGAGTGAGAATCCCTTATTTCCAAGCCCCGGAGGCGATGTGAGTTTTGTAGAATAACAATCCAGGTGCACCCACCGGCTCCAAGCTCCACCCCCTCACAGCTACAGCAAAAAAAATTAACTCTGTGCTGGCCAAAAGTAGGACACTGTCCCATTTCAAAATACATGTTCTGGTTATCTTTCAATGACCTGCAGTGAAATCCTGTATCGTCTGTCACGCCAAGTCAACAACAGACTGCCAAAGTATTTACAGTCACACTTTTGTTTCAGACATTCATTAAGTTATTTAACTTCCATGTTCCTTCTTTGTCTTCCTGGTACCCAGAGACTTTCACAAGGAATTTCTTATGTTTATGTGTCCATGAAATTTTAATGGTATTGCATGAGTGCTAGTCTTTACTGTTACAAGTCTGAAGATCATAAATTGAGGTAAAACCTCAAAAAGATATAGTCATTAATCTGCAATGTTTATAGCAGGACAGAATTCATCTCTTTTTAACACATTGCTTCTTATCTACTTTCTGTACTTATATTATTTAATTCTATTAGGTTGAACTATTCTGAGTTTTTTGTACTTCTCTTCCCTATTTCAACATAAGCTATGTCTATCAAAACTTCTAATTACTAGTACTCACAAAAATTACATGAACAATTCAAATGAGTTATGTGGTGAATAATTCTAAGCAACTACTAAATCTGGTTGCTCATCATGAAGTAAGTAGTTTTAATTAATAAAATTTAGCTGATGCTAAGGTACTTGTTCTATTATTTTAATTTTCTTCTTTTAAAAGTTATTTTTCCCATTTTTATGTGTTAATATTCCTTTATCTTTGAATGTTTTGTAAGAGTACGTGGAACATTCTAACTCACTATGTTACCAGGCAAAGGACTATTTTGTATAAAAGAACTAATAAAAAACAATGAAACAGAGAAATTAAACACAGAGACACAGAAATTAATGAGCAGGTGATAATGGAGGCAATAACAAAAACCAGAACTGTTCAGCCACTGACTGATAGGCCATTAAACAAATCACTACCCTGACACAGCCTTGGAAGGGTCAGTCTGACAGCATCTGGTGACAACTGGAACATGATTATGCTAATATTATGAGATGGTCAAGGAGTCTTGAGGGACTGTAAGAAACTTCTTATAGGATATCAGAAGGGGCATTGTGACATCCCATCATAAAATTTATTAAGGGATGTTTGCTGAAAGGACCAAAGATGAGGAAGGGCTTGAATCGGGGTGGACTGAGCATGGAAAAGGATGTGAAAGTACAGAGAAGAAGACATAAAACAATTCTCTGCATGTAAGCAGATATTACTCAGTGCCAAGCCTTATGCTTGATACTGGAAGTATTATCAAATCCTTTTCTTAACTATTTTTCCTTTGTAATCTCTGTGCTATGTATGAGGGCTGCCAGGTCTAACTGCAAGCAACTGGAGAAGAGTTAATGGATAACCTGAGCTGTTATTTTTGGAGCCAATAGCTGGTGAGGCCAGGGTGTGTGTGGTATATGTGTATGAGTGAGAGGTTTGAATGCCAGTGATTGGAAAGTCTTGGACATTTTTATACTTTCCCCATTGAAATGAGTCCTCTGTGTGTATATTTGGTTTATATGAAAAGCTATTGGTAGCAGGGGTGGTTGCTGTGGAAAGATATTAGGACCTGTCCCCACTGCACTGCCAGTTCCAGTCACCTTGGAGACGAACTGCTAGCCAAAGCTGAGCTTATCAGCAGTGCTGGTAGCACCTCTGATTACATAACTAAAAAGAATAAGAATCATATGGCAAAGAAAGAACTGTAAACTACATGATTTAATACAATTTGATTTTGCTAAACACTCATACAAAACCATTTTTGGCTTGTGTCGTGGGTTTACCCAGGAAGGGTCAGTCTTTCAAGTGACCTATGGTGCAGGAAGTAGTGCACCTTGCTTCCTGGGAAACAGAGCCAGTGACCAGCTAGTTTTGAGTATTGATGGGTGTATAATCCAATTAAAAGTTGTTCCGCCTCCAGGGAAAAAACATATTTAAGAGAGATACACCTGAAAAAAACCCTCTTTTCCTGTCTTGTTGCTGCCAGAAAAGCAAGTCCTGTGCTTCTCTCTCTGGTAAGGCTGGGCCCTTGCCCTTCCCCCCCTCCCCTCCTCAGAGCGGGGAGGGGGGGGAGGTTTGGAAGGGAGTTTGCAGCACCAGTGCAGCTGAACGTGGGGGAGGACCCGGCCTGAGATCTCCGGCTGCTGGGCAAAACATTTTAACTACAGCGGGCAGTGCCGGGCCGGCTCCCTCCGGGCCGGCTCCCTCCAGGCCGGGTCAACTTCGCAGAGCCCAGCCCTTGCTCTGGGCCGGGCAGAGGCCAGGCCGGCTCCCCCCAGGCCAGGCCAGCTTCGCAGAGCGAGGCTATTGAGACTCTTAACTGCTTCTGCAGCCCGGCTCAGACTTTTTAAACAACCCAAGAAAAATCATGGGACTGTCGCAGAGGCCCGAGAAAGAAATTAACCCTTTCGTTACCCAGATCAAACTTGCAGAAACTGATCTGCTCTTGCACAGATAGAAGAAGAGTGAGGACACTTACAAAAACACAGCATAGAGACTCAAAGTCAGTGAGAGAAGCAGAGCTGAAGCTTAGAGGGAAGGAGCATGAGGAGTGCTACAAAGTAAAAGCTGAAAATTCTTCTGTGAAACCATGATTGAGACCAAGCTAAAATATTCCCTGTAATATATGACAAATGGTCTAAGGGGGGATGTGACGTTCTACCTGCAGCCAGTGCAGCCAGTGAATCAAGGCACCTGTGTGAAGATAAGTAGATATTGAAATAATTGCAGCCTGATGAGAAATTTGAGCAGAGAAGAGAAGAAACTGTACTCCAGATCCCTTGCCCCGGGGAATGGTCAAAGGAAATTTACATTGCCAGTCATAGAAGAAGGGGATTTCTTTGCGGCAGTAGTAGAACAACTCATCCTTAAAAAAACACCCCATGAACTGTCATAACCCACCGTAGTAGCAGTGGGAAAGCTACTGGTGTGGGAGGGACGTTCCACAACAAGCAGAGATCTTTTTCTCCTGGGCGGCTGCTAGTTGTGAAGCTGAAAACCATAAGAACTGTATTTCTTGTGGAGAAGTCAACATGGTAAAGCAGGAGAAAACTCCTCTCCCTAAATGACTGAAGAAAGACTAATTTAAAAGTGGTAAACTGACTGAAAGTCAAAGTGTTGTTTTTTGTATTGTCATTGAAAAAAATGGAGAGGTGGGAAGAGCAAAAGTGTTCTGACGAGTTTGTTCTGGTTCTTAATTTTTTTTCTTCCTTTTAAGTCTGTTAATAAACTTTCTTTATATTCTTTAAAGTTTGAGCCTGCTTTACCTACTCCTAATCCTTATCTCACAGCAAAATTAAATAAAATCTGGTAAGTGTGCTGGCGTTTAGCCAAAAAACTCAGGTGAACGAACTCAAACCACTACAGCTTGTTTTGATATTCTGTAATAGGGAGACCCTGATTTTGGTACATGGAAAGGTAAAATCCAAGTTATGTCACTTGCTACAGTGGGAGCAGGATTTCTGCCTACAGGTCTTTATTATGGAAAGACTAAGCACATTCTAAGGGGTTTGTTTCCTGCCAGTTTATTACACACATTTCTTTGCCTGTGTAATTACTTTCGGCTTTTGCATCTGCTGGAAAACCTCTTCTAGTGTGCCTGACCGTGGCAGGGGGGTTAGAACTATATGATCTTAAAGTCACTTTCAAACTCAAAACATCTTATGCTATGATTCTATGAACGTTTGTTCAAGAGAACTAAATAAATTAAGAATCCACATTCTGTTGGTTGCAGATTCTTCAACTTAATTTAACTGGGAATACCTTTAGGTCTACAGGTAGGAATGTATGCATCCCAAATTGTGATCTATAAAGTATTATGGAAAAAAATAAAGCATTCTTCTTCAAATACTGCTGTGAAATTTTGTTCAGTTGCTTTAAATTTCACCGTCCACATGGATAATAAGTTAAAATAAAATTACTTTTCTGCCTTGGTATTTCGACATACTCAAGTATGTGAACATGATAAAAACTTTCGCATTGCTGCCCTACAGCAGATGAAATTTCTGAAGATATTCTTAGCATTTGTAGTCATAAGTTGATGATACATTTAAAATTAGGGGTAAAAAACGTTGCAATTAAGGAAGCAGAATGAAAAATGTGCAAATATTTTGTTGTAAAAATTTTGTCATTATAAAATTTCAGTACTACTAAACAAAACCAATTAATTTTCATTTGTTAAAGTGCTCAAAATTTATTAAATAATTTTCAATATTAGCCTCATTTGCCCTTGAAAGAATAAGACAGAATCTTGGTTGCAGTTTAAACCCAAGATGCCTTTTTCATTTCCCCATTAATGGCTAAAATATATTTTTATATAGACACATTTATGACAAGATGTATAGCTCACATTTATCTACTGGAAAACATGACTGTTTTTCACTAGAAAACATAAGTCAGCAGAGAATGGAAAAACAAACTTGAAATACCTGAAAGTATACAGTAAAAGGTAAATGCAGTCTAATATTTTATTGAACAGATTAAAAAATTTTATGGCTGGAACAAAAAAAAATTCAATTTGGAGCAAAAATATATTTTTCATTTTAGTTTCTTAACAAAATATTGCTATTTTGTAATAGAAAAAATAAACATTTTTGTCAGTTCAAATTTTTCTTGTTAAAAATTTGAGCCTTGAAAGTCACAAGTTAGCCAAATATTGCTAAAATATACTGTTCTCTTCAAGCCTTGTTTTAATTTTATCAAAAGTTTACATGTCAGCAAAAAAAAATTCATTTTGTCATACAGAAAATATTAAATAAGACCAGCAACAATTTGTTTTAGCAATGAAGATTCCAAATTAAGACAGTACACATTTTCCATTAAAAAACCCAGATTCTACTACCTATTCTGTCACAGAAAGTAAATTGTTCCATACCTTAATCAAAAAGGAACAGATACTGAAGTGCTAATCTTGTTTTACACTTGTGGATGCTCTGCTTTGCATCTTCAATTCTTTTGCTAGTGGTACTGATTTTTATGGAAGACTGGAGAGAGAGAGAGAGGCTTATTTGTCAGAAAAATCAATACCAGTTTTCTTACGCAACAAATTATTGTTGAGGAATGCCACTAAATATGTTTTACTGCTTACTCCTGAAGTGGAATCCCTGAAAAAAAGGACATTTCTATGTCTTATTCCCTGCTTTAATGTACTGACTTATAGGAAGAACCATACATGACTGAGCAAAAGTTACAGAACAACATTCTTGGTGCACTGACTGCAATGAAGTTGCTTCTTAAAACAATAATTAATAGCGACAGGACAAAGAGAAACAGCCAGTTCTCTCTTGACATCTCTAAAAAAAATTAGCAGTCTTGTTTTCTGCAAGAATAAAGTGATTATTCAAAAGTACAGTTAGATTTTTGTAGGGTTACCAGAGGAATAAACCATGACATGTTTTGAATATGTTTGAGTCCTGCTAAGTTCTACCATTTTTTCTTTACTGACACTACTTTCTTCTGCATCTTTCTCCCCACTCTCTCATCTGCTTACACAAGTGCACACTAATAACAAGGCTCCAGATCAGACTAAGCTTCCTCTGTCTGGATTTCCCAGCACTGTTGTAAGCAAGGACATGAATATATTACAAAACCTCAAAGGGCACCAGAAGAAGTTCTGTGATGAAACTTTTTTCTCCCCAATGGTGTTCAAACACTAGAACAGGCTGCTCTAAAACTTGTGTGATGTTTTGGGATCTCTCTTTCTGGAGGTTCTCAGAACTCACCTAGACAAAACCCTGAGCCCCTGCTTCAGATAAACCCAATCTGAGGAGGAGGTTAGATTAGATGACCCCAGATCCCTTAAACCAAATTAGCCTATCATTCTATAAATTTAAAAAAAAAAATTATTCCTCCTAATTTTGGGTTACCTGTTTGCCTTGTCCAAGTTTTTGTCCAATCTTTTCTTTGTAAAAACATCCAGTAAAAACTGAGGTTATCACAACTACCAATAACAATTTGTGCTTCTCAAATTATCAGGTCTTCTTAATTTGAAATTACTACTTTTTCTCAAGGTATGTACAACACAGTGTCATATACATGATAATTTCTCAGTCTGATACCTCTCTAGATTATATTCTTAAAAAAAATAATCTGTCCTCTCTGAATTTATCTTGTAGGACAACATTCCTTCTTCACTTTCAAAAGTCTTTTGAAAACCTGACTCAGCACTTATGAGATTTTTAGCAGGCTTCACAAGCATGAGGAATGATTCAGGAACAAAGTAGAGGCAATTTGTTTAAGGCAATTAGAAAAAGAGAAGCAAAGAAGGGATACCATCAGGTCCTCAGAATAATATTGTTGTCATGGTCTTTTTTCCTCCAATCTTTTCAATTATTTTAATAAAATTGCATGTTTGAATCTTGCAGAATCCCTTTTTTGTCTTTTTCACAAGATTTAACTTCAGGTTAGCCTGGGCTTTTTTAACCCCAGCTCTACAGGACAGGACAGCATCTCTAGACTTCTCCTGAGTCACCTGTCTCTGTTCCAACTCTTGTATTTTCATACAAATAAGTTCAGTCAGGAGCTTCTTGATCATTAAATCAGGTCTCCTGCTGCCTTTGTTTGAACTCAGGAAATTGTCTTCAAATGCCTTCCAAATTTTATTCATAATATAAACTTTAGGAAAATAGGAAGTAAACACTCACAGAAAAAAATAAACAAAAACTTCCAAAACTGACTAGTGACTGGAAAGTGCTACAAAGCAGTGCCATATTCAGTTAGCTATCCACACAGTCAGTAATTGTATCTTAGAAAACAACTTGCCATTAATTTTCAGGAGACTGGAGGAAAAAACACAGCTATTATAAAACAAACAGACAAAACCAATCACAAGCTTACTAAGTAATTCTTTTGATTGTTTTTGTTCCACTGATGTTAAGCCCTGTTTCGTTAATATTTCTTGATCTTTTATACTGTGGAAGCATGAACTTGTATATGAAAAGCTTGTCATCATTGTTCTCATTTTTTTCATTAATGTTATATTCTTTTCCCAGTTGTTGATTCCAGACTTGCTTATTTTCGACATTTTTACCATCTACTATGAGTTGCTAGTACAAACCTACTGCTAAATCTGAAATATGTTCTGCTTCTCTTTGGCATGAAAGCAGAAGAGCACTTAATGAAATTTATGCTAACAAGGCTTAGACTCAGGTGTAAAATGTTTAATACAAATGTATCTGAGGTGAATTCCATTATTAAAGTAAACATGTTTCTTCACTCTAATTATTCTTTTTTTACAATCTAAGAGTTAGGGACACAGTCAGACAATATGAGGTCAATATTATTGTAGTAAGCAGACAGTAGCAATTCAGACTATTAGTCACTTAACTATAATAGAACTGCTTGTTTGGTTATACATCCCACTGGATAAAACACATCGATTTATTATTCTCTTATGAGACACTTGAATTCAGCATACAGGTAGCAAATGCATAAAATTCTTTTAAATTCCCAATCATAACACTGAAAAAGCTAGGATTGCTACATACTAAACTGTTGAAATTTGGGGCAAAATTGCGCAACTTTTATGCAATATGTGACATCCAAAAATAAAAATTGAAATAACTGAAAACTGAAACCAGATTCACCATACTTAATTACCTACTGCAGGTAAGAAACACATAAAGAAAAGTGTTTAGGTTTACTTCTCCTGCATAAGACAGTGGTTAAATTTGCCTATTGTTGTAGTGAAAAATCTCTCACTTCAATGAATTGAACACAGTGATAGAATTCTCCCTGAGACCACTCTTTTTTAGCTGAACAGTTTCAAATCTTCCACCCTTTCCCTTAATGAAAGATGCTCCAGATCCTTAATCGTATCTGTGGTCCTATCCTGGACTTGCTCCAGTATGTATATATCTTTCTTGTGTTAGGGAGCCCAGAACCAGACACTGCATTCCAGCTCTACAGAGAAAAACAGACAGGCAGATACAGAAGTACACTTGTAGTCAGTAGCCTTCCAGGGTGTAAAAATGATAAAGAGGAAAAATTTCTGAATGTTTATTTATCAATATGTTGTCTTTAATGAGTTGCCCTCTTTAAAAGTTCTCAGTCTTTTCATTCCTAGTGACTTCTGCTTACACCTCTAACTTCACTGCCCTCTGTATATAACAACTTTTTGGAAGTCTATTCTATTGATAAAATTATTGCACTGACTCAGTTTAAAAATATCTCTGCATTGAGAGTGGGAAGAGGTAATATTTACATATTATGGAATATGACAGTGTGGCTTTGCAAGTAGTTGTGCAGACAGTGGCCAAAAAGGAGGCAAATCTCCGTGCTGGGCGAGGAATGTTCTCAGAGACTGACAACAGCTTCATCATGGAAGAAAAGTGTGTTCTGGAATACTTCTCTGGAATAGTCTTCTGTGGGAAGACTCTGCCTTGATACATGACATATATGCACGTCCCAGTTATAACATCACAATATTTCCTATCAGCTACTTGCCTACGCAGACTGCACTGTTTGCATTTATTTCTATTTTCCAATCTAGCAACCATTTCCTTAACAGCACCTATGACTAAGTAAAAATTAGTCTTTAGTTTCCCTGTTATTATGACTGGTAGTACATACCTTTGGAGATTAGTTACATTTAACAGGAATGTTAAATGAGCCTACTGGTTTAGTCTCCAGGGAGTGCTCAAAGTCAGCAGACTCAAAAGTAAGCGAGTCTAAACTGGCAGCCATGAGAACTGGTTTGGCCAGAGAAGTCTCTCTTGATACATGTTAGCAAGCAAGAAATTTATAGGAGGACAAGAGGCTGAACGCATCACTTGTGCTAACTGAAAAGGTATATTGTAGGAGACGGTAGAAGAACCCTGAAAAGATTCATGAGGAGCAGGATTCCTGTAGAAAAACCTCTCACTGGAAGGCAGAGAGACCCAAGGTAGCATTTTCCAAGATCAGTGAAGCAAAGTTAAGATTCAGTTATGGCTATCTAGATTGCAGTAGTTTCTCTTGTTTTATAGTTACTGAAACAGGAGATTGCTTACTTGCTTATGTGGCACAGAAAACACAAAATACAAAAAATTTATTTTTCATCAGGTGCTAAATAAATCCTCTTTTGAAAATAAAATATATCAGGCTTTAAATTAAAAAAAAAAAAAAGCAAACCCAACCCACCCAACCTCCTCCTACTTACAGAAATATATGAGGAAATAACCTCAAGATATATACCTTTTTTAAGTAGTTCTTTCACATATAATGGGATTTTATGTCAGTTAAAGGCTCTAAGGCAAAGAACAAATTCTTCACTGTAGAAATTGAGAGTAGGAATGATGGAATTTATTAAAAGCAGATCTGTCAAACAATTTTTTCATACCTTATCTTTTTAAATATTTTCATTTTCCGAATAGTTCATGATATTGAATCATCATAGAATGGTTTAGATTGGAAGTGATTTTAAAACCCTCTAGTTCAAAGCCCCCTGCCATGGGCAGGGACATCTTTCACTGGAACAGGTTGCTCAGAGCCCCATTCAACCCAGCTCTGAATACTTCCAGATGGGGCATCCACAGCTTCTCTGGCCAATCTATTCTAGTGTCTCACCACCCGCACAATAAAGAATTTCTTCCTAATATCACATCTAAATTTACTCATTTTCTGTTTAAAGCCGTTAGCCCTTGTCCTATCACTGTATGCTCCTGTAAAAAGTATATACAAAGGCACATAGAAATTTATAACCAATCATTCTCTCTTGGTTGTGAATAACACAATCAGGTTGTGAGAAAAAAATATCTGGACCTTGCAATTTGCCACTAAAATTAGCACAGTAACACACTGTGGAAATTAAAAGGCTTGAATAAAGCTTAAAAGGCTCAAATGAAAATTGAAAGTGACTATTAATTTTTTCCCTCATGTTTACAGTGAATTTCAAAACCAGACATGGTTCAGCCTAGTAACCCAGCTCAGAGGCAGCTATATTCCTCTTTAACTTCCTTATTTTTGATTGAAGTCATACATTGTCACATTCAGTTTCTTTTTCGTAACTGAAATATTTATCAACATTTTGATAGCCCTTAACTGCCTCAATGAAGGACAGGTCACAGTGTTATTGTCAATGTATCTGTTTAAGTGTCAGATTGGGTATCCAACCATGATTGAAAGATTATTTTAGATTTTCTCAGTTTGTCTTATTTAAAAATTGTCAAAATATCAGTCCGTTTTCTGTACATTCCTTCTGAGATTGAATTGCATGCTGATTTACATCAATGAAAATCTAACATATATTTTAAAAATATTTATGAAAACATCAGATTGCTGATGTAGTAAAACAATAGTGTTCAGTCTTTTGATTTTTAGAAATGTGTTTAAATAAACAGACCAAAGTGATGAGAGTTCCTTATTAAGTTGATGAATTACACTTGCTACCACTCCTATTTATAAGGATATTTCCTATGATCAGGAAACAAGGAGAAGATAAAGTATATCCTTATCCGTTCCAAAATCTAGTTGAATTATCACTTCAAAATGTTCACAAATTTTTATCTTTTCTGTATTCTCAAGAGAGATAATAAAAGCATAACAAATCAAGGCAACAAAAACATACACCCCCATAAAAAAAACCCAAACCAACAAAAAAATCAAAGGACACAATCAAAACAAGCAACCTTGGTCTAAGAGAACATTTATGATAGAACCACCACAGTTTCATGCAGGCCAAACTTATCTCTGTGGTGAGTCAGACCTGCAGAGTAGATGGTATCAATTGACACTTCAGAACACTAAGAATATACTGTCATTTCCTAAAGATGTCTCACAGATTATTTTATTGCATCAAGCCAGTACATTGTGACTAGGACATCATCCCCCAGCTAGGACTACTATTGAACTGATGGCTACATAGCATATATTTGATCATTCTAAACTGGGATTCACAGACACATTCCCATGTGGTAAAAATTGGCATGGATCTAATTATTTCTTGTGGTATATACATTCTAAATATGTAATAAAATTTCAGAGAAACTCACTCTAAGCATTTGTCTTATGTCACAATCCACAGTACCTATCAGAAACTTCAAGTAGCTACAAAACTTCTAGAAGTTAGAAATATTAGCCCAAAACATTCTATTTCTGTTTAACTGTAGGAAAGAGACATATTTTCCTATATAAATTTAAAAATATGTTTCTCTACAGCAGGTTCCATTGTGGGAAAATAAAATCAGCTCATTTAATCTTTTTATTCTGCTTACACTTCTGTACTGTAAGATTAGTGCTAGTCATTTCTATTTAATAATTCCCACAGTTTAAAATGAATTCTTATCTTTGCTGTGAAGTCATTCCTGGCCTGTGAGAGGACAATCCTTATTCTTTAAATAGCACTGTATACAATATTTTCCAGAGGATGTTTGGCTTCTTAAATAAATGACTGACTTGAACATGAGAAAAATTAATTTTGATTAGTATTTGTTATTTTGTCTTGTTGTTCATTACTTATGACTTTACTTTCTAACCAAATTTGCTTTCTCACTCTTCCAAGCTTGAGTATTCATAGCCAAGAAAGAAAATAAAATTTATGCAATTTTCAGATACCAAACCAAAAGAATCCCTTTCTTATACAAAAAAAATTTCCTTTTATATAAATAGAAGCACAAGCATAATAAGAAGGACAAGTTTGGTCAATAGCATAGTAGTATGCTCAACTAATTTTAGTACATCCATCATAATATTTTTTAGCTCATGGGCAAGGTGGGTAAGTATTTTAATAATATACATTTGGGCTGAAAAAATGGCACCGAAGTAATTCCTGATCTGATAGACCTCTGTACAGAGCACCACTAAATGCACTGGAAAAGTTTTTAATAGCTCACATTAATTTAGTCTGATTTCTATCAGAATGCTTCTCTTTATTCAATGGACACTTTCATTTGAGATCAATTACATGATGTGACCCATACTACATGATTTCCAATGAATTTGTTAATATTAGTAACAATGTGTTTTGAGAAGAACAAAAAAGTTTATTTTGATTTAATCTAACACAAAACAATTGTAAAGAGCCTGATCTGTTTAGGTTGGGCCATGAAGTCGGAGTGAGAAAAAAGACATCCTTTTAAGCTGAGCTCAGGGCAGGAGTTATAGAAATGGTCTGAGTCAAGATGTGCTAAACCTTTTCAGAATACCACAGTCTAACTACTTGTGTTCTGTATGCTAACTGGTCACTCAATCTTTGATTAATTTTGCTGTTCTTTATGAAAACAAGTCTTAGATTTTCAATTCAGGATGTTTAGGCTGCATCAGATTCAGTAGTTTCATCTGTTACAAGCTAGCAACAAAGCAATCTACAGTGTAAATGTACATCTTCAGGATTATTTGATGATCCAAGTACAGAGACAGAATAAAGCTATATATTCCTTTCTACTTCTGCTTCGGTTATCCCTGGTCTTGTCTGCCTTACAAAAAATTGCCTCCCTCATGCACAGTATATATAACACATTGGAATAACAAAGCTTTTCTGCCATTACAGTCTCTACTGTGTCTGTTTATATATTTCTTATATACAAAGGTATGTGGTCTCTGTGAACAAAGAAGTCTTTAATCAGGAAAGACATCCTGTGGTAGTGTGCCGGCCTGGCCTGGCCACTCACCGCTCTGCATTCCACTTATCCCTCCCCTGTTACCCAGGACTGGCCAAATGTCACGGGCTCGTCACTTGTCTATTGGCTGGCCTCTCGTCCTGCCCACGAGGGAGAGAGGGATAAAGGAGAGAGGCGAGAAGGGGGCGGGATCAGTCTGGCCACGATGTGCACTACACATGTGGTTATCGGTTTTTCCCTCCGTGAGGGAGATTAAAGGACTCTGATAAACGCAACTGGTACATCTGTCATTGCCTGCCAGGAGCAGCCACCGCCCGGCCCGGGATCAGAGCTCCCGAGGCAGGAGCTACTGGGGCTGGACTCGGTGGCCTGGAGGAGCCCGTAGAGGAAACAGGAAAGCTACAACATCCTTGCTACATCCCACAATATGGGTTACAGTGGCTTGAAGTAAAGCTGGATGGGCCAAATATGGTGGATGAGCAAAATAAATTCAATATCAGTACAGGTCAAATAATTTTGTATAATGAATATTTCACACTGCTCTACTATTCATTTATCTACATGCTAGATAGAAATTTAAGTAACAGGAAACATTCTTAATATCTTTCAATTAGAACCCTAATATCAATGACAATTAATAGGCTATTACAAATCCAGTGCTTGCTGGATCACAAACTTTTTCTGATTTGGGTCAGAAGTTACCATCTTGAAGTTATAAAAAGAATGCTGGAAAGGTGGACTAGCTTGGCATGTTTATGAAGGACTGTTTCTGTGTCAACAAAATTACTCAGTACAATCTTCGTGCCTTGCAGTGAAAGTCATTATAACATCTCTTCATATAGCCTTTTTCTCAGACTTACTTGAAGGGAAATTATATTTGTAATTCATAGGTGTTATTATATCCTGGACAGATCAATTTACATCTGATTTACTATTTATTTCAACCACTATCTACCCACTATATCATATCTAGGTGGTTTTCTTAGCTATTTGGCACATCTCACTTGAGATGCGAGTTTGATTTTTTCAAAATGCTTGGATCATTTCTATTTAGTCACTTGGCTGCTTCTTATAATCTCCCACATTTTTAAAATCGTTTTCATGTACTTTGTAAACACCTCTGGCTGCCTCACTTATGGTGAATAACAGCTATGTGCCTCCCCTGTTCCAAATCTTTTCTCCAAACTCTTTTTCTGACAGTATTCTAATTTTCTCTCAAAAGTTTCTCAGTTTACTCCAACTTGTCTTAGAGCTCCCCTTGCTGTCAGATGCTGTTATGAGGCAGTGAAGCTTAAACAAAAATTGGCATCTGGTACAGGCAGCATTCAAATAACAGTTTACAGTATTTTGATGGTATTATATAATCCAGAATGATAGAAGCAATTGGGCAAAATTTGAATTTTCAGCAACAGCTGCTAAACAATGCAAAGCTTGTTTAAACCATCCACAAATTTTTGAAGAAAACAATAGTTTACAATGCAACTTTTCTTCAGAAATATATAGAAATACAAGTATTTATATCAAAAGCTTATACTTATGAAAAATATTGCTTTTGCTTTCAAAATAATCATTTTTCCTACTTTAAAAGAATGAATATTATGAATATGGACTAAAACTACCGAAATAAAAAAAATTATTTTAATAAATTGAAAAATTATTCAAAGAGCAATATGCTTACAGACACAATAAACAAAAAATTAAAAATATAGAGTATAATGATGATCAGTTCTATACATCTTTCAAAGACTGAAGTGTCATTTCTCATACGATGGACTGCAATTTATCAATCACTCAAATATCGTTCTTAGTCAGCTACTAAAACCACAGTACTTTAAGCTAGTACAGTTTTTTTAAAAAAACCTATTCTTTATCTTTATAAAAGTATTATAAAAGATTATTATTACATCTTTTTTATTTAAACAATGGGTGTCTAAAAATATCATTAGCAACTGTGTAACTAGCTATAGTTTATTTTTGCTATTGATAGCATTTTGTAAATGCTACGCCAAAAATCTTCTCTACTAGAAGACACAGGATTGTAAATACAACACTTCAAGAAGAATTAGTCATATTTGAAATCATGAAAAATCTTGGTTTATGAATCTAATAATTGTTTATGTAAATATTATCACATGCTGTTTCTAACAGTAGCATAAGAGGATTGGGGTTTACTAATCACTGCTACAATACTAAGACTACAGTATTAATGGGAGGAATTTTTAATTTATAATCCTTATAAGCAAGGGTCTGCATTCACATTCAGAGTATGAGATACTGAGACTGAGCTATTTGATGGAAACTGCAAGAAGGTTGTTGTAATTTGCTGAAAAGTACTGCAGTAAAAAAACCAAAACACTTTAAACTTCATTTTCTGTTTTTGAATGGTGAAACTTTCAAAACTGTGGGGTTTTTTTCACACAAAACAGAAAATTAAATCTTCTCTATCAGAGACTGAGGAGGTGGGGAAGGGAGAAACAGAAATCTCAAAACACTATCAGTGCTGATACCACAACGACTTGAGAGTCAAATTTATCTAAGGGTCTGGGATACACAGAGACTTCATAAAACATAGAACACAGTATGTAGTAGAATATAGTATATAAAAGTAAATTATGGTTATAATTATATTTCACAGATTTGCCTTATAAGATATTTTTAGCAGTGCTTTCAATCTGCTTGGGATTTTCTCCATCTGCACCACTAACTGGCACTCAATAAACAGAAACAAAAAGATAGACCTGCTTTTCTATCCCTGCAAAATGTTATCCAAACCCAAGAAGAACCAACCAAACAAAATATAGCATGATATCACTTGTCATATTTCATTCGGATATTGTGAACATAAATGTATTTTCATTTGTCTGATCCTCACTTGCATTGAAAAGATGTTTTGTTCTTTTTTGCTTTCTGGCAGAGCAGTAAAGAAGCATAAGCAGAATGGTGCTGCAGTATGAAATTATCTGGCCTTTCTAGTAAAGTGATAAAAAATTCCTCACTAAAGGCTTGAGAAGCAAAACAATCTCACTTTCCACCAAGGTTTTGGAAATTAATTTTTCGATAATAGTCAGACACATCCCAATTTTTTTTTGTATTTGGAAAAGAATATATTTTATGACTATAAAAGAATACTAACATCCTCTGCCTGATTAAATGAATGCATTCCTAAAATTGTATGAGGACTATACATGTTTTTGACATTTGTTTCAACATCAATTTGTCTTCCTATGTAAAGGCCTTCTCTGCATTTCATTCAACTAACTTTTGTTTTTTATTCTTTTCTTCCTTCTCATTTGTTTCTGAATTGTCTTCATCCAAAGCTAAACATTTTGAAATACATAATTTTGGTAGATCTTTCTAGGTGGTATGAATTTCATACAATTTCCTAGAGTATTATTAGTTGTTGTTGTTTTTATTATTATTATATTATTTTACTGGCAGTCTCTCATTTCTAGTTGTTCAACCCAGCTGCTGGTGGTTGAGGTCTGTGGAACAATGAGCTCAAAATTATCACATCCCGAGTTTCTGAAGTTCTGGTTTTATTCATGCAAGTGAAAAAAGGGATCAGCTAACTAAGCTGTCACTCAAAAAAAGAACCTGCTCAAATGCATCACAGAGAAATATCAAATAGTCTTATTGCAAGGTGAAGCTATAAAAATTTTAGGCCCTATATCTCAAATAATTACTTTTGTCTCCGATCTTAATGTATTTTTCCTAGTTTTCCAGTCCATTCTTTCCAAGATCTCTCACAGATCTAAATAATAAGCATGATTAATATAATCAAGTGACAAATAAAAGCATTGACCATAGTTTTTATACTGTTGCTTATTATGAATTATAAAAGGCATAAGACAAGAAATAATATAAGTATGTTAAGGTTCATTCTAACAGCAGGAAGACTGGGTGAATTCCTTAATTAAGCCCTTAGCAGAAAATAAGAAAATGCTGAAATATTGAGTTTAGTTTCCAGTTCCTACTTCAGGATTGCTCTCTATGTGCAGGATGCATTGCTGTACTCAAACAAAACAAAGGAAAAAAAGGGAAAAACAATAGGTCCAGTAGGCATGGTGTGTAGGTTAGACACCTATCTCCTATTCCATTCCTTTTTTTGTGGCTGAAAGCTGTCAGTTCTACATCACTCTGTATGTACTGATTGAAAACAGAAGGTATCTTCTCAGGAGGAAGATTCTGGTATGTGTTTTAGAAATGAGATGGGAGTGGTGAAGTGTGCAGGAAATTCAGCAGTACTTATATATCTACTGTCAGTACTGTTTTCAACACACGGAAATAAATGCATGGTGCCATGTTAAAGGAACTTTTTCTAGCAAACACAAATATAGCATGACATGAGCAATGGCTTAAAGCATGTCTTTCAGAAATCTAAATTTTCAGATACTTATTCTTCCAGAGCTACTCACCTGACTTCCTTATTCTAATGAAGCTGTACTTAATAAGTAAAAGGAAGGACACTAATATGCTGGAGAGATTTGGGGAACCTAATTCATAATAACAAAATCTCTCATTCAAGCATTTTAACTGACACAATCTCTTAATGAAAGCTCCATTGAGACTCTTTCTTTGTCTCTCTGGATTTGAATAACTTGATAAAAAACCTATTACCTGTGCAGTGCAAAAAATCTTGTCTATACAAATTTTATAGGAAAAATAGGTTGGTTTGAGAGACGAGCTCTCAATGTTCATATGCAAGAACAATTTTAAAATAATTAAATCATCAGAAATACAGTGTAAATGATCTTCATTTACTGCCAAATGCACACTCTTGAGATTAAATTAAACCTATTTGATCTGAAAGTCTCAATTTAGTAATACCTGGAAAGAAAATAGGAAGGAATACCTAAGAATGCTGTAAAATCTTTATGCCTATTTATGTTATTGAGGACACATAGGATTCATGAAAGGAATTTTCAAAAAATGGGGGGTGGAGTTGGGGGGAAAAGAGAAAGAAAGACAACAGTAGCACAATAAATCAACCCTCTGGCTAGATATAACTCTATTAATTGCAGGCACTCTTACACTAAACTGTTTCCAACCCCCTGCTGATGAAACCTCTCAAAATAATTTCACCCTTTGACAGCTTAAATTATGATCTTCCCACTCTATAAAAGTGTTTGACACATTTGTACCAAGTATTTAAATGACATGAATAAAAAAAGAAAAAAATAGTTCTGTTTTACATGCACCTGAAATGTTCTTGAAATTAAATTAACTTTCTTTTTCTTTCTTTTGGCAAACATACTCTGAGTCTATTTATATGCTTATTTATATAAATGCATATCTATCCGGAATACACAGTGAAAGTTGCAGGTAAACCTATTTAAAAATTTCAGACATAAACTCTTAAAATTTCAGTTGTAAGTTCTTCATCATTCCTCTTAAACCTTTTGTTTGAGGCAGAAAATTTTCACATTTACTCTTTGTTTAAAGAAGATTTTTTAAATGCTAAAACTTAATCTGGTTGTGTTTGGTAACAGTACTAATTAAAAACACAAAAATAATAAAAAGGTACTTACCTGAAGAGATGTACATGTTGAATAGATAAACAAATGACAGCAGATGTACATATTAACTTTGAATTTTACTCCAGATGTTACTCAAGAATTTTGAATATAACTTTTTTTCATATTACCAAGGCATACTGAGACATCACAGAACATTTAACCTGTTAGGCAAAACTTCTGTGACAAAAAAAAAGAGATATTTATTAAAAAGATTTTTTTTTTTTAATTCACTCTCAGCTCTTAAACTGAGGATGAGCAAGTTGTTCCATTCTTTTAAATAAGAATATTTAAGCTAGATATTAGGTAGCACATTTGTGATGTAATTCAGAATGCATAATTAAAAATATCAAGGCAGACCTTAAACTAGAGCAGTTTCTCTGGTGACAATATAGTGATACTACAACACTAGTGGTTTTAAAATTATTTGACGTTTCAAAGAGTAATAAACCTATGTAGGGAATTGCATGTAGGAAAGGCCACAATTAATAAGTCACATTTTTTGTGTATTATGCCAGCAATTTTAACAGTAACATTAACAATATGGAAGGGTGCAACCAGTGAGTGAGAAGAGTCTTCCTCAATGTTGTCTTTTAAATCTCCTGGGCATCAGTCACATGTGCCAGACATTGAAATTGATGAACCTTTTGCTCCTCTAACACCTGTGCAAAGTAATAGCTTAAGATGCCATGTGGAAAACAGGATTTCATCTGCCAGAGATGATCTAAGTTGAGATATTAATTACTCCTTTGGGAACTGGGTATAGTAAATGCTGACATGAATATGTAAACATGATTTTTTTCAGATACAAATCTAGTTGAATCCACTGAGCTTGTATAAGCAATCGTCAAGATATGAGCAAAACAGCTCCACTTCAAGATAGATTTTTAGGTCTTTGGCTATATTTTGTTGAAAAGGTATTTTGTGAAATTAGCTCATTTTAAATTCATAAAACTGCATGGTAATTGCTCAATCAGAATTGATTTCACTGGTAAAGAAATGCAAAGCACTGTGATTTCTCATCTGAAGACATTTACTTGATTTCATCATCAGTTACATATGAATAATTTAAAATAATGAGCTCATATATTATTTCTACAATTTTTGCCTGAAACGAAGTGTGGTAATAAATTGGAATTCTTCAATTCAGTCAGTTAGAATTTTATTTTATTTTATAACCACACTACTGACTGCCAGTTTAAATTTTATCTTTGGATTACATTTTTGTAGAATTATCCAAATTAAGTCCAAAATAAGATGTCAACAAACTCCTACAAATAAGAAGGTGATCCTTCTTTTAATCTACACACTTCAAAGTGTATCTCATGGTATACTAATGTTCTTAGATCACTTTTTCATCTAAGGAATAAAGATATTTGATCTAAAAGTTTATCTGAGAGTTGTAGATATTCAGACACAATTATTTTATTAGCAAATTCACTTGAGAACATCAGCTGAAGGAAAGTAGCTCGAAGGCAATCTGCCTTCAAATGTAAAATATATTTACATTCTCTCCCAACTAGTTACACTCACCCCTAATAAATTTAAAAGTATTCTTTGATTTGAAAATACCTGAACAGTGTGTCCATCTTATTTAAATGCGTGATTGGAAGATACAAACACCCTGACTATTTTAAATACTTTAACCCCACAGTGAGGATGTGTGTGCATATGTTGAAAGGGTGTATTCAGTTTACAATGAGCTGATTTTCAGTTCTGTAAAGCTCTGTCAGAGACATTTAGTATTCTAACGTGTGAAATCAAAGGCAATATACAAATTGATAATGAACTGAAGAAAATACAGTTCTCAGAAGAAAATATCATATACTAAAAGAAATTAGAGTGAATTAAAGTGAACAAAGGTATAGGTAATAATTTAAACTGATGAACATCTTTATTCTCAACAGAGATAGGCTGACAGGGATTTTGAGTCACAAAATTGATCTGTGATGCAATAATCAGATGAAATCATAGATAATATTCCAAACTGCAAAATAATTTAGTTGTGTGGAGAACTTCATAGGATAGTGTATAAATTGGAGACTAAAAGATCATCAAATGGCAGAGCACAGTTTAGAAGATGTGTATAGGGCCTGATTCAAGTCTCCATTCTGAGTACTCTGTTGCAGATTTCCTGTGCTTGTTTCGAGCTGTGACATTCCGAGTAGCAGGCTTTCTTGCATTATATACAAGCAACGGTAATGAGAATAAAGTATTAGCTAGAAAGACTTGTCAAAATGTTCCTAAAATGTGGGCTGTTAAAAACATATTCAAGCAGATCAGGTGAACGCTTTCATGCTACCGTGTGCCTACTCAAAAGCACATTGTAACTGTGATGATCTACATTTTCACAGAAGTATTTCCATATTGCTCTTTTAATTTCTGAAGTACAATACATTTCGTAAATAAAAGCATAGGTGGAACAATTTTAAACATTGGCTTTTGAAAAAAATATAGTGAACATATTAATAGGAACCTATAATTTTTCAAAACTGAAAATGATGAAAGCTATATAGACCCCTTCCAAAGTTTAAGTTACTGTTGAGTGATCACTGACAAATATAAAAAGGGTCTATCATACTTTCATTGTTAGGAAAATATCATAACCGAAGTTAACTATCACATGAGAATTACGAAAAAGAACACTATAAGCTGTAATGGGTATATATTTTTATTTTTTGAAATTATTGTTTTTATTTTTTTCAGCAGAGAAGGAGAGAAAGGGGAGACAATGTTCAGCCACTAGTGTAATGAACTGTGTTATGATTTCTCATGTATCTGAACTTATGGTCTACAAGAATACCTAAAGGAACTATCAGGATGGGGGCCAGTACAGAACAGTGTCATGAAAGGCATTTGCTCACACTTAAAGGAATGAAATGAATTAAAGGGAATTTGTACAATAAAAGATAACATCTCACAGGAATTCATTGAGCACCTGGACTGTAGCATAAGCTCCGTGACAAAACAGATGTCTACATATTCACACCAACATGAATGCCATATGCATTCTTACAGACGCATGGGCAACCTTAGGAAAAAAAAAAAAAAAAAAAGAAACATTATTAATATGAAAGCATAAGAGTCTCCACACCTAAATTTGGTGTTTCTGATATCAGTATGTAAGTAATCTCAGCCTTATAGGGTATTGCTGGTGTGGTTACCTAGCTGGAAGAGGTCTTGCTCCCTGCTAGTTAGGTGTGGGTTACCTCAGTGACTTAGCAGACATTGTTATCCTTACTTTAGCCTTGACTGCCCTACGCAGCTCTAATCAATACCAAGACATGTCAGGAACTGCAAGTAAAGCAGGTAAAGTTTTTGCAATGTCTTTTTAAAGTTATCAAACTATAACAGCAAAAGATCTTGTTCTAGCATATGGTCTTAAATCTAACAGATAATTTCTGAGACAGAAGAAGTCTGCTTCTTCTGGTGGCACAGTGTGTTAAGTAACACACAAACAAAAGAAGTTGGAAAACAGAATTTTTCATATCCCATTTTGCTCTTGTTAGAAAAGTGTATTAGAAACAGCAGCACAAGTTGAGAGAAGACAGGAAAATGTAAGGCATCCGAATGGATAAAACCTTGTTTAAATAAGAGGAGCATATGCAAAACTTGGATTAAATTAAAAATAACTCAAGAATGAAAAGTCTGTCTTCTGTCCAAAAACACACCTGACATTTCCCCGTGTACTTAGGAACTTTTGCTGATTTTGCTTTTTGATGTGGACTGATAGTATTTGTTCGTTTAATGTTGTTTTTTCTTTGTAAGATATTAATAAAGCTTTAAAACATAACATTAAGACTTTAAAATAATCAAAAGCATTATGCTGAATGACAAAAATCTAATTTTTAAAAAAGCATATGATACATGATATTTACATGAAGTGATCATATCAAACTCCTTAAAGGTTTTGAAGTTCTGTGTGTTAGGCCTATATAAAGAACATTAACTTTGACATACTGTTGGATTTAGTAGCTTTATTAGTAAAAATTTAGTACTATTTTCTAGTGTAATATATGATACATATTAATTATATTGGTTTAGTGGTCAAATAATTTTTTTAAATGGAAGATATAATTTTTAAAATATAAAATATGTCAAATATCAAAACATTCTCTTCAAAGAGGAAAATTAAGAGGCAAGTTAGAAGAAACAACTGACACTCAGAAAATTTAATAACCTCTTTGGATTCAAAAGTTCCCTAGTGATACAGCATGGTTTTTCAAAAGTTGACTTACATTTTACAGTAACAGGGTGATGTATTTCATAAAATTAGACATAAAAAAAATAGTTAAACTTAACAAACTATGTGAAAAATTGTAATCCAAATAGATTATCTGCAATAAATACTTTTAATTTTCAATCTGTTTTTTATCTAGTATTTCTGAGCGACCAACACATAAATACTTAAATGAATTATACTGCTATACAGGACATTTAGGGGAAAAAAAAAAAAAGAAAGAAAAAAGAAAGGAAAGGCAAAAAAATCAACATCCAAGGACTATCAACAGATTCCATACAAGTCTTTTTTTGCACGAAAACAAAAGGACTCACAGAAAAACAGAGCCATGAGAAGTCCGTAGTAGATTTTGTGAGGTTTCTTTATTTTCTTGTGTTTTGATGAATAACAAATGAAAGAGTAAAGGTAGTCTTGATAGCTGCACAGCAATTGCATACCAATGCTGACCAAACAGGTAGTAAAAGTGTACATATCAACTTCATTGAGATCCGAGGTCTCACACAGAAAGAAACTTTTCAGAAAGCAGTTTCTCTAGTTCCTAGTTAAAGTTCAATTTGTAAAAGTATGTAGACGTTATATTTTTAGTACTGATGCAATTGTATATACCTTAGGTACCTTCATGCGTAGTGGAGTTTGCAGACTTAAAATCTTAACAGAGAAATTCAAAAAATTACTTGAGCAACTTCTAACTCCCATTTCAGCTAGACTTTGAGTAGATATACATATGTACTCTATGAATTAGATAGTATTGCAGGGAAAAAACATGCTTATTTCATGTAGTTTAAACCAGATCAGGAGTAAATCAGTTTACTTATTTTTATTGACATATAATTAAGTAACAGTCTATGAGCTATATATTCTTCTTCAATATCTGCAATACAAGAGGTAAGCCACAATAATTGGTGCCTATGAATTGCTAGTAAGCACCTACAGTCCTCTAAACAGCCTTCTATAACTAATTGCCTAGAAGATCTAACCAGACACTGAGTTATATGAACAGAGACATGGTCTCACAAGATGTCCACACCTTTAAAAAGGTTAGAGTTTGTGACATTAAATAGAAGTTCAGTTTTCAGAAGCAGATATTAGCTGAGTAGGACATGATCTGTCTGTTGGAGGCAGTGGTGGGTTGACTGCGGTCGCATGTCAGGTGCCCACTAATGCTGCTCTATCAGTTCCCTCAACTTGGCAAGGGGAGGGAAAATAGGACAAAAAGTTTGTGGGTTGAGTTAGGGACAGGGAGAAATCACTCACCAGTTTTAGTCATGGGCAAAAGAGACTCAGCTTGGGGAAATTGCATTTCTCACCAATCAAATCAGTATAGGCTAAAGAGAAGTAAAATCAAATCTTAAAACACCTACTCCTCATACCATGTCTGCCAGCTCCCTCAGTACTCTTCGGATGGATGCCATCCAACCCCACAGACTTGTGAGTGTCTAGGTGGAGTAGCACATCACTAATCATTTCCCTTTGGCTTATGCTTGCTTCCTTCTTTGTTCATTTGGGATTATTTTCAAAGGTGATAAAGCATCAGTTCATGGTCAGAGTTACACAGTCTTTCAAATAAGAGAAGAATAAGAGAAATTTAGGTTTGCCCACCTAATCAGAAAATGATTTTTATTACCATGTTTTTAATCCCTAAACTGCAAAACGTTATATTTTACTATAATTCATGCATCATTTTTCTTCATATTTAAAGTGTCTTTCTGCATGAATAATGATCCCCCCCCAAACCACCATATGAAGTTATTAGAAGAGATGTAAGTAAATTATTTTACTCGTGTGAGAGTATAATTGGACTGCTATTTACTGAATGATCATGAAAAAAGAAAATTTTCCTTTTAAATGGGGATTTCTTTGGTTCTGTTCTTTCATAACAAAACTTTACAACAGTTACAAATTGTGTCTCTATGAGTCTTAACCACATGCCATTGCAAAGAGATACCAAAATGAAACTACTTTCTTCATTGACCCTATGACAATCAAAATTTTGGCTGAAGTATAGATCTTTTGTGAAGAAACATTCACTACAGGATTCATGCATTGATTCAAAGTGGGTTTTTTAAGCGACATCCTGCCCTTCCCCCACCTAATTTTGTTTCACTTTCAGAGCTCATATACCACTACAAGTATTCCCGTTTTTCATATTATATTATGACTAAATCTGCTGTTTGTTATTGATTTTATTCACAGCTCCTGCATGCAACCCTACTTCAAAAAGAATACACATTTTTAATGGGATTCAAAGAAAATCACAGATCCAAAGTTTGAATCTATTTCAAGATACTTTTTGCTCATCTTTTAATATTTAAAGGTCAAGCAAGAAATATAATTCAGTACAGCCTGTATACTTTCCATTTCTGTAAAGTCTCAGAAAAAGAAAAAGTAATTAAATTAAAGTGAGAAGAGTCAATAGAAAATATCGAGGAGCCTGAGGAGACATAAGTTCAAAGAATAACAAGCAGGACAAAAGAAAACAAATGGTCTTCATAAAGAATTCCTAAGCATGAAGAATTAGAAGGAATATTCAATCCTTTTTAGCTATATGAAGTACTACAACAAAAAACCAGAAAACAAAGCCAGAATTACACATGTAGAAACATGTGTTTATTTTAGAGTTTCTTTTCTATAAGAGTTTACTTACATGAAAGGTTAAATATACATTTAAATATATTTTAAATGTACATTGCTGCTTATTTCTGTAAGCTAAGTTAAGGAAAGCAAATACTCCTTGAATTTATTTTTAACCCTTAATCATAGAAATGCAGGGCGTAAAGTCAGAGTCTAGTCTAAGCTTCACAAGAAGCGGGGTTTGGTTAGTTGCAGGTTCTTTTCCCTAAATATGGTGAGCAATATGCGCTAGGTAAGAGTAATGAACTTGTATCCTGTGGTAATTTTTCGTTACATCATTTTATAAATTGCCTGAAGCAGGTGTTCCCACTGTTTACACAACTGTGGTGACGAGACTATTTAGACAATATAATACAAGGAGGGTAGTGGCAATAGTGCACACACTGTCCTTATCCTCACTCCCAACAAAGATTTATTTACTGTTAATTTACCAAGGACATTTCTAAAAGTCTTCAGACTAAAGTCTGAATGTACAGCACTTCAGATATGGTATCATCAGTGCTGAGCAGACAGGAAGGCTTCAGTCTTGACCTGCTGCCAACAGTGTCTAACACAACCCATCATGCTGTTGCTTTCCTTTCCATGAGAGTGCTTTGCTGGCTCATGGTCAGCTTGTCCACCAGAATCTCAAGGTCCTTCTCCACAAAGCTGTTCCTTTAGGCTGGTTGGCCTCCAATATGTACTTCTTTCCATCACATTTTCAAGCTACTGAAATTCACTATATTTGACATATGAATTGGAAACATGTTGCTTGTCCAAGGCATCCACATAGCTCACTTACTAAAATGAGTTGCAAATAGTTATGATAAAGGTCATCTTCTTGAAATTATGAAGATTTCTTTTTAGAAGACATTATTATGGTTGCATTTTAGAAAAATATGACTATCAACATGAGTGAAGGAAGGTCATACTATCACCTATTCCTACAATGGCCCAAAGACAGGGAAAATATTTGATGCTACAGAAGATTTATTGAGTACATTTGTGGTTTTATTCTTTTCGTTCTTTTGCACAAGAAAACAGTTCAAATGATTTACAAGGCACTTGCAAATTTAAGTCAAGTTTCCAGTTGTCCTAACATGTGGCTACTGCTTCTTGAATTATTTTTCTCTCTTTGTATGTTTATTTTATTTCCTTATGGACAAATTATGAAGTTACATTTCCAAATTCACAATGTGATACTAAAACTGTGTTTGCATTTGAAGGATAAATAAGCTCCAGTTTGTAGCTTTTACTTTACTGCAGTGTTCCTATCATCAGTGTTAACACTACAGTAGCTTGCACAGTATGTGACTAATAAGGAAATTTATTTTGAGAAAGCAGTTTCCTCGGTGTGTATCTTTTCATAGACTGATGAACTCACATGTACACTCAGTAGCAAACTGCAACTAAAATTCCAAAAGAAATCCAAAACCAGACAAAAGAAAAATCTCTCTTGTATTTATTTCTAAGTAACAAAAAAGCATTAAAATCTGTTGTTCCTGACACAAATATAAAGCGGTTAATACCCACAATTTCATAATGTAAATGATCCTAATTTTTAGGAAAATATTAATTTATGGGGGATTCTAAGATATTTCTATTTTCATGAAATTATTATTTCCTCCCCTCCCAAGTAAACATTACTGAGCTTTGTTCAGGAATACCTAAGGGAAGTCTTTGGCTTCTGCTGAGGACTTCTAAAGAAACAACCTGGATTCTTTGGTCCCAAGTGCAAAAAGCAAACTCTTGAATGGTACCACTTCTTAATAACAAATAAAGCAGAGAGAAAGATCTTTTAACCATGTTTGGAGTCTGAGACTGCTCCTTTATATGAAAGTTCTCCAAGTACTGGTCTACAGAAAAATATTCTTGTAATTTTTCAATAATCAAAACTGCCTTAATTCTGTCTGTGAAAATCAAAAGGAATTCAGTCAAAGCTTTTCTTGAATGTCAGATTAATCTCTAGTATACTGAATACTTTGGTGTGGATGATTTGCAGTAAAGGTTACATTAAAAAAACATAATATTTATTATATTTGTATGTGATCATATGTACAATATTTATATTAATTTTAATATTTCAAAAACAGTATAAGGAAATTATAAGCACTAAAATCAATGTTTTTTTAAAAAAAGAATTTTGGTTATTTTCTGAACATATATAGAGTTCCTTGGAAAGTACAGAAGTCTTTTACTTAAACCCCTGAAGATTGCAATGGATCTTTTCCTTTCCTTCAAATGAGATGTTAATTTAGAGAACTGAGAAGGAGGCATAGACTTCTTTGCACCACTTTCTTTCTCTCTCACTTCTATGTTGCATCAACGTTCCTTCTTGAATGTGTTCCTATCCTTCACAGGATGACTGCAGCATTCCAGGAGGCCTACCACTGGCCACTCCTGAAATTAGCAAGTTAGCAACATCCTATTTCTGCATTTTTCAGGACTACATGGCTGGCATTTCCCTTACCCTGAAAAACCTGTTAAATGTGAACTACTGTTGAACATGTGACCTATTATGTACAGCATTAAGGGATTTACAATGATGCACAATGCTTGCAAATGAGTATGTTTCTTTGGTTATCAATGTCTGCATTCCAAAGTATATATATTTCACATTTCCTTTTTTCTGTATAATTAATGTAGGACTGCCAAAGAAATTTCTCTGTTGAGTACCAGCCAGTCAGAGGGCCTCAGTGTATCAGACAGCCTAAACAATTTTTCTGCTAAAGCAAAACAAAACAAAAGTTCCTATTAAGGGAAAAGAACCAAGTTAAGCATTAGCAAAGCTCTTATTGTTCAAATAATGTTTTAAGTAGGCATTAAAAAGGAATGAATTTAAAATTATAATGTGTAGAAGCAAAAACAGGCTTTACTTACACTTTCTTATACATGCAGTATAAGAATTATTCTCCGTAGTTATGTAGTAGACTTAGTTCACTTGAGCATACAATAAGTTTAGATTCAATGAGCTGGAACATCCTGATTCAAGTAATGCAGTTTCCCTACTATAGCACAATAGTGATGTTTTTTTCAGTTTGACAGAGCAGTGGAAGACTTCTAACTGTACTGGTGTTTGTTCATTTTCCCATAGTCTATAATTTAAAAGTGTCAGACAAACTGCATTGAAGAGCATATTCCATTGCATTGTAATTATAGACCTATGCAAAGAGCTGGATGAGAACTACAGGATTCCTAAAAAGGCAAATGAAAAAAAGTGAGTGACCATGTCATTCAAAGAAAAAGAACAAACATAAAGTGGGGTATCATAGAATATCCTGAACTGGAAGAGATGCACAAGGAAGATCAAAGTCCAACTCCTGGAATAATCCATCCACAGACAGGCAAAGACCTGTAGAGGACTTACCTTATAAACCCATGTCATGCTGTAAACCCATTTTTTTTCTGAAATAAATGTAAGCATTTGCTTTGACTTTGGCTGCTAGTACCATAAAGCAGTTCACATAGGAATAACTCCAAACTATTACAGACCACTGTTGACTTAAGTCTGCCACTGTGCCAGCAGAAGTTTCTGCTAACATGCATCACAATGTCAGGACTGGGACTGTAATTTAGAGACTTGCACTTCTGGGAAGGGCTCAAGAGGACACAAACCGAAATAATGAAGACACAAACCAAAATAATGAACACTACAAGAAAGTGATGACTGTATTCTGTCTCAGCAGATGCAGGTTTATAATGAAGTTCATGTTAGACTCAGAAGTTAGAGAAATCATCCTTCTGTCTGTCTCAGACTACCCAAATAATAGTGCTGCTTGTAACTTGTCAAACTATTTCTGCATCAATTAACTTCTTTCATTAAATTAAAATGCCAAAGGGGACAACTTAGCTGATACAAAATTTAAGAAGCAGAGTAGCCTTTTCCCAGTGATTTATCTGGTACAATTAGAGTAAGTTGTTTGTGCTATAGCAAGCTCAAGCAAACAGACATTGCAAAAATCAGAGCTCTGAACTTTTCTTCCACTACCCTAGCAGTCTTGCTGTTTCAATAAAAATGTAAGCAAAAGAAACCTAAGGTATTTATTAAGGAAGTCAAAGGAAAAAGGGAATATGTAAGTATGTGATGCAGTAGAAAACAGGCAGAGTAAGAGGAAAATATTACTTAACTAGGAATATAAAATAACATTCGAAACAGGACTAAGAGATTGCTTTAGGTAAAATACAATAGAAATTATACTGATTACAGAGGTAGCACACTAAGAATAGATATTTCAAACGGCTCAAGACATTTAACAAGTCAGTTGATAACAAGTGTTTTTTAAAACAGAAAAAGAATAAATGTGTCTGAAATTCTATGCTGATTTTACTTTCTCATTTGGAGGTTAATTTTTTTAATAAGACATCAGAAATTTCTTTGATTTGAGTTGGCTAAGTTAAATAAAATGACATAAACTTTGTCTTTCACATGCCTACATTTTAAAAATGCTGAATAATTAAATCACTAATGTAAAAAATACTAAAAATCCATGAGATAACTGAATTTTTTTTCTGTTATTGTTTGGCGTTAAGACTTCCTAGGCACCTAACTAAAGTAGTTGCAATATATCTAGAGCAGTTCAGTGCTGTGACATTCTGAACTTCTGCCTTCTACTTCCATCACCTATCTCTTTTCACTCTTCTTGAAAGCAATTGCCATTTCAACAGAATAAATATGTACTTCTTAGAAATATATGAAAAAGTTGGAATATGATCAAGCCTATGTGTACCCTAATGGTTAGAGAAGTGTTGCAAGATCAGAGACATTCTTTTTTCGGTTATAATTCTAATTGTTGTTCACTGGAAAGTATTTAATCATTAAAGAATAATCAGGTGTATCATATTGGTACAGGGACATAAATAAGTGTTCTAAACACGGAGAGAAAAGGTTTAGAAGTCTAGTATTTCTGGTTTTATTCTTAATTTCCATTCTCTTCTCTGCCTACATCTCCAATAAAGACAAGTCTGAAGTTACAATTGCATTTTGGGTTGGATGTGATTGCCCAAATGTAAATACTAGCTACTAGCTTTACTTTGGCAGTAATTACTACCAACTTATTTTACCTGATGGCATTTACTGGTCCAAAAAAAA
>VZTJ01001885.1:165572-206576 GCA_013397795.1 Orthonyx spaldingii | reverse complement strand
TTTTTTTTCCTGATGAGTTTTAAGTGGCAAAAAAAAAAAAAAAAAAAAAAAAAAAAGTAGCCTGTGTTATATCTGTCAACTTTAAGTGGATGTCTGAACCATCCTTGGATTCATCAAATGATAGTAGGTAGATATATTTAGGCAGCTGAACAGCTAATTGACAAGAAAGAGAAGATTGTGGAATGGATAACACAGCAAGACGGGGCTTATTCTTGGGCACTTGCTATTTCTACAGCAAAAGAGATCCTAAAATGTGTTGTTTCTACTGGTTCTTAAGCTAGTTTTGTGGCACAATAAAACACCTTAAAATGCATATGGATTGAGTACAGTATTGCTACACATTAGTTTGGTGTTTTATATTCAGAAATTGAATGAAAAACAGGCAAACCAATTGCACAAGGAACCAGAAACCTTTATGGAGACAACAGCACAGCAAATGTAGTGGACCCAGAGAAGTCTTGATACAGCACATAATTACATACAGTGGCCTAATCAGCTGTTTCTTACCAATATCACAGTGTAAGGGTGAGCCATTTGATAAGCCCAGGATCTGATTCATCTTTAGTCAGTTTAACTTGACAAAGAGTTTCACTTGAATGGCCAAGAACTTGCTTTACAGTTTACTTCACTTCATTTATTATTTTGTTTTATTACTAAGCAATTTTTATGTACAAACAGGTACACAAAATCTACCACTTGGATTAAGGAAATTCTCCGAGTCTTTAAAATGGCTGATTTTGTTTTCAGTATCATTAAAAAGCAACTTATTAAGGAATGAAAATTTGGATGAGAAAGCATAATTCCCAAAGGAAATATAATACAAAATTGTAATATCTTCTGTAGATATTATGAATAATATTAATTTTACTCTTTATTTTTTCACAATGAAGCTCCTCATATTGCTGCATTTACAAAATAGAAAAATATTATTTCCTATAATGTTCCTCTTACTTATCATATTGTTTCTGTTACAAAAATTAATTACTGGGGCCATTATATTTTGTTGCAAAAGTTAATTTATGTAATATCTGTGTTACAGGTTTAAGAGAAACACACAGCGCTCGAAACCAAATCTAGCTTCCTTTAAAGTGATTTCATGATTTCCAAAAAAAGGGCATGAATTTCAAAATAAAAATCAGGGTAATTGATTTGATTGTGATAGATGGTAGTTGGTGAGTGATCGCTCCCTGCCCTTATCTGGACCTGTGGGTCTTTTGTTATACTTTCTCTCCCCTGACCAGCTGAGGAGGAGAGTGATAGAGCAGCTTTGGAGGGTTCCTGGCAGCCAGCCAGGGTCAATACACCACAAAAATTCTTGCCCATATACTGCGACTATGTTAAATGAAAACATTGCAGTAGGTAAAAATACTTGCTAGCTAAAGCAATCATTTTAACAGTTTTTAGAAGTAACCATTGCTAATTAAGTGTTGCAGCAGTAAAATTAACCCTCTCTCCTAAAACAAAGCCTCCAGAAAGGCAGACTTTAGGTTCATTACAGATGCTAAAGATCAGGAGTTAAAAAAAAAAAAAGTAATTATGTATTGTGTACTCCATCATTCTAGAGTCCATACTCTGACAGAGAGCAACAGTGGCGGATGGTCTTTGCTGGTGATCTCACCTTATGTTTGTAGTTATTCTGATAAACAATGAAAGATCATACAAAAATATGTATTTCACTGGACTGACTAGCAAATATGAATTTTGGGGAGCAAGTTGTGTCCTTTTCTTTTTATTTTAAATTAGATAACTGACTAAATTAATTATTTGGCTATTGGTTGACGGGTTTTTTTCAGAACAGTATTTAAAAGGAGCACATGGAACTCATGTTTTACAATAAAAATCCTTCTTTTCTTTTAAGAAGCAATAGTCATTTAAGTTATTGCTGAGTCAAAAAGTAATGTACTGGCATTGCATTTTTTCTAGTCTATCTTTGTTATGCTAGATTTTAAGATGCCCATTTAAGTTACATTAGATTTTTAAGTTATCCAAAGATGCCGGATTCCTAATTCTAAACTCACTATAGCACAGTGAATAGAAAAAAATTAACAGCAAGTCTACTTAGTGGAGTTAAAACGATGAAAAAAACCACATTGGAATAAAGAGTTTTTTTAAAATGTCACCTTTAATAAGTCAGGTGAAATCAGCTGACCTGTAATATGACATAAACTTTCAGTCAAGGTACTCTCCTGAGCTGCAGAAAGTAAAAGTTTCTGTAGTTTTAGTTAAAAGATAGAAATTAATTTCATTACTTTTCTATTCTGCATTACTGTTTCTCATGGGTGAATGATATATATAGGAGGAATTTTTACCCCATTTTTCCAGTACTTTCTTTAAGGTTTGATAAAGTGCATGTCCTCTGAGATTGCTTATTGGATCAGACTCTGGGTAGAAATAAATGTAGACCTTTAATAGTATATTTAGTTATCCAAAACAGTGATTTGAGAGTATTGCCTGGCACTGGCAGTGAGGGCTGAGGGGTGGCCTCTGTGAGGAGGGACCAGGGTTGCCCTGTGCCACACACAAATAGCTCCAGCTGGTTCCAAGGGACCCACTGCAGGTCTGAGCCCATCAGACAAGCTGGTGGCATCTCAGTGACAACATGTTTAAGAAACAGAAAATGCTGGAAGCAGATGGAATAGAAACTGAGAAGCAGCTGAGGGAACATCAAGGGTGTCAAGGCCATCAGACATTATCATTGAAACTTTTAATTGATTTTGCCCCACTGTAAAATGTAGCTAACTTTCAGTAGGGCTGTTTTGCTGACTGCATGTTCACACTCTGAGCTTCCATGACAGTCAGGGTCAAGACTATATTATCTAATATTGTAAGGTCATTACTCTTGAGAAATTGTACAAGCTCCAGCTGAAGAAAATGAGCAAAATGCCACATCGGTCATTCTCCTACACCATCAAAATTAGGTATCTGCATCAATGCCAAATGCATCATATATTTCAATTACCTTTATTGCTACTCTGTCATATGTCAGGGATACAAATATCATTAACTCTGGATTGTGTAGCACTATTTCTTAACTTATCTGCCTATACCTGAATACTGCAAGGTCAGATCTACAGTGACAGGTAAAATTGTTTATGTGCAATATTAATTAAACTTTTCAGCTGAATAGCCATTAGTTCTGTATGACATCATAGCCCATTCATCATTATTCATTTGTGTTTTACAGTTCTGGCAAGATAAAGCAGCCTTAAATCAAAAGCTAACAGCTATGAGAGAAAGTGAATCTATGCTACAGTTTCTTAGATCACTTGAAATCATGCAGTGGTTTCTAACTCTGTCCAAGCTTTATAGGAGAGAATACTGTTACACAATTTTTGTTTCTTTTCCTTTCATGGGTGAAAGCAAAGGTTTTGAAAGCAAATGGACAGAATTTATACAGCTTCTAAATTATCTGTAATATGATAGCCTTGAATGTCTTTTTATACATATATAATTATATCCATACCAGTCATTACAAATTTGTCATTGACTATGAAGAAGCTATTGGATATGAATTCTGAATGTCTTGGCCAAAAAACTATTCTGTAAGACACGTGGTTCTTCGTTTACTTTTACTTCATTTTGCCTACGTTACAGAAATCACAAAGGCCTTATTTCAGCAGAGGTAGAAACATTTAGGTACCCCTCAAACTGGACACTATACTGATGAGTTGCTTCCAAAACTCCTCATTGTTGTAGAAAGTATTGAACACTAATAGTTTTGAGAAGCACAACTAGATTTTAGCTCTGTGATGGAACTGTGGACGTGGCTAAACGTTATACTTCTCCAGCTTTTCATGTTTCATTGTGTTCTAAGCCATTCTTTATGTGTGCAACTAATTATGACAAGTAAATAGTTGAACTCAAATATAAAAAAATGTTTCAAAACATGCTTTAATTGTTAAAAAATCCCCCTAGCTATTAGAAACAAAAATCTTTTGCAAGTCTTGTATCTTTCTGTCTAACGCAGGGTTTATACTCACCCCTGGCACTAATGGCTGAGGCACATAGCATGTAAAAAACCTTGGTCTCTGCTATGATCATTTGATATTTCACATCCTGCTCTTCAGGAATGCACTTTAAGGTGTGAAGCCCTTCCTTTAATTGAAAATCTTTATTTGCTTCAACAGCAGTTATTCTTTATCTTTCCATTTTCACAGAAATGGAAAGCTATTTACTTCTTTGCAGGTTACCAAACAGTACTGCTATTCACACAAGAAAAGATTTCATTTTCTGTATTTGCTTTTAGCAACTGAAACTTTTGTTCCTATTTTGTTCTCATGCTCCATGATACTGATTACCTTGCTTCATAACAATTTTTAATTAATTTAATGACCAAGAAATTATATAGCTTTGAATTGTCTTTAACTGAATATAATTATCTGAAGTTAGCTATTACCTTTGGACAAGTTTCCATATTCTTATCTGGACAACCATATTTGGAGTTATAGTCATATAAAACTTCATATATAAGTATGGAGACAGATATTTGGATAAGGTTTTATCAATTTCATCTAGCAAAGAACAGAAGTAAGAACTTATTTTTCAACATTTTAATTTTGTTCTCACCTCAATTAAAATTTTATTTTCTTTTATAAAATAAATAAAAATGAGTGCCTTCCCCATTTGATCATTGCCTTTGCATTACTTAAAACCCAAAATGTAGATTAAAATAGATTAACAGTGCTTCCTAGACAAGTCAACTTGTTTAGCCAGAACACTGATCGATTCTGTAGTAGCCTCAATTTTTCCATTTATTTGTTTTACTATACAGCACTTTAATATTGAGAGAGTAGCAGATAAAAGTGGAATTCCAGTATTTCAGGACTACACCTCTTATGGGAGACAGATCAAAACTTCTACTTGGTAATGTAATTTTTGTGAGCATCACCTTTATACGAGTTTCTATACAGAAATGCATATTATCAGTTCTGCATTTAAGTAGCAAGGTCTCCAGACTGTTTCCAAAAACTGATTACTTACACTAAACCTTTTTAAATAAAATTCATTTTGCCACATATACTTAAGTATTCTTTTTTTCTTCTGGCAATATTGCTTTCAGAAGCAACTAAGTCATTCATGTTCTCAGCATTTCTAATTTGCAAGCCCAAAAAATCTCACTGTGAGAGAGGAATTCTCAGATGTTATGCCCTATTTGGTAACATGCAGAAAATCAGATGCAGTGAGGAAATGGACAGGATTGTTTCCAAATATTTGATACAAATCCAAAACCCCTCAAGCCTGAATTTGTTTGGCAGAACAAACAATAGGAGAATAACATTGCCAAGACCCTGCTGTCTATTCCCCTGTGTGCTTAATTATTTTTAGTCATTGATTGCAGTTGGATTTTTTTTAAATTTGGATTTTTCTAGAGCAAATTCATGAAAACAACTGCTTAAGATGTCAGCTTGTGTTACACAAAGCTGTGGATTTCTAATATTTATGTCATATTAGGCAAAACCCATCAGTGATGTCCAACTTACCAATTACAAGTGTTATTTTCTTAATCCATGTGAAAATGTAATTGAAAAGGAAAAAAACAAAACCCCAAACCAAATCTATGACAATTTTTTGTTCCTGGAGTCTTCCAGAGGGGAAATGGAGCCTCAGATACTCAAGCATTGGTGAATTCTTTTAATCCAGATTGCAAATTTTGGCATCTATTAAAGGTCCATTGTCAGATGGACTAAATAGAAATGGCAATAGATGAAAAATGTTTATCATCAAGTGACCAGAAATTAATGCTTAGGACAAACAATCCGTATTAGACTATAAAGACACATACTTTTGTAATTACTGTGAGTCTTCATTTTATTTGTTTTCCTCTTATGATAGTCTTTATGATATCTACAATGACAAAAGCTGAAGAAAAGGCACAAAGGCTGGGTTGCAGTGACATCTGCAAGATAGATAACAGTGATAACTCTGACCACCAATGGCCAATAAACTTTATGTGAAAACATGAAGCTGAGGCCCTCAGAACATCCACTGCTCAGGAAAATTCTAAAAGAAGCCAGAAGACCAGTACTGCTTGAATACCTGCCAAGTCTTGCATTACGGAGATCTTCTGGTCCTGCTGCCAGCTGTCCCAAATGAGAATGATGAGTCAGAAGCAGAACTGTTAATCTGTATTAAACAGTTATATTAAACAGGGAGAAGATCAGATTGTGCTTCAGGTGCTGGTTCAGCCAGTAAAGGGAGCTGCATGATGAAGGAGGAATATGCCCAACATTCAACAAATGGTGTCATCCCACTTCACTTACCAAGTCACACGGAAGAAAGCATTGATTTTAATAAACATCTGTTTTCCTGCCTGTGTCTGACAATGGTCTTCATTCCTTGGGAAGAAACTTGAGGTAAGTCTCTGGGGCCTGATCTGTCAAGGGTGCTGGCAACTGCAAAAATCCATGCAAATTATGGTGGCAAAAGCTGGTTTAGAAGCTCTGGTAGGTCTGGGACTTTATACAGAGTCTGCTTTGGGGTCATGATTACTATGAAGAAGACAAGTTGAAGCAGAAGAAGAGGTTTTGGATAGTTCTTACCAGGGAGTGTATTTCTGTTTAAAATGTAGCATGAACCTATGCATCCAAAAAAATTTAAAAACTGTGTTATAATATTAGTGAAATTATAAGGTTTAATTGTTCCAAACAGGCTTCAAAAGAAAATTTGTCTCCTAGTGAGATGTGTCAATCTCTTAATGTTTTAATTCTTTTTCCTTAGCACAGAGAAAAAAAAGGCTGCCTTTTATGTAAAACATGACAGAATATTTCTTCTTAAATCTAAGTACAATTCTTATACTTTCTGGAAATTAAAGGTTTCCTACTATTTTGTCCTGGGTTTGCCCAGGAAAGGTCAGTCTTGCAAGTGACCTATGCTGCAGGAAGCAGTACACCTTGATTGCTGAGAAACAGAGCCAGTGACCAGCTAGTTTTGAGTATTGATACGTATATAATCCAATTAAAAGTTGTTCCGCCTCCAGGAAAAAAGACATATATAAGAGAAAGACACCTGAGAAAAAATCTTTTCTTGTCCTCTTGCTGCCAGAGAAGCAGGTGCTCTGTTTCTCTGTCTGGTAAGACTGGGCCCTTGCCCTCCCCCCCCTCCCCTCAGAGGGAGGGGCCAGAGGTGGGAAAGGGGAGTTTAAAGCGGCTGTGCAACTGAGCGTGGGGGAGGACCCGGCCTGAGCTCTCCAGCTCAGATGCAGCTCGGGAAACATTCTAACCACAGCAGGCCGGGGCCAGGCTGGCTCCATCTGACTCAGGCCGGGCCCTGATCTATCACCCCAGGCCAGGCTGGCCCCGCCGGGCCGGGCCAGCTTCGCAGAGCGAGGCTAATGAGACTCTTGACTGCTTCTGCAGCCTGGCTCAGACTTCTTAAACAACCCGGCAGAGATCATGGGACTGTCACAGAGGCCCGAGAAAGAAATTAACGCTTTCATTACCCAGATAAAACTTGCAGACACTCATTCTCCCCTGCACAGACAGAGAAAGAGTGAAGACATCTACAGAAACACAGCATAGACACTCAGAATGTCAATGAGAGAAGTAGAGCCAATGCCTAGAGGGAGGAGCATGGCGAGTGCTTCAATGTAGAAGCTGAAAATTCTTCTGTGAAACCATGATTTGAGACTAAGCTAAAATATTCCCTGTAATATATGAGGAAATGATCCAAGGGGGGATGTGACATTCTAACTGCAGCCAGTGCAGCCAGTGAACCAAGGTACCTGTGTAGAAATAAGTAAATACTGAAGTAATTGCAGCCTGATGAGAATTTTGAAAAAAGACAAAAAAGAAGCTGTAATCCAGATCCCTTGCCCCGGGGAATGGTCAAAGAAAACTTATGTTGCCAGTCATGGAAGAAGGAGATTTCTTTGCTGCTGTAGTAGAACCACTCATCCTTAAAAGAATACCCCATGAACCAGCATACCCCACCGTAGTAGCTGTGAAAAGGCTACTAGTGTGGGAGGGATTTTCCACAACAAGCAGAGATTTTTTTTTTTTTTTTCTCCTGGGCGACTGCTAGTTGTGAAGCTGAATACCATAAGAACTGTATTTCTTGTAGAGGAGTCAACATAGTAAAGCAGGAAGAAACTTCTCTCCCTAAATGGACTGAGAAAAGACTAATTTAGAGGTGGTAAACTGACTGAAAGTCGAAGTGTTGTTTTTTGTATTGTTATTGGGAAAGAAATAGGCAAGTGAGAGGAACAGAAGTGTTCTGAAAGTTTTGTTCTGGTTCTTATTTTTTTCCTTCCTTTTAAGTCTGTAATAAACTTTCTTTTTATTCTTTGAAGTTTGAGCCTGCTTTACCTACTCCTAATCTTTATCTCACAGCCAAATTAAGCAAAATCTGGTAAGTGTGTTGGTGTTTAGCCGGAAACTCAGGTGAACGAACTCAAACCACTACAAAATGAGACAGTAACAATCAACAAAATTCAATATTTCCACTCATATGTCTTAGACTTGTCCTTATGCTGCATACAACATCCTAATTTTACCAACAGAAACATAAGGTTTTGGCAAGGTGATCTGCAGTAAACAGTTCTGCATATGTATTTAACATTGTGGCCTTTGAAACTCAAATTCCATTGTTTGGTAGATAGCAAATAGGAAATTGTAAACTCTATAACAAAGATACAATATTCTATTTTAAATAATCTACCTTGCTGATAAGTTTAGTAGTTGACACTATTGAATGTGTTTTTAAAGCTTTAAATATTAAAGCTCAAAATATTTAAATATTTAGAAATTATATGATGTTGATATAAAAAGATTTTATCTAAAATCTAATATAAGTCTCTTTTAAGTTTATGAATTCTTTTTCAGATTTTAGTTTTAGGCACTTTTTTTTTAAGGACTGGTAGCTCTAGCAGCTGTGCATGTGCATATGTAGAAAAATGGCACCAATTTGTGAAGCTATTTAATCTTCTGAGTGGAAATAAATACATGGACACTGAAAATTATTATATAGAAGTTAAAGTTCTCTTACGTCTTTGGAGAGGAGCTGAAGTGTACAAATACAAAACAGATTCAAAAGTAACTGAAAAAAAAGCTGATTTATTTAAATTATTATCTCTTCTCACTGATTTTTGACACTGTGGCTTCTAGATTGCACAAATTCATACATTCAAATAATTTCATGATACACAGAAACAAACATTTTGCTGAGACAGAATTTGAGTAATCCGAAAAAGTACTCTTGTAGCTGTTAGAAATGTATTCATTTATACCGTACTGGATCTGTGAACGTACAAGGGCACAAAAACACTCTAAACAAAGAGCTTACATAAAAGCCATTTGTATTATGAATAAAGATATAGAACTTTTTTCCCCTTTCATCTGTAAACAACCTATAAGTGGCTGGCTTCATTTTGATGTGGGATTGTCTCCCTACAAACAGTGTACTTTTGGAAAAACACAGAGGTGTTTCAGAGAAATAAAACCGGAGTAACAGAAGAACAAGAGATGCAATCTGTGGTTATGTTGGTTATGTAGCAATTTCCTGCAGAAGACCAGATACATGATCCCTCCTTCTGCTTTAGCTGTAAGAGGTAAGTAGCAGCTGTAAGAGCTGCAACAGCTGCCCTGTATCTTCTGCAATCTTGAAGGCATCTACACTTAACCCTGGCTGTTGGTCCTCCTTTTTGCATGATTTGAAATCTACTACATGTCTCAGTGGCAGCACTTTTACCTTATTTCAGGGGTTTTGGGGCAAAATTGGAGAAGGAAAAGTGAATATTTGTAAGCTAAAGCAGTCAAACAAAGGTTGAACATAAATTTCAATGGATGTCAATCTATTACAAAGGTCAGTGAATAATTTGCATCTATAGCATGACTATATTCTAGTCCTTCACAGTCTTTTAAAGTGACTTGGATTTTAAATAAAAATTGTTTGTTGGAGAGGTTTTCCAGTTCATCGAAACAATCATAGAAAGTAAACCCCAATAAGCAGCCCCTAGAAAGGCATTGGTATCCATACACAGACATAAAAATGGTAATTCAAGGAGCAGCGTAAAATGTCGATTTAGACTATAAACGTCTACACAAATGCTAAGACCAATTCTACGGCAGATGCTAAGATTCTTCGCTCTTTAAGGCAACAGGTATTTTCAGACTACTTAATAAAGCACAAATCTTTTTAAAACTGAACTGAATGCAGATGATGAAAATAATGCTCTTCATTAATCCTTATTTTGAGAGTGGGGAGTATGTCTCTTGCCACCACACAGGGCTTTAAACTGATTAAGAAAAGCAATAAAACAGGACTCCAAACTACTTAGATCATCACAGGTTTACCCATAATTTGTTAGTTCATTAAATTTACTTAAATTAAAATTTTAGATTCCATATGAAGTTGAGAGGGTTGACAAATCACAGAAGAGAAAAGATATAGCTAACTACAGTTTAAGAAAGACAGTCAAATAAGGAGAAAAAGTTTGGGTTATGTTTGTTTTTTAAAGTAGCTGACTGTATCTTGCTTCTGCCATTTTAGACTCAAGACTTACTGAATTCTTCAAGTTCCTTTTGAACTACCATGATGCATTTCTTTATATCTCTCTTGGAATTTCCTGCTTCATCAATACCTATTTATCTGAAGATTACAGACATTGCCCTTATCACTTATAGGTCAAGACACTAATAAATAGTCTAAAAGCAATTTTTAGGTAGCTTTTAAGTTATCATTGACTAATTCAGTACCAGGTCTTTCCACGATGATATGTGAAAAAAATATTTAAATGGTGCATTTCCTGTATCTTTCTCTTCTCCTAGAAACTTCATTTATAAATACCAAAAGTTCACTTAGAAATTTGCAATTATGTTTCTGTCTTCATTAAAACCAGAAGTGTATTCTAAGACATGATGCAAGATTAGCTGCTGTTCATTCAAACTGAAGACTGAGTGGTCTTTGAAGCAAGATATAAACCACACAGTCCACTGCTTTTGTAAATTTTACCTCAGTAGGTAATGTAAATACTTAGAAAAAAAATATAATGTCTTATACTATTAGAAGAGATTAATTACAGAAACTGCAAGGCATCAGAAAATAAATTTTGTGATGCAACTACTATGTTTTAAACATTATTTTTATTAGCCACAGTTGTGCAAAGATGATGTGGGGTTTTTTTTCTTCCACAGGTTTTGCACTGCTGTTTGTCATCATGTACAATTTGATGGACATGCCTGAAAGACTTCACTTATTTTTTTACAGTACCTGCAGAAGTTTCATGAAAAATTAAGTAGTAATGTAATGGCTACATTATTTTAGCTTTTTACATGTATTTCTTTAAGATTGTAGTGCTTGATATTGCATTTTTCTTTGCCAGAGGCAATCTGAGATAACTACCCCTTTCTTATCACTTATCATTTAGAGACAAATGTAAGAGTTTCCTCTAAAGACTTCCTTAAATTATGAATCAGAAGGCTCTTTTATTGTAGTAGATTTTTAGATGAATAAGTCAGATGGCAGATGTGTTTAAATTTGAGGTACAGAGCTTACAGTCATATTCTTTATAAAAAGCTACCTAAAAGGATACAGGATTTAGCTGAGAGAGGAGGGCTGAAAAATGCATTGTTATCAAACTGTGTTCCTCTTGGAGTCAATAATTATTTAGCACTACACCAGCAAAGAGTATGAAAAATACTGACTGGTCTTGAAATTCCTGTGTGAGTTTTATTTTCAAAAGTTTTGCAGATTTCAGAAAGTAAAGAAATTTGTCTAATATGTATTAACTGTAAAATCTTAGAACAGAGATAAGTCCAGTACCGTCACGTTATAAAATGAGTTATCTCTTTACTGATTTTAGGATAAAATCTACTAAAATTGAGACAAACAGCATAACTGAATTTTAGTAAAGTTAATGAATTTCGTGTGGGTATAGCTCTATATATAGGGTTGGGGGCTTTTGGTGGTTTTTTTAAGGTTGTAGGGTTTCTTTGGGTGGTTTTTTGTTGGGTTTTTTGGGGTTTTTTTTTGTTGTTGTTTTCTGTTTGTCTGTTGGTTTGGTTTTTTTTTTCTAACAGAAAGAAAGGTTATGAATTTGAACAGAATATACAAGTTGTTTTGCTCCTCTCAGATCAGCAGAAGTACTTCTGCATGCCATATACAAGAGTGAAGTGTCATCATCACCCATTTTAAGCAAAGATATTCTGTAGCTGTATACTGCAGCTCATAGCTTGTCATTCCTAAGCAAATGAGCAGGGTGAAGACATATGAAGGTTCTTCACACATTTTTAATATTTCATAAAATTTTCTACATATAAATTATGATCATGTGCCTGTCAATGAACAAATGGAAAAGAAACATGTATTACTGTATTTTATTTTTGTGAATTCATCAGAATAAGTTCAAAATTCCAACAAAATGTGTGATAAACCACAGTATTCTATGAGCTTATTGGCTAAAAAAACTGTATCCCTCTGTATTTGTTTCTATACTACCTAAGTTTTCTAATACACAGTGTGATTTAATTGGTTTTTTATCTGAGTTTTGCAATAAAATATTTTACTTTTCATGCAAAAACCAAATTCACTGGCAATATCAGAAAGGTGCAATAGAATCAACTTTGAAAGAAACACAAAGATTTTATATACATAAAATGTTCCTTCAGTAGTGTTTTGATTCTTATCTACATAAATTGTGGAAAGAGAATATTTACTGAGAGAAGTGCAAGAATACAGATTTTTACTGCTTCTGAAAGTGAAGGTTTTGGCTTTCCACTGGGCTTGTCAGGTGTGACAATTGAGTGAAGCTCTCACAAAATATTAAATCGTTATAGTATCATGCCTGCAAAAACCAAACAAAAATAAACAAAAAAACCACCAACAACAATAAAATACCCACACTGCAAACCCATCAAAACATCCCCAGGTACTTAGGTATGCATATGAAAAGTAAAACTAATTGAATAAATTAATTTAATTACCTACTCGTTCTCACCATCCCCTCAGATAATCAATCCAGTTTTAGCCAGATGCTTCTACTTGCACCTTCGATCTTGGCAGGAGGAAGAAGTCATTTGACCAGAGCTTTGTTATGCTATTAAGCATCCTAAATGAATATGTTATGTTATTTACCCCAGGATAATTCAGTACCTAAATTTTAGAACGTTGCTGATTATATAGAAGTAAAAAATTAAAAAATAGTGATTTACAAGTGTCAGGAAAATGTACAGTATTAAACTTTGCAACATGCTTTGAGAAAAGGGTTATTAAAGGCTCTATGGAAACAGAAGTACTAATTGAGCTTAATGGATTCTCACAAAACAGAGAGATAGCATATACTGTAATGCAACAAATTACCTGTTGTTTTGAAGTCTGTGTTATGCTGGAGTGAATGGATAAGGCTTTAGTGGAAAGTGAGTTAAAATCATACTCCCTCTTGATAGTTATTTAGGGCTTTTTTTTTTTTTTTTCCCAGAGGAATATCTGCAATGACAAGGCTATGGTCTTTCTGATCTTCATAGACGTTACTGTCAGAGTACAGCAGACACACCTACACAGCTAATTTATTCTTATCACTGAAAAACTGTGGTTACGGAAGAGATAGAGTGAAACGATTTTATGGTTTAGGACAAACACTTCCAATAACCATGATAAAAATGTTACATTGAAAAACTTTTCTGAAGTATTTGTAATCATATGTAATACATACTTTCTCAAACTATGTGCCTCTCTCCTTGCCTGAGTACATTAAAGAGGCTTTTCAACCTCTTATGTGCTGCCACGGTACTTTTAATGGCTATTTCACATACTCTATTCAAATTCTATTGCACATATTGAAAGAAGGCTTTAAAAAGCAGAAGAGACAAAAATTTGTCAATCTCCAATCTCACAGGACAGCACAAAAGTATAAGCACATTTCCCACTTGTCACCCTCTAATTTCTAAGAGTTTAGATGTAAGATTTATAGTCTAACTTTAAATGACAGGAAATATAAACATTTAGTTTCCTGCAATAACAAAATTTAGATTTAGAAAAAGTGTTTCTCAAAGACATGCTTATTGCTTCAAGGCAGGATATTTACCATTGTTGGTCTGTGGACTAAAAAGATTTATTCCATGTTGGTTTACATTTATTTGTATTTGGAAGGTGATGTGGTTCCTGTTCCTTTTTTTTTTTCCTATATGCCATACAAATTCTTTGAGCAAAATTTGGCTTGTTTTTGTAGGGAGCACACTTGTAAAGGACATGTCACTCCTAGGACATAAAATACTCTGTGTTGCATTAGATAAACCAGGAAAACATCAAATTACTCAAGTTAGATTTGAGTAGCATGAAAAATAAGTGCCTTTCCTGAATTTCATTTTGGAATAAATTTTTGAAATATTAGGTGGAAACTACTGAGAAAGTAAAATTAAGTACTTCCTCCATACTTGAAATTTTATAATTCAATTAATACTTTGTGAAGCATGCAAAATTAGATCTACTGCTGTGTAGTTTTCTTTACCTGAGTTTCAAAGGTATAGTCAGGATCTGAATTTAGCATTAAAAGACACTTCAGTCATACGGAGAATTGTTTGGTATCCTCTGACCTTCCCATAATGGAGTAAATAATGAAGGTTCTATTAATTTTCTAAAGTAGTTCATAATTAGGATACTCTTTCAGACTGCACCTGGGAACTTAACTTAGTCATAAAACTGTGGAATTTGAAGTTAAGGTGTAAATGAAAAATTTGTCCATAAAGGATTGCGGTGGGAGGCCACAGGCCTCTCATTTGTTTGACAACAGGTAATCAATGACCAAGTAGAGCATTTATTGGATATTATAGGTGTACCTCCCCCTCATAATTTGCAAATTGTTCTCCTTTCTCATGTGTTATGCTGAGCTTTCCACCTTCTGGGTCCTTCGGCAAATGGGTTCACTCTGAGAGACTGTAGAAAAGGTCATCAGTACACAAAATCCTTTTCCAGGAGGACAGCAGTGCTAATGGTTTCTTTTTCCTCACTCTTAGGTCCACATGTTATTAAACATAGGGCAGGATGTTATTAAATATAAAGAAGTTACTTGTACTTTCTTTACTGGTTCACAGTTACATGTAAATTTGCTATATCATATGTTTTACACACTTTGAATACTTGTTCTCTGGGTTTCTTATTACCACTAGAACTGCAGTTCCCAAGATTGCATCCCTTTGGTAATCAGTAAGTGGCTGGTGGTCAGTTGTTTACAATCCCAATATTCTCTCATGCCTGTGCTTTGAAGTCTACTGCTGTCACACCATGGACAATATTCCTCTACACTGCATTATACTCAAGGGTCATAGATAGTTCATTCTGTGCTTAAGAAACAATAGTTAATAGTATTTAAGAGTTTTTAAAAAAAAAATTCTTTACAGTAATAAGCATTATGCAATAGTTAAACCAAGGTAAATAACAGTCAATAAGTCTGGGCCTTAGGTAATTTTTGTAACTGGTAAATAAGATCAAACACAATTCCAGACAGGCCAAAGTAAGTTTTAAAAAGGTCTAATAAGCTTTGTGGTCTCTGTTGGTAGCTTAATGCAGTACTACATTTACTAGGTTGCTAGGCTACACATGACTGTGAATATATGAGCTATTATATTTTTACTATTTTTAAAGTAATATTCCCCATTCCACAAACTGACATCCAAAGATATTTTAAGAGTACAGAGGAAACAGAATTACAAGGACAGATGGTCTTACCAGGTATCAAGACAATTTTTCTCAAGGAACCAAGACTTAACCTGAAAGAAGGGGATCTCTTCTGAGAGGCAGTAAAGACCACCAAACTGCTGTTTCACAAAATGTTTTCATCTGGTGACTAACAAAACACAAAAAATATTTTTCACTCTCTCTGTATTTATCATTCTCCTAAGACTTTATTTGTGAAAAATATTTTTTCTCTAGAAACAAAATTTGTTGGAACATCAGTTTGTGATTTATTTAAAAGGTCTGATCAGCTAAAAGAGGGAATAAAACTGGGGTTTCAGAAAGCCTAAATTTTGTGTCACTTCTATTTTTGTAAGATTCAAATTTTGCATTTTCATCTGTTTGCAAATTAAATGTATTTCATTAAATGTATTCAATTCAAAGATAGAACTTTTTTTAATTTTTTAAGTAATATAGAAAATCTGTCTTCACACAAATAGAGAATTTCATATCATTTTAGAAGGCTCCCACAAGGCAACAATAATACTTGAGACAAAACATAACTTAGCAATTTTTTTCTACTGAAAGCCAAATATTTTGCTCCAGAATGAATAGTCTCCTTTTCTACCTCATTCTCAGAACTCTTATTGGCCATCCCAGGTAAGTAGTGAAATGTTCATCCAATAAAGCAGAAAGCAGCTAAATTCACAATGAAGTAACATTTGATAGCAACAAAAACATTTAATTATTAGAGGCGTCTGTTTGATTTCAAGATTGTTCCATCTGTTTTCTGTTCAAGGCTGGAATTCTTTAAACTGATCTAATTGTGGTTTGACTTACAAGAGAAATTTCCATTTTCAATTACATTTTTAAGCCATAAACCCCCAAGGTTTTTTTTTAACTCTTCTGAGGACATATTTGGTATCAAAACATCTTTAACTTTCTCACTGCCCTGCACTTGGAATTTACCATTGAATTTTATGATAAAAGAACCACTTTCTGGGGGAAAGTTCAGCAAAATCTCAAATGAAAATGAGAGATACAGGCTGAAAAAATAATGGCACATAACAGTTCTAAGAAATTTGAGAAACTGGTCATAAAATAGAAGTAGCCTTTCTCCGTGCCATAAGACTACAAATTTGTCAACAAAAATTTGTACACTATCATTATTGTGATTGTCAGTCTAACAAATCTGTCTTGTTTAGTGATATTGAAAGTAAAATTTTCTAGTATTCAATCCAGAGTTTAAACAGCTTAATGGAATAGGAAAAAGAAACCATAGGGATATGAATTTTATTAAGAGGTGGATTTTAATGCAGTTTTATGTGTGCTTAAACTGGCTGATTTTCCACAAGATTTAGCAGTAGGCGGAGCTAACACAGATCTGTTCCTGTTTGTAAATACATACCCTTACTGTGTGATTACTCTGGTAGTCCTGTGTTCATTTAGAGGTCTGTCAAAGGCAAACCTGTGATTTAAAACACAATCAGCTTTTCTGAGGATCACTTGATATGAGTAAAGATGTTACATCAAATCCTCTGGATTGTTAAAAATGCCATTAATTTCCCTCAGTTTCAAATCCAGATTGCTTAAATAATACAATTTAAACAGTGCATGCTTCAGGGAGAAAACATACAAGGAACTTTTCTACTACTAAAACCTGTAATTCAATTAAAAGTATTCTGATAAGTCATGAGATGACACTTTAAAACTGACAGTACCTCCAAACTTGATTTACAAAAATTTCCCCAGTGTATTTCAAAATTTATAATTGTCATTCCTTCACTAAAAAAAAAAAAAAAAAAAAANGTGGCTCTCTTCACAAAAAAAAAAAAAAAAAAAAAGAAATAAAAAAAATTACCTTGAGGCCTACAAAGATTTAGACTTTGTAAAGCTTTTATATGTACACAAAGGAGCACAAGTGTAGAGTTTATCTTTTACATAACCCCCATCTGGAGAGGAGGAAGAAATTTTTCCAGTTCCTGATAAAGAAAAATAACATTAACTAGCTAGCCAAAAGAGCTACAGTGGTATTGCTAATGAACACACATTACAGAAGAGGGAATGAGTGTAAAGGTCAGAAGCAGATTGATAACTACAATGTGCTTAAACCTATCTAACATATCATACCCCAAACCACAGGAGAAAAAAAGCAAGAAATTTCTCCAAAGGACTGTTTTTCACAAAAACAAACAAACAAACAAAACAAACCCAAAACATAGATTATCAAAAGTAAAATGTCAATCAGAATAATGCTGATTGTGGGGGGGGAAAAGTGTTTTGTGGAAATACTCAAAAATCGTTAAAAAATAAATGTTTAATTTTGACATTTTCATAGAAATACACTCATTTTGAAGTCTATTTTCTCATCTAGAATACTTAAAATTGTGGGGGAAATAAAGGGTAATATCTATTTCTAATCAATTATATAATGAGAAATGTCTGGCTTTTTGAATATTGCATATAACTAATTTTACTAGTTTTTTACGTTCTTCAAATAATAAATAATTATTTACTCAGTTTATCTCCACATACTTTTCAGAGATAATTGTGTCCTGTTTTGTGTGAGGTTGGTGGAAAGCAATTTCTCAATAAAACCAAAGGAAAATCTACATTTCTGTATGACTAAATAAAAAAACCTAATGGTCATGTGTGATGACTAGGCTTATATTCATGCATTATTCTATTTTTTTATTCATCCAAGAAATTTAGTTATTAGAAATGTTTTGTATTTGCCAGCTAAATCTTTAGAGAACCTGAAGGCAGATGCTTAAAATGCCATCACCACTAGCTCTACAAGGAAACATGGAGACATGATTTTCAGCATGCTTTTAATGTTGGAATGATTATTTATTATAACAAAGTCTATTGACTCTCCTAGCTATACTGGCAGAAAAAAATCTGAGCTGTATATTCTAGAATTTGACAGTTAAATCTTCCAGCCTTGTTGTATCTGAGATATCAACAGACCTCGCTGACAGTCCTGGATTCTCTACTGATCCATTCTTGGTCTATATGTTTGGCCATGTGGGCAATATGCTATGTTAACATTTGGAAGGCCCCACATTGGACTGTGCAATCCCAGAGAATATATAAAAAACCTGTGAAAATGACCACTTTTCTGAACATCACAATGCAATATCTCAGAAATCTTGAAAAGCCCAGCTATTAATCCTACATGCTTCACATGTGTGGTGAGTCCAGTTGGTTGCACTCCCTGCCAGGGCCCTCAGGGGCAGCCACAGCTGCTGTGGCCCCTAACCAGTCCTCCCTGGGAGGAGTTTTCAGACTGAACTCTGGAGTATTCTGATTTTTTTTTTTTTCCAAGCAGGGTGAGACTCATCTGTGGGATTTCAGGACCAGTATTTGGCTCAGTATGTTTACTCGCAGGTTAAAAGGAAAATTTCCCAAACTTTTACTTTTTTGAAGTTTCTACCTCCCAACCCCCTGCTTTAGTTTATCCTTGCTTTAATGGTGTAAAAAATGTCATTCTTTGGACATAGAATATCACTATTTCAGTGAAGTGACACTCTATTGTGGGCCACAAAGAGACTTGAAGAGACTGGAGCATGTGTGAGGGAGGCTGAGGTGCTGAAAGCATTTAATATGGAGAAATTCATGGGAATCTTATGAATGTGTATAATTATCTGATGACATGGTGGTAAAGAAGACAAAAGGGACTGAGAAGTGCCCAGTAAGAGATCAAGAAGAAATATAGAAATGAAAGAAATTCCATTTAAGTATCAGGATGTGGCAAAAAACAAAGCTTGAGGGTGGCTGGGCACTGGATCACGTTGCCTGGGAAGGTTGCTCAGTCTGGTCTATTTGAACCTTTTTCAGCAGGGAATAAGACTGTATTCTCTCCAGAGGTGCATTTCAACCTCAGCCATTCTGTGACTCTACTTGCTTATACACGTGACCACTGCTCTGCTAAAGGGAGCACATTGTGTCAACTGGAAAGAAATTTTTGAGATTAAGTGTATGTGGGAGGATAAAGTGTCTGTTTCCTTCTTCCCTACTGTATCTGGCCAAGGACCTTTTTAATGTAAAAGGGGAAGAGAAGAAAAGAGAGAAGTCAAAACCAAACAAACCAAGACATAAACGTGATCAACAAGTGGTAAGGGAAGCAACAAGGTGAACCTAAGCTACTTAGTCACTATTTGATGAGGGCAGGTAGAATGTGGGAACATTTATTTCTGTAAGATTATGCAATCAAGGACCTTATCAAAATGGTATGACAAGAAGGGGAAAATAATAAACAAAATATGCACAGACACAGAGCTAAGGGACAAACTAAGCAAGACAGTACCTAGAAACAAACCTGGTCAGGCACATGAACTGAGGGGCTATCAGGAAACTGCAGGCAGACCAGGAGCTTGCAGGTGATTAAGATGTAAACCTGAGAGTCCAGGTTATAACAAAAGGTCATTGGGGCAAACTGATGGGGGAATGTGCAGGGGAAGGCCACCAAGTAGGAACAAAGAAAGAATAGACAGAAAGGGATATGGAAGGGATTGGTCACGTGTAAAATGGAACCGGTCAGTAAGCTTGTCTGACTAAGTCCTGTTCCTCATCTCTGCAATTTGTCCTATTTTTTTTACTAAATGCGTTCTTAATTGTCTTTCTGTATAATCTCAGTCTCTGTGTTATGTGCTTTTGAAGACCTATCACTTAAATTTTAAAAAACATACATGCACTTTCAAGGTAAAAAGGATTTCTCAAAACCTAGTATTATGACCACAGAGGGTTATCATTTTAAACAGAATTTATGCTAGATCAGGTATACATCAATCAATTCTTGTCATTTATAATTAGGTGTTGTATATAGCTTTTTTGAAATTAAATGTATCCCTGCTGTTTATATGAATATTGCATTGGGGGGAAAAAAGCTCACTTGTCATCAATGAGGAAAATTCAACCCACAACTCATCAAGTACCCAGGGAGAGCTTTGCTGTTTCCTTATTATGTTCCATTTGAACTCTATAAAACTCACACAATGCAAAACATAAAATCCTGTATTATTTATGATTTCTGCTGTTTCACCACTTACAGTTAAGAAATTTATAGGTGAAACTCCATTTCCTAGACTGTTCTTTGTCTAATATTGTTTATGAATTTTATATTCTTTTTCTGACTGAGTTTATTATTTCAGTATATAGGACAGCTAAACTCCTTGGAAACCACTGCCCACTTGACTAAGAACAGGTATGTGAAACTGCAGGTTTATTGACATTGTATATGACCAAATGAAATATGAAATACTTCATCCGCATCCCTAATAAACAAAGTCTGGCTTTCCTTCTTGGGTCTTAAACAATGGCATAGTAGTTTCCTTAAAACTTTGTGGTTTCATAGTGCCAAAGTATGAGGAATAAAATAGAATGGCTGAACCTAAACTAATGCAGTTTTGCTGAAACTATAAAGATTGCAGGGTCATAAACAACATAAACCAATACAAAAGACAAAGATCTCTGGAACTGATGGTTTCCGCAGTGAGCAGAGCAGGAGTTCTGAAGCTCTCATCAACAGTGAGTTGATGTGCTGTATATTTGTCATTTTCAATTGGCAATGGCACAGATCTCATTTCCCTTTCATTTTCCAATTGACATCTTGTGACAGGTTCAAAGAGTGCATAGTCAGTCAAAATAAAATTGAAATTATTGTGGGAAGTATTTCAATGTTTATGTTTCTCTATTAAAATATATGCTTTTGTCTTTTATACAATATATTTATGTTAATTTCTGCTGTTTGTTTGGTTCTTTCTTTAATTTGTATTTAATTTCTTTCTTTCTCATGCATCAATAGCGTAAAAATAAACAGCTACATGCAACCATACACCACAGGCTGTATCTCAGCTGGTAAAATCTGGATTTCCAAATTTAGTGGTTCTGGTGCAGAGTTTCCTCCTCCATGGCCTTACACTACACCTGGACCAAAGCCTCCATGCACAGACATCCATTTTACTGCTGCAGAGGGGAGATAACAGCACAGGAGTTGTGCCAGAGCCAACAAATATTTCATAGGTGAACAAAAGTCCTAGGCTTTCTTGGAACTATGATGTCCACCTAAATTAGATCACTTTCAGTGAACCTTCAGCAAAGGATCTACAGATAAAGACCACAGCTGCAGAAATTCAAGCTTAAAACATTTCTGTGCCTGGAAAAGACCAAAATTTTGCAAACTATTATGGAGCGAAGAAAATAGCCATGCATCTCTCAAAGCAGAAGAAGAATCAGACTCTACCCTCTGAGCATTCTCTGATTCTGAGTTTCCTTTTTTCTTGCTACATAATGAATATGCAGCATATTTTTGATTGGTTTTTAACACTTTTTCAGTTATTTTGGTTCACATGTTGGCAATAGCAAAGAAATGAGCCTCCAGACATGTAACTGCCAGCTAACTCATAAAAGAGTTAAGACCACAAAAACTGCTACTGCTTCAGAATGCAAAAAAGGGAAATGATTCACCAGTCTGTGCTAAAAAAACCAAAAAAAACCAACACTCTTTTTACTGTACAATTGTTTTTTTATTCCTTCCAGACACACACTCATTTACTGTTATTAACCTCTCAAATTCACTCAGTTTGGAAAACTGTGTGCATCCCAGTAGGAACCAAGACAGATGACCCAAGAAAACCTCTGGAGTGCCTTCCCTCTTCCCCCCACCCCCCACAAAATACAGTTAAAAATTTTGCCCAAACTATTTTTAAATGAGATTTTAGTGCATGAAACTTAACTTCCAAGATGTTTGTCTTCTGTGGATAAAATGTTTTTTACCACAAAAATACATGGATGTGCTAACTTTGGAAAAAATTTCAAAGGTCCACAGATTCAAGGATGATACAACCCTTGCAAGATCTGAATGAGGATTTGGAAAAGTGTATCTCTTTGTACCAAAAATAGAGGGAGTCCAGAGTACTTCCTAATCTGGGTATTGCATCTGAATGCCTTAATATAAATGCCTGACCAAGCTGTCTCCATATTTTGTGAGTAAAAAATTACATATAAAAGATAATCTAGTCTAATTTCAAAAGTGTTACACTAAAAAAAAAACAAACAAAAAAACCAAAAAACAAACAAACAAACAAACAAACAAAAAAGAAAAGAAAAATAAAGAAGGGCATTTAATAAAATTTTATTTCTTGGAAATCATAAATAGACTAAATATCTGTAATTTTGATGTGCTACTGAAAAGGTTGTTTTTCCCATTGTTTCACCATCAAAACATTTTCATGGTTTTGTATAAATAATACTCAGAACATATTTTAGGATTTCAGAATTAACATTTTTCTTGATGAGTCTGAGAGTTCAATAATTTCTACATAAAGTAAGATTATATAAAATAATTTTTATTTTAGAAAAAAGCTTATGTTATAAAACATTTGCCTACTCTGAGCACTATTGCATTCTTCATGCCACTTATATTTTAATATTTCACATACTTATTTATGTATGTACAAGTATCTCAGTAATGGAAATTCACGTCTTAAAATTAGAAAATTAAGCAAGGAGCTGTATGGTTATTAAAAAATTAACATTGAAATTTACATAAAGATATTTTTTCAAATGAAAAAATTTCTATGTCCATATAAACTCTTTCACACAACTGTCACAGATAATAGATTAGTGAAGTGTATTGCACAGAATTAATATCAGACTCAACTGTTGAGAGAAGGTGTACATGTCACATCATGCAAGACAAACAAGGAAAAATTCAAAGCACAAGGCAAAGTGCATAAAATCAGTGTAAAATGTAAACTCTGACCTTGGGGAATAATGACTGAGCCACTCCACATCACTTAGTGAAGGAAAGAAAATCCTACTTGAAGTTGAATAACTGCAAGGATATTAAACTGAGCAGATCCATGAAAGGATGTTGGCAGAGTGATGAAAAGTTTCTTGACCTGGAAAATTGTTGTAGTTCTATATAACCTGCAATAAAAAAATTTAAAAAAAGAAAGACTACTTTAAGTTCTACACAAAATTATGAGAAAGCAGTATATTACAGGTTCTTAATTTTTATAATCCATTACAGCAATACCAATAATAAGCTTCTGTGCATTTTTTCTTTTATTCCACATGTGCTATCCAAGAGCTCACATCTCCTCAGTTAACCTTCTTGGAGAGATGAGAAAGAGATACATGTATGCCCATAAGAAGTGAGCTGACTCTCTGATATTAACCTTGCTCATAACTTGTTCTCTTGTTAACATGTTTTATTTTCTGTGCTTTTTCCTTGCATTCAAGACTCTTCCCTTCAAGCCTGAGAACACAAATTGTGACACATTTAGAGGTCAGTAATACTGAGATTGTTTGTTTGTTTTTTAGTACTATCCATCACTAAATAAAACTTGAAATTAATTTGGTAGTTTTCTGCACATTAGAAGAAATAAAACTGAAAGATTTATCTCTCTTTGTAGTTATTAAAAGGAGTTGAGTAGAGACCATGAAAAAAGCTATGACATTTTATCACGAGACCTCAAATGGCCTAAATAATCTGCACTCGACCCATAAATCACAACAGTATTTTCATGATGTGAGTGTAAAATATTGATTTTATAATGTGCTTCAAAATTTTATTGCATATTCCACAGAAAATAAAATGTTTGCAAAAATTCGACATTTTAGAAGTCTTTTTTTCACAATGTATTGCTCTGTTTCTTTTTCTTTTTAGGATTCAGCTGCTCAAAATAAAGGAAGAGAAAGACATTATGCACTAAATAAATATAAGTGTAAAAAGAAATCAAACTCATTTATTTGATTTACATCAGGTAGTGCCTTAACAGAATGAAAACACGAGTCGGAATTGCATGACCAGTTAGTGTTTAAAATATTGTTAACTTTTAACCGTAGTAAAATGAAATCAATATTATTTTACAATAAATTGAAGGTCAATCTATTATGTTTAAAAGCCTTATGTGGCTTTGTTTAGGAGAGAGTGCATTTCTAAATAAAAGGTTATTGTCTTAATGGTGACCTTCTCACCAGATGAAAAAAATAACCTTGATGACTGTATTGATTTTCCTGTAAAGGTATGTATGTCTTACAGTAAATATTATGAATCTTTGACACTCAAAATTTTTTATACAGACATCATGCTCATTAATATGGGGGAATCATTAAGAAAATAAATATAATCCTGAATTTTCTCTCTTCAGATTTATAGATATCTGAGCTCAAACTTCATCTTTTAGAAATCAGTTATTTTAGCAACTTCTCAAGAAAAATGCAAGCATAGTTTAACTTCATGGTTTTCCAGTTCAGAATTGGTTCTAAAGGAAGGATGCAAAGACTGTTTTCTCCGTAAAACATCTTCAATCTCAGTATAGAGCTAGACAAAAATATAGTCCACAGGCACTGAAAAGTGTCAAAATCAGAGAAAAATTAGGGGCTTTAAATTGGCTGTGTATGAAGGTCCTTCCAGGAGAACTATTGGAGTATAACGAGTCTTGCCATTTTTGATAGAATCATCTTTCTCTTTTGCAAACAAAAAATTAAGATGTCAATTGGTTATTGAATAACATAATAGACTGCAAAGTCCCTTTTACACATTTTTGTAAGCATATCCAATCATAAAATCTGATTTTAGTGAAGCAAACTATGCCACCTTGCTCTGTGAAACAGTTCATGAGTTGAAATACGTCAATGTAAAATTAATATGCTGGATTTGAGTGATTGTGTAGTCTAGTGGGTACTGTACTGGATGAGGAATTGTCTGTAGCAAGGAAGCAACGAAGGTTTTGGAAAGAGTACAGTTTATGGAAGTGAGAAAGAGGTTTGCTAGGTCTTTTGTTATGGAGAAGGACAGGTATTTATCACTCACATAATAGAACACTATAAATTTTTGTGTGTTAAAAACATATTACAGGCTAAAGATAAAGGCTAACAGGAAGCTCAAGGAGCTCAAAAATGAGAAGTGAGAGATCTGTATCTACACCAAAAAAGAGCTATGGACTGTGAAAAGACTTACAGAATGTATATATATTATTTATAAATGATCCAAACCATAAAAATTTAGATTTGGGTATTGGGTAGAAGAGCTTCTAACACTGATATAGTATATTATCATAGATGAGGTTATATTCCAAAGATAACCAAAAGGCAGTGCCCTAGGCAAAAATTTTTTTATACAGTTTGTTTAGTGATGGATCTATTTTATGACTGTTTCTCTAAGTACATTCCACGAATTAATAGATGGAAAATTAGCCATGTATTTACCAACTATTCCAAATGCCATGTATAATTGTAGATACCCAAGATTAATTCTATCTCTTTACAGAAAGACAAATGCACAATAAAAAGAGCAAATAGTGAGAGAAAGACACACAATGTTATTTTTCCCCAGCAATTTTCTTCACTTGAAATAAGTTGCTAAAATTATCAGATCATTTTAATTGAGAATTAATATATTTTATTTGAGAATTCAAACCTTGGTAGTGGTATGTCTGTTTGTCATCATGACAATCAAGATGAGTATTTGTAACACCCTGGAATACTTAAATTCAGGAGTTAAACTGAGGTTCCTTTACTCTAGTTGATGCAAGGAGAAATCCCAACCAGATATTCTCAAGAGGTGAAAATCACACAAAAGTTTACTGACAAAAATATAGAAAATGAAGGAACTTCGGCAAAGGAGTAAGTACAACACCAAATTAAGTATAAAGTACTTATTATAACATTACTTAGCATTAATTTAGTATTAACTTAGCATAAACTTAGCCCATTTAGCCTAGAAAACTTTAAACCTATGAGATGTTAAGTTACCCGAAAATGTTCCATGTAAGAGGCTTAGAAGGAGAATAAAGAAGGAAAAAGACAGAAGAAATATAGAAAAACACACATATAGCTACCAACTCCTAGGGTTCCAGCACACGTGAAATAGGAACTCCAGGGGAGGTGGCAGGGTCCAACACATGTGCCTGCCAGAAAGCAACCTGGCCCACCCCCAATCACACCCAGGCATTGGCTCAAGACATGGATCTAATCCAGTTTCTGACAGTATTACTCTATTTGGATACCACTCTGTCACAGAGTTTGTTTCCGTGTGTTTAATTGCTGTAGATTCTCAGTATTGCTTCTACAACAGGTTACATGCAAAACTGTAAACGGCCCCATCTAATAATTCAGTTTTTAATTAGTGTTAATTGTTGTTTGTGTGAATTGTTGCAAAATCATATATGTTCTTAGTGCAAATCCACAGAAGTAAAATATGTGGCACAAATTTGGGGTGTACTGATGTATATAGCTGGGGCCCCATATCAAGAAATATGAGAGATCATGTGGAATGCTTTGATTTTATGTGAGACTTGGGAACTTTCAGACTCCAGTATACTAGACGTACTTCCTCTTTGCTCACAAACATCTTCAGACAGATATAAAGATTAGGATTTCTTTTAATCATTGCCATAAATAGTGGAAGACATGAGTGCACTAGATATTGTTTACACCTATATTCACATCTAAGATACACGTATAGAATCATGGAATCTTAGAATCATAGAATGGTCTGAGTTGGAAGGGAGCTTAACGATCATCCACTTGCAAGCCACCTGCGAGGAACAGGGACACCTTTCACTAGACCAGGTTGCTCAGAGATCCATCCAAACTGACCTTAAACACTCTCAGAGATGGGTCATCCACAACTCCTCTGAGCAATGTGTTCCAGTGTCTCACCATCCTCACAGTAAAGAATTTTTTCCTAATATCTAACCTAAACCTACTCCCTTTTAGTTTGAAGCCCATTCTCTTGTCCTGTTGGGAAAAGTCCTTCAGCTTTCCTGTAGAGAAAAGGAGACTCGTTCCTTTAGGTATTGGAAGGCTTAAACAAGGTCACTCAGGAGCCTTCTCTTTTCCAGGAAGAACAATCCCAATTTTCTCAGCCTTTCCTCAGAGGCAGGTGCTCCATCCCTCTAATCTTCTTGGTGTTCCTCCTCTGGACTCACTCCAACAGGTCCATGTCCTTCCTGTGCTGGGACCCCAGAGCTGGATACAGTGTTCCAGGTGGGGTCTCACCAGAGCAGAGCAGAGGGACAGAATCGCCTCCCTTCCCTGCTGCCCACNCAGAGCTGGATACAGTGTTCCAGGTGGGGTCTCACCAGAGCAGAGCAGAGGGACAGAATCGCCTCCCTTCCCTGCAGCCCACGCTGCTCTGGATGCAGCCCAGGACACGTTTGGCTTTCTGGGCTGTGAGTGCACATGGCTGGGTCATGTCCAGCCTCTCACCCACCAGCACCCCTGAGTCCTTCTCAGTAGGGTTGTTCAGGATCTGTTCATTCCCATGTCTGTGTTAATATCAGGGGTTGTCTTGACGCAGGTGCATCACCTCACACTTGGTTTTGTTAACCTGAGTGACAGTCCGTGGGCCCAATTCTTGAGCTTGTCCAGGTCCCTCTGGATGGCATTCCATCCTTCACGTGTGTCAACTGCACCACTCAGCTTGGTGTCATCTGCAAATCCTTGATCCCTTTGTCTCTGTCATTAATGAAGTTATTAAATAACACCGGTCCCAATATAGACCCCTGACAGACACCACTTGCCACTGATGTTCATCAGGACTCTGAGCCATTGACCACTACCCTCTGGATGTGACCATCCAACCACATTCCTATCCATCTAACAGTCCACTCATCAATTCCATCTCTCTCCAATTTAGAGATAAGGATATTGTATGGGACCATGTCAAAGGCTTTACAGAAGCCATTACATTTCTCTTTACAGAAGATAAATGACATCTATAGCCCTTCCCCTGCCCAATGTTGAAGTCAGTCCAACATAGAAAGCTGCTGAGTTGTTCAGGCAGGAACTTTGCCTTAGTGAAGCCAAGCGTGCTGGCTGTCTTGAGTCACCTTCTTGTTCTCCATGTACTTTAGCACAGCTTCTAAGAGGATCTGTTCCATGATCTTCCCAGGCACAGAGGTGAGGCTGACAGGTTGGTAGTTCCCAGGTTCCTCCTTTCTGCCTTTTTAAAGATGAGTACAAAATTTCCCTTTTTCCATTCACTTGGGACCTTACCTGACTGCTATGATTTAGTAACATATGTGTATGTATGAAAGTGTATGTAAGACTATAGATATGTTTACTTTTTGTGCTTACAAGTTTTTGTACAAATACAATTACCCCAAAAATTGAGAACATGGTCTGTAGCCATATAGATTACTGCAATATGTGTGTTCTAAGTTAAATTAAGAAATAATTTAAAAATCAAATAATCTAATAATGAAATAATTGATACATGATACAAGACAATAGCATGACAAAATAAATATATAAAGAATAAGTTCTACATCATTTATTTTAACTGATGAAACACTAGATTTTCAGGGCTTGGCATTTGCATGTTAAAATACCATTGTATTTATGGTAGATATTTAAGTTATTACTTGTCTTGCCCCAGACAGCATTGCAAGTGAAAAGTAGTGCCTTTTCTCTTACGTGAACTCAATGTATTGTATTCAAGCCTATACATGCTATGCAACATGCCAATCAAACATGTTTTTTTCGACTTATACCAGTTTTTGATTTCTGCATAAATACTCCCAGTCCTTTTTTCCTTTCACTTACAGCATCTTCAGCTGTCAAAAGCTGCAGTGAGTGAGAGAAATCACTTTGTACTCTAGGTTTTCCTCCAATATGTACATTATAGCAAATGTTCTCTTACTTTCAAAAGGAGCAGGTGCCTGTAAACCATCTCTGGTATAATTTTAAATAAAAAGTGGGAGCTTCAGGCCATGGAGACAGGAATTTATCCCTAATGTCTAATTATTAGCTTGATGAGATAGCTCTTGGTACACCCAAATGCATATGAATGCTTAATGCTGTTATGCATAACAATATGACTAAGAGAATAGTATAAGCATACAGATATACCTTCATATCTAGAATGAATAATAAAATATAAATAAATCCTAAATTTGTTTGCATAAATCATATAAATTGGGATGCATGGCACATGGCACTGAGCATTAAAATTCTAAAAGTTAATTTTAAAAACTGAGACAGACAACCTCACATGATAAAATTTGGATAAATTTAATACAACACAAAAAAATACTGACAACAGATACAGATGAAGATAAGAGAATCCATTCTACACAAGATCAGGTTCCTTAGAGTCTTGGTACTTTGTTGTAGGACAACAAGGGGGAAAAAAATTGCATGATAAAATCAGTGCTACTGACTACTATTCCCTAGTTAAAACATGATTACAGATACAAAAACCTGTGGAATAAACCATGCTAAATGTCAGTAAATGTATCAAGCTCCAAGATTTTATAAAGTTTCAACAAAATTCAGTAAGACATATTGTCTATAGGGTATGAAATTCTATCTCTGTTGCAGTCCTCTATTGGACTTAGAACTGGTTCATGGTACTTTGGCCTGGTCCATGGATTAAATGGATACTTGACTATCTCCTCCTCAGCATAGTAAGCAGTCCAAAGTTACCTCTAATCCATAGATGCTCAAGAATACTTCTTTCCCATCCCAAATTTTAATAATAAAATATATCATATTACTGCTGTTATATGTATAAGTAGTATGAGAACAGCAGACTTCATTAAATAATTCTATCTCAGAAATTAAGAAATGCAAGATATGTTTATACTACTAAATATAATGTGATCAGAACCATTCCCTGGAACAGAAAAACAGTTCTGTCCTCTGCTTCTCTGGCCAGAACTAAACCTTTCAGTTGCTCTTCCTGCACATACAAGAAAGCATGTGGTGTCAAGAATATAAGCCTGACAACATTAACTTCTTCCCTGATACTGTGAAGAGAAAGGCAGGGAGACTGTCATGGAACAGGTCCTGTACAAAAATAGGAGTGACTGTGTGGATCATTGAGCATAGTCCTTGATACTGTGACACCAAGTCTTCCCCTATTTCCATATATTTATTAATCTCAATATTAGAAGTAAAAATGTTTTTTAGTCTCCATTATACTTCCTCTATAAGACTCCATTCCAGACTCTTTCTGCTCAAAAGGCTATGAATTTTCTTTTATTATAAATATATTAATGGTTAACATAACTTCATTTGCTAGTATCACCAGCACCCTTTAATTTGGAAGCTATTTTTATCTTTCCCAGAATTTACAATTGCTAGAATTTTTTTCAAACGCTCTCTGATATTGCAATATAAGACGACCAGTACTTTTATTATTTCAGCGGCTCTTCCTTGCACTCATATCCTAAGTGTATTTACCAGAACAGCAGAACTATATGTTTGAGTCCAAATAAAGCCTTTCCAAGAAGATGTATGCAGTTCTAAAACTTCTTTCCATACAGGGAGGAAACACCACACTGAATGCAATAATAAGATCCCATTTTCTTTTTTTTTTTTTTTGTATGGCTCCAAAATATGGCACCTTGTATTAATATTCCACTAGGCAGAACATCATGCTCATCATGCTCATCCTACTATTTTTTTCTCTACAATAACCATTGTTAAACTCCCTGGAAGACATCAGGATTTAAGCACATTCCCTAACATTCTTATCCAAGTAGACTTCCTGACTAGCACTGAAAAATCACTTCCTGTTTTGACTGAAATATCAGTTCTCTGCCTGGCCTGCACAGCCTCTCTGGTCACACTCAATTGTGGTGATATTCTCAGGAACTAAACACCTGTTAATTCTAGCACCAGTAACTGAGGAGAATGACTCCTTCTTTAGGTAGTAAATGAAGAAGAGAACAGTAATAGTGAGAAGCAATCCAGAAAACAAATCTCCAGAAGAAAAGATGGAATTGAGTTTCATTTACTTAGAATGGAGCAAACTTGAAGATATACAATAACAGTGCTATATGCTAAGAGTTGTCGCAAAAATGAATGTTCTCCATGTCTATGAGGTATAGAACAAAAGGAAATGAGCTAAAATTTAAGAAAAATTAGTTTTATGGCAGGGGAAACACTGACATATGAGTGAATCAATTCTATTAAAAATTTAAGAAAAATTAAATGAGCTGTAGGGCAAGGGAAGCACTGGAATATGAGAGATGGAATACTATTAAAAACAAATAAGACAAGCATCTACCAGTTTCATTTTCTATGTTTAGGAGCAGTAAGCTGGGGCAGATAAATTTGTGAAGTGTCCCCATATATTATTTTCTAGTTATTTATGATTCTGGAAGCAATCATGCCTTCTGCTTTATTAAGATTTAGTGCACAAGGCTTATAAATGCATTAATTTATATGTATTCAAAGTACTTAGTTGAAGATTCTGAAATCTCTAAGAAAAATTAGATCAATTAATAAATAACATAATAAAATTAAACATTTAAATTGGTGGACTATTAATTAAAATGCCTAACAAATTTTAGAAAATGTGGATGATCACTGTGTAAAAAAAGAAAGCAAATAGTGGTTTCTAACCTGGGCCTAGTTTATTTATTTGTTGCCCTTTAAGTGTAGCTTTCTAGAGAACAAAATGGTCCATTCCAATGGACAAAATATCAAACAGGCAAGGCAGAAGCTGTGCATGGATAACACGGAGCTCCTGACAGAGCTGAGACATGAAAAGGAAATACATAGCTGTTGGAAGCAGGGACATGCTACATGGAAGGGGTATAAAGACATTGCCAAATGAAGACAAAGAAGGTGAAGGGTAACATGAAAGATTTCTTCAAGGATCTTGACGAGAAGGGAGTTTAGGAGGTCGGTGGGACAAGGGACCTGGTGACAAAAATAGTGGAAAAGGCCTTTCAAAAAATGCCTTATTCTTTAATTCTAGGATTCAAACTTTCTGAATGTAGTCAGTAAAGAAAAAAATAAAAATCTTTGAATCAGTAAATAAAGTTTCAACAGAACACTATTTTTAATAAATGGGCTGATATCATCAAAATAATCAGCAAGAAAATTAATATCAGGATTTAAATAAAATAAAACATGGTAGTGGATTTCCACATTAGAGAAAGATAACAAATTATCTGTAGTGTAAGATTTTATATACAAACATGGAAAAATACAGATTTTTATGCAAGAGGTCTTCTAATGCAACCTTCTCCCCAGACCAACCCTAATCTCCTTGTTAAAGCAAGTTGCTCAGGGCTTTTTTGGAGTCAAGTTTTGGAAATCACTAAGGATGAACATATCACAGCCTATCTATGGTACCTGTTCCAGGGCTGAGTAATTTTAAAGGTGAAGACATTTTTTTTCATTACTGCTTGGAATTTTCTTTGTTGCAAATTGTCACAAATTGCAGTCTAAAACCTGGTGAACTTCCATCACAATAATGGTGCACTGCTGCCTCACATTCAACTCATTCTCAACCAGATCCCTAGGCCATTTTTTTCTGAAGATATGCTCTGCAGCCAGTTGTTCCCAGAATACCTGAATACAGGAGAAGTTTTCTTTGCTGAATTTGGATATTTTCTTTCCTCACTGATTTCAAAAAGTCTGGATGTCACCTAGTAACTTGGAATCCAAAATGACAGAAAATAACCTTGGGCAAAAATGCTGTAAAATGCAGCTAAATAAGTAACACATCTTAAATGTTGATCATTAAGTATTGAAACTTTGTTTACATCAAAATGAGAAATCAGATTTTTTTTTCAAGTTAATAGCACTCATGGTTCAAATAGATAGTCCCTTTTCTACAGGACTGGTAAGATGCAGTACATGAGCAAGCTGAGTAAATTGCACCAGCATTTTTCTCAATTAGCAAATTAAATCATATTAAAATAACTGGCGGACTGCCTTCATAATATTTTTTCTATCTTGGCTTTTTCTCTTTGTAGATGTTTTCGGTGTAATGCTATGTTGTTATGTGCCAGCACAGTAGTTCCCTCAATCCTCAATAAGCAGACATATGTTGGCACTTATCCATCTCTAATTTTGTCAGAGTACTTCATTTTCTCTCACAGTGTTCTTCCTGGCAGAGATATTTGCCAGCAACTGACAAAAAACCAACTGGAAATGAGAAAAAAAAAATTACTTTCAGAGGCAATCCCTGACAGCAGCACTACTTGACTGTGATCCTTGCCAAGATTTTCTCCTCTGCCTGCAGACATCTACATGGAAATCCTGTTGGTTTTGTTGCTGTTGCCATTAATTTCAGGGCCCTTGTTGTCCTTTAAAGAGTATCCAATCAACGCAATTTTTTTGTAATAAGATAGTTAGAATGGAGCAACATTACTGCAATCAAAAATGTCTTGATTCAATTTCCAAAATTTTGTGCAGATATGCACAGAGGTTTTTGCAAAAATCACAATTACAAAAAAAATCTACTTTGAAAAGACAAAGGTTCCATTTATACTGCTTAAGACAAATTATATTCACTAATGTCTATTAAATAAAAAATTGTTAGAATGTCCTAGAGACCTGCTCTGTCTTCTACAACTCTCTCAGCTTTTCTTTCTATGAAAAATAATCTAATTCCTTCCATCAGTTTTGTGGCCCTTCACTGAACCCATTTCACATCTCTCTCATACCAAAAACCCGCACACGGACACAGCACTTCAGGTGTATCTCACAAGTCTTGCTAGCATCTCTGCCTAATGCATTCCATGACACTGCAGGCCACCTCTGCCACAAGCATGGCTCATGACTAACTTTTCTTCCACAATCTCTAGGAGCTTCTCTGCAAAGCTGTTTTCCACACAGTTATGCCTCAGCCTGTAATGGTGTGTCTGTTTATTTCTCACCTGAGTCACTTACATTTTCTTCAGCTTCACTGAGAAGTTACTAACATTTCTTTATACTAGGAATGGTATATTCTGCAATCATTTTTCTTAGACACTTTTACAGTGTCTGCTAACCTGAAAAATTCACCTAAGACGTGAGGCACTGGCAGTTGTTTGAACTATAGGTATTGTACATGTCTAGAGTTTTTCAAAATAACTATGTTATATTGGAAAATAAATGTTTGGATTTATAGATATGATATTCGTGATATATATATGATATTCAAGGCATATTTTATGTTGATAAAAATAGTCCACACAGAGTCTGAAGCTAAAATCAAAACCATATAAACTAATTTTCAATGGAAAGGAGAATTATAATTTAATGGTTTGCAAAATCTGTGGTTTGAATTGTGACTTTCCTGCCAAGAAGACCTGGTCTATAATTATCAAAATTAAATTATTTTATTTGTACCACTAAGATAATCTCATGGTATTGGAAGGAAATGATACTACCTAGTGTGCTCTTGAATAATAATGGATTCATTTTTATACACTGTAGGGCATTTTTAATGCAAATTTCAATCTCTCAAGAATTTCCTTTACAAAGTATAATACTTACAGCCAACTGCCTTCAAGTTACTTATAATGCAGCTCCCTACATGTTTATATTAACAATTTTTCAGCATATTTCAGGGTAGTTCTCATCTTCTACAAAAGTCAACAATCACTACCTATAAAAAAGTTTTATTTTGTTACAACTCTGGAAATGTTCCACAAAACTAGTACTAGCACAATAGTACACTGAGGAAGAGAAGGAGGGAGTGGTTTGATAGAAAAACTCAGATAGCCAAAGTATTAGAACCAAGGATGTCAGATGTGCAAACAGCCTATAGATTAACAAATACCTCAAATCACTACCTCTTGCATAGCAGAAACTTCCAAACACTCAAATTCCCATTAGAGTTGGAGGTAAAATTCAATAGTGTTAAAACTGTTACACAAAATAGTTATATGATCTGCTAAATTGGTTACTAGAGATCTTCCTCCTTTACTCACATTTTTCAATAACAACTTTGAGAATATCATATGTGTGTTTATATTAAAATCAATATGAGTGCTCTAATTATATAATGACACCACATACCATTCTGCTTTTCATTTGTATCTCAATATAGGATAAAAAAACAAGTATGAGAACTGTATGAGACTCGTATGAGAGCAGTATGAGACTGATAATTCAATAAATGGTATAAATATTTTATGCTACAACCCTTGAAATTAGCCTTGGCCTTAAAAACTCTTGGTTTATTTATTCATTGCTGGTCCAGACTTGATCCTCTTGAAAACTTTGGAGGGACTTCTATTTTATTCTTTTGCATTCACAACATATGGGAATATGTTTTAGATTACACAGTAAAATTGTAACTAGATTTATTTGGTTATTTATTTATTTAAATGATAATGGTTTTGAGCTAAGAGTTTTGGACACTAACTTTTCAGCAGATATGAAAAGCTTTAATTAATTAAAAAATGCTGAAGAGATCATATGTAGCAAATGTTTCCAGAAGCATGTAATTTATAAAGTTACCAGACAGTTCCTCCCTGCGGGTATTACTATTTTCACACAAATTTTATGCCAACTTGGTTGATTACAGATCAGACTCCTGAAACATTTCAAGGTACAGTTACGTGAAGTGTCTCTTTTCTCTCACAAGTATTATTATCTTATAATAAAACACACCTCTAGTAGTCATCTTCTTACTAGTACAGGAGGGATTTTACACTTAAAAGTAAAACAGTGTCTTCATTGAAAACTGAGGGATAAAGTCAGGATATTTCACATGAGACATTACAAAAAAATAATTTAAAACTTTCATCTAATAATCTAGTGTAGTCAATGTTTTTTGAGGCTGGGCAATTTTTATTGTATATTTTAAGTGTTCCATCTGGAGACAAACAACACTAATCTTTCATAAAAGAAAAGATTGTTATTTTATATCTCTACTGCACATCAGTCTAACCTCAAAAGTCTTTCTCTTTTGCTAATAGTGCACAGCTTTTGAATACGTACATGTCATCTTAGAAACTAATTTAATAACAGAAAATGGAGGATAATCATTCATAGCTATAAATACACATTTTTTTAAAAAAAAGCTTTGAAACATGGTTAATGTAAGTTAAAAATGCAATTTCCAGTTTGCTATAAGCAGATCACGAAAACAAAGTTAATATATTTCTCTTTCATATCTTTTTTTTTTAATATTGAGTCAGTTCCTCAGAGTCGCTATCTGAACACTTGCTCTTTTTTGTTATTGAAATAGTAACAGCTCTGTGCCAACTCATTTATTTAAAAGACAGATGAAAAAGGTTCATATTTTCAGCACTACGTAACCGAAGGCTTTTCCCCACCATTCAGGTCAAGTGAGCAGTCCAGCTAACTTGAACAGACATTTAGACACAATATTTTCCTTTGGGTACCAGTCTTGTTTAGGAAAAGTGTGAGTAAAACACTGGACTTTCAAACAAAATATTTAAGGATTTGGGGAGATTAAATATAACAAACAATTTTGTACATATTAAGGGAAACCTCCAAGGCATGAAGGTAATTACACAGAAGAATGTAGAAACTTTACTCTGCTGCAGATCATGTCCTCAGTACCTTTACAGGACAGCTTGTTAGGATCCTGCCTTGAATAGAACAAAGAAAGAAAAAGTAAAAGAAAAAAAAAAATAAAAGAAGAATAAGAGATCAAATTCTGGAAAATCTAAAATTTTTAAGGAAGTGTAAGATCATTTTTAACATGAACAGGAAGGAAAAGAAATCATACATTCCATTTTGAAACTTCTGGACAGATTTCTTACTGAAATGTTACATTTTCAGATAAAAAAACTTACTGACATTTTTATCAAAAGCTTTCAAATTTTCCCATCAATGTGAAAACATTAGAAATAAGAGCCAACACATGTTTCTGGAAAACAAGTATAAGAATCATAGAATGTTTTAGGTTGGGAAGGACCTTTAAGATCATCAAATCCAACTGCTAACTCAGCGCTGCCACGTACACCACTAAACTATGTTCCTAAGTGCCACAACTACACATCTTTTAAGTACCTCCAGGGATGGTGACTCAACAACTTCCCGGGCCAACATGTTCCAATGCTTAACGACCCTTTTAGTGAAGACATTTTTCCCAATATCCAATCTACACCTTCCCTGGTGCAGGTTGAGGACATTTCCTCTTGTCCTATCACTTGTTAGATGGGAGATTCAGTTCACTTCCAAGTCCTACAGCAGGAAACTTTTACACTATGCTGATATAATACCAGATGTGAATATTACGATGTGGAAGAAGCAAACCACCAAGACCTGCTGAGACACCATCTTGACTTATGATGGGAAACACAAACAGCATAACACATTGTCACAACACTGTTCAGGCTTTGAACTTCCTTTCAATCCTCTGTCCTTAGTCTCCACAAAATGGAGGTTAGAGTTTTGTGACTCTTGATGATCTAAATATTTTATTATATGGTTTACTGGGTCCAGAGTAAGGCATTCTTTTATTTATAGCTAATGTACATGTATTACATAGGGAGTTGCCCTGTAGGCAATTCCTAGAGTAACATTTACTTTTTCTACAGGAGTCTATTATACAAAATTTAAACAATAGAATCTCTTTAATGTTATACTTCCAGATACTCCAGTGAATTTGTGGAGATACTAACATTCACAGAGTAATTATAACTGCAAATGTTCAGTAACCCTTCTTTCCATAGTTCTAGATTTGTTATTTTGCTAATCATAGCCATACCACAGTTTGTATTTCTTTCTAAATTCAGTTAAGTATCCTCAATATATAAATTAATTAAATAAATGGTTTTATATTAAGTCCATGTCATCTTAAATCAGTGTAATACTAATATACTTAAAGGAGCATTATTTCAATTTAATCTTACTTTGCATATGATACTTTTAAATTGTCAATTCTTAAGCTTTCTTCATAAAATAATTCATGAAAGATCTCTCTCATTTTCCAGTATACATAAAATTTGATTATTTTTTCACATTTGATATTTGTCTTCGATTTCCTTTTTAAATAATTCAACACCAGCTTGTGTCCAAATGCAGAAAGTTATTTTTACAGCCATTCACGTTTTTTCTTTTCCATGTAAAATATCTGAAAGAGCATTCCAAAATAATCAGACTTAATACAGCTAAGTCACTATCCAGCCCCCAAAAGCAGAATTAACTAATCATAAAACATTTTTTGCTAGAAGATTAGCTTAAATGCACATTGCGCAGTCACTTTTTTCTATTTCTTTTAATCACTTTGATACAGGTTAAGCTTTCCCCCAGAAATTTTGGAGCCTATTTCTTTCTTCCTTCATGAGCAAAATGTCATACATAATGCATTGTCTCTCCTTGTCTAAATAATGAAATGAACCATTTAAAAGAACTTTTTATCTTCTGAGAATTCTACAAGTTTCATTTCCTAATAGATTATGAGGTTCACTCTAGCTCTTCCACTAGTGACGCTACCTAATGAATGAAGTATTATCTGCCAGAAGAATACATCATTTTAAAAAAAGCATTTTTTTTTTCTGTTTTCAAATTATTAAAAATGTTAATTTCCGATGATGGTAGCATTACACCTGTTTGTACAGCTGAAACCAAGCAACAATCCTAAGTAGCAGTTAAGGAAACTCAACTTGTAATATATTTATTTTCTTGTAGCTAAAACAATTCCTGGGACAACATAGATTCCACATTACAAAGGAAAAAAAAAAAATTCCTCTATTCTTGGTGAGTGGAATTCTGTTGTAACAGAAAGAAAGTAAACGGAATTCAAATTACAAAACATTATGAAAATATGTTCATCAAAAATGAGAGGAAACAATACAACTAATGGATGGAACAGACACACTCATGTGCAGAAGAATAAATTAAGTTGGTTAACTCACTGCAAAGGAATAATAGAATTAATTGCAAGACTCATCATTTATTATTAACAGCTTGTTCCCTCGATCATCTTCTGCCTAGTATCTGGATGCTAGTTTCATGCTATTACCCCATAGTCATGAACTCTCAATTTCCATGAATATCAAAGTCCCAGTTAGGGATCATATTATAAGAAAAGAAAAAGAGAGGAAAAAAAATAATCAACGTGAAACTTAAGACCTTGATCTTTCACCCAGATCTCTTTGTCTCTATACGTTAAAGACAGATTCAGGCATGCCTCAATATTTACTACAAACCCCTTTCTTTTTGGACATGTTTACAATATTCAAATCTGCATCAGAGACGTTAATTCCTACAGTTCATTAGTGTTTGTTTTTAATAAGTTTGGGTAATATTTGTGTTCTGAAGAAAACTAAAAATCTCTTTAACCTGTATGGTAACATATCCAGGGGAACGTCTTTATTATCCCTCTACCTGTGCACCCTCTGATATGTAACATGTCCTGTTTCATTGATCCAAGGTGCCTTTGTAGGACATCCTCAAACACTTCTTTCAAAGAAATACTGCTGGGTAGCACCACAAGCAAAAGAGAAAATGTCTGAGCACAACTGACAAAATATTATTAGACTCCTTTGAATGTAGTAAATTATGTTCTGTTGTGCATACCAGAATGACTCTCAGTCCAGTTGGCATCTGAGGGACGTGTAAGTTTAGCAATTTTTTTGATGAATCAGTGTCCCAAAGTATTTTGTTGGGATATTTTATTTTCTGTAAATGAAACATGATTAACTGTCTTTGCACATGAGTATTTTCACTGGTGGCTTGGATTTTTTTTTTTTTTTTTAATTGCTATATTGGCCATCTTTTAAGTTGGGTTTTAATTGCAATTCTAAATACCTCCAAGCACTGCAGTAATAGATGTAGTTTGGATTTTTTTTTTTTATTTTTATTTTTATTTGTTAAAACTTAATAGGAATGTAGGAACATTTTCATCTCTTTAATAACATATTACACTATTTGTGCATGAGTCTTATTTTTTTTATTTGAATCTTTCACTGTCAAAATATTTATTTGGATTTATTAAATAACAGAGCATCATAACATTTGCATATGAAGCAAAAAATTTATCCTTGACAACTGTAATGAGTATAAATTAAACATAGCTGAAAGCAGATGACAGCTACTTTGTATAATTCCTGTAGCACTTTAAAATGATCGTCCAGTTAATCAATGATGAGTTACAGCACAAATCTTATAATAACACATGTGACATGTACATTAATAGGTAATTGGAACATTATGATGAATGTTACTACAAAAAATACCACGAATTAATGAAGAGATCTCTTTTTTTTCCTGTTTCTGACCAAATGATGGGTTGTAAAGATTAAATAATCTATTAATCCTTCAATGTCACAGCCTATCATGGTGAAATAGTGTCTGTTTCCAAAATTCAGTGTTTGTCACTGGTACTGGCAGAATGCAGACTGAATTAGTCATCATCCAGGTATCCTCCAAACAAAGAATTTAGGGGAAGGGAATATTTATCATAATGTCACAGTACAAGCAGACACCTCCTGCACAAGCACGTGTGGTAAAAGAATGGCAAGGTCAGTACCAAGCAAGAGTCCTTTCAGGGAGTCAAATATAGTCACTAGATATGTTTTATTTTAATCTAATTACTTTTAACCAATTAAATATGGGATAATTTTAGTCACTCTACTACTTCTTTCTCCCTTATGGAAAATGAAAAGACAAAAGAAAAAGGGGAAAAAATCAATTAAAAAAAAAAAAAAAAAAAGGAAAGGGGAAGGGAAAAAG
>VZTJ01001885.1:145451-165565 GCA_013397795.1 Orthonyx spaldingii | reverse complement strand
AAAAAAAAAAAAAAAGGAAAGAGGAAGGGGAAAGAGAGAAAAGAAAGAAAAGGGAAAATGAGAAAATAGTCCTTACTTTTTCATAACAGTTTCAAAATGTTATGATTTTACTGTTATGTAAAATAGTAAAATGTTATCATTTTACTATGATTTTACTTCCCTGATAGAAAAAAAATAAACAAAAAACCAAATCAAATTTAGACCAAACGTTCACTTTACTTCTGATCTGAATTAGGATAAAATAAAACACTAAAATTAGTCTGGATTAAAGTTATAGGAAAACACTGATGAAATTATAGTATTTCAGCTATTTACTGTATCTATCTATTTTTATTCTGTGATCTTAAAATCCTAAATAATTGCTGAAGACCACATGGTAAATAGTCTTTTCAAGTATTCCCAGACTTACAAGCTTTCACCTGCAAAACTGACCCAATCTATTCTGGAATTTATGTACTTGGAAAATAATTAGTGAAGTGTTTGGCAAAGAGATCAGGTCTTACATTCCTAAAATGTTTTTGGTTTTTTGGTTTTTTGTTGTTTTGTTTTTTGTTTTTTTTTTAACTTGGTGCAAATGTAACCTGCAGTTAAATACAATTACTTTTTTAGCATTGCAAATGCAGTCAGAACACAATTTAACTTAAAATTTTCTTTCATCTTTTGTTAGAGGTTTGTGCAAATTAAAATGAAAAAATAAAACAAATTGAAATTAATCAATCTAAAGATAAACAAGTGCTATAAATGCCAAGTGATCATATAGATTTTTTTTAAATCTCATGAAGAAAGACAAACATTATTTCTTTAACTTTTATGCACAAGTTCTAAGTTAAAATAGAATGTTTAGACAGTATGTGTGAATATAGCTGTTGCCAGTGAAGAAGATCCTGAGGGTATAAAGTAGCTTTTGACTATACTTGTGCCACAGAAAAGTAATCTGAAATTGATGTCTGCATCCCTGAGAAGATTATGATATTCTTATGCATAGGCTTAGCTTCACAAATTCATTTATAGGTTTTGTTTATTTAAACAAATTTAAAGATTCTGTATCTTTAGTATTGCCTGTAAAAAATGTATTTTTTTTCCTTAAAACATAAAATAAAGTGTTTCTAAATGCTTCTTAGGTCACTCAGGACTTTTTTTATGTGTGCTAATTTTTTTTTTTTTGAAGGAAAACTTTCTAGTGAGGTTAAATATTGTAAACAATTTTTTCCAAGGAAAGTTTAATGTACACAAGAAAAAATTCTTCTTCAGGAGGATTTAGTACAGCTGAATGGGATTAAAAAGTCAACTCTGCTTGGCTCCTTCTGCACCTAATCCTTTGTGCTGCCTAAATTGACGTTCTCACTTTGGTTCAGTTCTGGAGAAACCAACTCTTCCCTGAGGCAGGGAAACTGAGGTACTGGAAGGGAAATATGGAAATATTGTCTTGGATGAAGGGAGGCACAGATCCAGACTCTCTAGTTAAATGTGTCTCTTGGCATGATTAACATAAAATGAAGTAGACATAACTCAAGGGATATGATTTTGGGTTTATTTTTGTTCAGTGAAAACTCAAAAAGAAAATTCTTTAAATTGGAGCAGTAGTCATTTACATGTGTACATTTTGCACATTTTCCTCTTTTATTTATATGACAAGAAGCTTAAATATAAACACTACTGACAAAATATGCCAGCCTTTCTCATAAACCTACTCAAATATTGGCAAAATATTATTAAACAAGATGCTGTCATGCCCCAGCTGTCAGTTGCAGCCCCCTATTGCCAAGTGGCACGTTAAAGAGCAAATGAGCTATATTAACCTAATCCCCAGATAGAAGCCCAGAAAAGGGGTTTGGGTTTCTTTTCCCTAATAAAATGTTAAAAATAGAGATTTTAAACACTTCCTGTTGTAACTCACCAAAGGGCTGATACTCAATATTTCCTGGATTTGGACAGCTATAGCCAAGCAACTTGTGATTTTATCATTAATTGAAAGAAGCAAGTTTCTAAAAAGTGTTTCAGAAAGCTGTCAAAAACCAACAACATTGCAATCAAATATTTTATCATTTCTGATTCACACCACATAAAAAAACATCACGCAATGCACACTGTACAACACCCTTATATTACTGTTTTTTGCTTTGCTTGTCTTCTTATAGGCTGGACAATGTAGAATGCAAATAAATCTCTATAAAATAATAAGGAAAAGTTGCATAGAAATATATCTTCCTAGAAAATGAAAAGTATATAAACCCCATGCTTCAAAGACATAATTCCATACAAAATTATGAGTATGTGGGATATCTTAAGTATATACAAGAGCAACTGGTCTAGAAGGGCTGAGCTAAAGACTTCTGCAATACTAATCATTAACCTTTTTGAGTGCCTCCCAAAGGGACTTCTTAGTAACAGCCATTAGAGAATCATATACTGAGTTCTTGGAATGTTGTCTAATGATGAATTATACATATTAATTAATTAGTCAAGGCTTGTAAAGTGCTTTGAAAAGGATAAAGGATAACATATTGGTAAGTGTTAACTGCTATTATGCCATATTTTTTTGCACTAGCTGCCCAAACAGATCTCTGAGGCAATGTAGCGATGGTTTGTTTGAGAACACTGTTGTTTTTCACTCCAGTGCTGTACCATTCCAGTTTTGGAAATCACTGGATTTAGCACAGTCAGAATAAGGACCAGACCCAAATGGCTTTCTGTATGGAGTATATTTGCATGCACGCACCTGGCTGTGTGTGGATGTGCAGAGTTCCACTCCTACATTAAACACATGATGAACATCACTAATGTTTTAAAAGCATTGAAATGTTTGAAAGCATGTCTCTTGAGAATAATTCACAGTGGTACCCAGGCCCAAAATGCCCAAGACCTTGGAACTGTTGAAGGCTCATGCTATGCTTTTTCACAGAGAAGTCAGAACTTGATCATCCATGAAGTGATGCTTTTTCATTGTTTACCAAGTTCCAAGTCACCACAGCAGGCAACAGTGGGTGATGCCCAGAAGTCCACTTGAAAATGACTGCAGATGTGTCTATATTGAACATCTTATTTTAATAAGAGGGTTTAGCTTAGTCTATACTTGATGCCATAGCTGTCCAGAAATCTTCATCATCTTCTGTGTGTTTAATACTGCAAATTTGTAAATTTCTTAGTGTTTTTCTTGCTTCAATTTTTTAAGAGAACTATATACAGAACAAAGTGTACCTACAATAACATTCTGAGAAGGTTGATTTTTCTCTTGTAAATTGTAGATTTCTTTGATCTGTGTACAGCTGATTACATGACCTGATTTAGACACCATCATCCTGTTTTTCAGTTTTGTTTCTGTTATTCCATCTCAGGGAAAAAGAGACTACAATTTGTGCCATAATCCTAATCTACATCCCTCTTTGAGTCTAAATTATTTAGAAACAATTTTTTATCACCTATTCTTTTTCCTAGAATACTTTTATTCTCTTAAACTTTTTTCCTCTTTGTTTCCCTGGACTTGAATCCTACAATTTCAGTAACTGGATTTTTTAAAAACATGCATGTTTTATATACCTGAGTAGAGATTATTTTAATGCAATTTTTTAGACAAGCAGAAATTTGTAGTAGACATAAGTGAAATGACAAAAAATTTGTTATCACTCAAAACCTGTTTATCCTAATAAAAGAGCAAAAACCAAATGTACTAGTACAAAAATATGATTGTAATTAACCATTGTAAAACACTAGAGCACAGCTGACACTTTTCACTGAACTATTAGAGGGGACATTGACAGCATCTAAGTAAATAAATATTTTTCTTTTTTTTCCTGTTGTTTTAGATTTTGTGAAAAGAAATACTACGCTCTTCAAAATTATGCAGTTTAGAACAAGTAATTATGGAAAAGATTATAGAAAGAATTGACAAAAGCTTTATGTTTCAATATCCCTTCTTTCCTTCTGTAACTTCTTTCTAATTTTTACCTTTCATATGCTGATCTGGTATGAAAACTACATGCTGAGTTGTTGCAATTACTATATTCATGTAACAGCAGAAGATAGAATTTGTTTTTGGAACAGAGGGTAATAATGTAACTGGGCATGGTGACAACATTGCAGGTCACAAAAATTGGGAGAAATTTATAGACTATTTTCTATGAAAGTACTTGCTCATTATTACTTTTGATTTAGGGTAGATCTCATGTTTCAGTAATTTCATGGGAATTTATCTAAAGCCATTTACTGAACACATGATTTTTAAGGATAAAATTGTATGGAGTCTTAGCATTCTGGACTGCAAAATGTCTAGGTAGTCAAAATTATATGGCAAAGAAGATAACAAGCTGTGTGAAACTAAAAAGGAAACTGCGCAATATTAAAAACCAAACCAACAACCCCAAAAACAGAGAAAACCCCTACAAATTCAAATGTGATGGTTTTGTCTAAAAGTTTTATCTTACAGGTAGTACAGAATAACATAATATAACTAAGTTTACCAAGACTGTGAGGCACAGTGAGATATATAACCTGCAAAGGAATCTAATATAAACAAAATCTTAAGCCTTTCAGTGAAGAGGCTTTCCGTGAATTGCAAACAGATTTGCATGCAAGGAGGTATGCAAGCAGCCTTAGGACTCATACATGCAGAAACAAAGGTTTAAATGAAAAATCAGTAAGAAAAATTTAAATAATGACATACATATATATACATATATGCATAATGGGAAAACCAAATATGCTTTTCTATTTTTTGGTATATTAGTCCATTCTTTCCTTAATGCTATGTGAGTCTTACACCAGATAACAGGTGGAATTTAGTTCCAGTCTTTTTTCTAAAAGCTACATTTTTTTCCCTTAGCAGTTTTAGTGATAATCCATCCACTGTTATTTTCTGATATTATTCAAATAACATTTTCAGTAGCAGTCAGGTTGGAGAGATGAACTGACACTCTCCCACTTACCTTTAGTCTGGTGAGATTTATTTGCCTTAATACATATGCCAACAAATAATCTAGTGCAGTACATAAAACAAAAGTATTCTGTAGTTTGATAACTGCCAGGTCAAACTCCAATGGTGGAAACTGGGCAGTAAGACTTGATTTAGATCTCGTTAATCACACTTCTGATGAGTATGGCTAACAAGGTCTCAAAAAATGTTATTTTAGTTGTGAATATTTGTTTTAATATAGAGCTTGTGTAAGGAAATACACTTTAATTATTGTATTTTCTTTATTAGGAGAAATTTTTAAGTTTAAAATTCTATTTATCATTGTGCTAATCATTCCACATGGAGTGGCCACAGGAGCTGGCCTTCAAGAACAAAAAATGTTGAGTTAAACACCATTCAATGAAAAAAAGACTTTCAAAACAAATATTCACCATTTTGTTTGGGTTTTACTTAGGGAAAAAATGCTGCTTTTGGATTGACTGTTTGCATACTTGACGCTTGGAAGATAAGAAATACTAAATATACTGGGAAAAAAATCAACCAAATGGCCACTCATTGAACAGAAATAAACTAGGTCTCTGCCAAAAGACTCCAGGAAATGCAGGTAATACAGAGAAGTATGGCTGTTTTCAACCACTGACATTCAGAGAATCCTTTATGCAAGTCTTGTCCTTTCACTACCTGTAGGTTTTCACTATCAATTGATCATCTTCCAGAAATGAAAGCCTATTTTAGAGTTCACCTACAGATATTATTTCATGGGAAAGCAACATTACCAATGTGAGCTTGTTACTTTAATACTGTCACTAAAATCTGACTCTAAAGTCTGTCTTACCATGTTCTTCCAGAGCACATTATCATAACCTCAATAGCAATTAGCTGCTGTTCACCTGCACGAGGTTTCATGGCTTTGCACCGAAGAGAACATTTTCACTGATGGGTCAGGCTTTACAGGATTAATTTAAGTTTGGCCTGAAATGGTGCAGTTTTTCTGTGGGTAATTAAAAAAAAAAAAAAAAATTGCAGTGGTGAAGAAAACAGGCTTTAGATTCCATGAAAAAAAAATATTACTAGAAAGGTGAATGTTGTAATAAGCTGGGTGATCTGTATGCAAGAGTATTTTTTCCATGCAACTAATTTTATAATGTATCATTCAAGTGACACTGTTTTTTCCTGATCCTTGTAATCATGTTTCAACCTCTTGGGAACAAAGACTCATTTATTGTCATTCTTTCCTCGCAGGACTTTTGAATTGCTTGTGGCTTGCTCAGAATGCACTAGCAGAGTTGTCACAGGTTGGAACAGGTGTTGTGCTGGCTGTGCATTCTTTACATTGCTACCTACAGTCTGATAGATTGATTTGAAAATGCCACAGGCAGTTTTAAAATCCCTTGCTGGGATTGGCTTTAGTAAGATCTGAGGCTCACTGACTGAAACCTGTGCTGATGCCTATCAGTTCTCAAACTCCACTACTAGTTAGTGTTTCTAGTTGCATGCCCAAAGTCAGCAGGCAATCACATTTATTGCACTGGACCATATGATGTGAAAGTCAGTGTCCACTAAAATCTACCTAATTTGTCCCCGTTTTTTTTCTGCAGGAATCCAAAATCTTTTCCACTATTCAAATTGTCACCCCTCCCCTTTTTCCCACTACCCCCAGCATGGATCAGGCTCTGAGAAATGATCCATAAAGACCCCTGCTAAGTCCAGCTTCACATTATTTTAGTGAGCCCATTTCTGTCAGTATTGCTTTTGCAAACCTTGGTACTTTGTGGAGAAAATATCTTCTGCCACTCCTGTGCCTTGTATGCCTGTGTTATTTTAAGAGGGTGGGAAATTTCAGATTTTGTTATTTACGAATGCTGTTTTCAACAGTGAAATCTGGTTTAGCATGATCTGACAGCCATATTTTTATTACCCCTATTTCCAGTTAATAGTTGTTGCTTAAACATGGTATGATTAATATAGCAGAACTAGGTATAGATTTATTACACTGTGTATGTGTACATATATGTACTTGTAATAAAGTGCAAATGACACTGCTAAGCAAAAAAAAAAAAGCTAATACAGTTAATAACCACAGTTAGTGTTAAGGATATACTGGATCATTCTACATTATAATCTATGTATTAACATGAATTTTTACTATACACCCTAAATTGAAGGATATCTTGCATTCAGCAGAAGAATTAGTGGTATCATTGTTATAGAGTACTCCTTTCCAGAGCATCTGTACTCTTGGATCTTGAGTTGAAGTTAGGTTTCTCCAAGGACTTGGTAGAATTTGAGTTAATGGTTTGGTCTCTAAAGCAGTCACCTGCTAAGGACGTTGTTATCTGAAGGGCAGGCACTAGAACTCAGGACAGCCAGGGGGTTCCAAGCAGATGCAATATTCTCTCCTTGATCAGCATGGAGGAAGCCAGTAGGGTTATCAAGAGGTGTCATTGCCACCTCCCCTTTGTCAGCTGCCATCATGAGTTAAAATGCCCTTCTCTCTTTATCTCAGTGTTAGCTGTCAGAAGATCCCTACTGGAGTAAATTATTCTTTATTTAGTTTTCTCTTTCAGAGTATTGTATGCTGCTACTATAAAAGGAAAACAAATTTCAGTTCTTTCAAACCTAGCCTATTTTGAATATGCATATTTCTTTACTGACTGACAAAATAAACAAATTAGTTAATTTTGCTCCATTTTAGCTTTTGCCTTTGTTTTAAGAACAAGGACATTGAGATCAATTTTATAAATATAACGTGTTAAAATATTAGCTTATTCACTCCATACATTAAAATAAGTTCCATAAATCTGAGTTTCTGGCAGCTTCATTTCATGGTGCTGAAACATCTGAGTCCTCAGAGAATGTTGAAGGTAAAGCTTAGTAAATTCAATTTGTTCTAAGGTCAAAACACCTATCCCCTCCCAAAAGTCAACAAAATAGTTTGTGAAAGCTTTAATTTTTTTTTCATATACATATGTATATGTGTATGTATGTATATATGTATATGACTTTTTTCCTCTAGGCACTCATACAGAATATTAATATTAAAAGTCTAAAAGGTAACAAGAATTGGTTAGAAAAATTCAATAATAAGTCAGAAGTAAGAGAATCATACATGTTATGTGAGCTTTTATCTTCATAATACTTTCTTAGAAAGACACATTCTTGTTAAGACACATTTGAATAAAAAGACTAAAGGCCAGAGTCACATTTTTTTAAAAAGTTTTTTTGTTTGTCACTGCTCCAATAAATCCAAGTGGCCCATATTGTATTTGTGGAAGAGAAATATTGATATTGGGGGTAAGATCTTTAAGGATGTCATTAGATCAGCTAACAAGTTACATGTGAAGATAATAGCAGCTGAAATTCCTTCTTTGGGCCCAGAGTCAGACAATGCTTTATTGTGCACTAGGAAACCGATTAGAGATAGCAAACACAGGAAAAAGGCCAGAACAATACTTTATGGGACATCAACATCTATCCTCATTAATGAATGAACTATAGATCTCTTTCCAAAACTATGTGGTTTCTTGTTAGGATCTAAAATGTTTATATTAATATTATATCTCCTATCTCTGCTGGAGTTAGGTGCACAGCAGGACTACAGCTACTCATGTTGTGCCTTTGTAGAATTGGTGGGTTAAAGTCACTTTAACAGCTGAATTTAAATTAGATCCTGTTCCCTTTGTAGAATTCTGAAGATTATGAGGGTGCAACTAATCATGTAGATACCAATTTATCCACATTTGGACACTACCATACAACTTTACAAGATGTTTGGGTATTTTTTAGTTTTCTCTCTGCTATCCTCTAGTCTTTCATGATACTAATTTCTAGCTAACATTACTATGGCTTTTTTCCTAACTTTTTCTTAAGTTAATTAAAAGAAAGTACCATTAAAAAAAAAAAACAAAAACCCAAACCAAACCAAACCAAAACAAAACAAAAAAACACTATAAAGCAAATTAAGTAAATTAAATTTAATCTCTAGGAAAAGCAATTTCTGAATTCAAATTAAAGTAAAAATGTCCTGATAAGGCTGAATCACTTCTTCACATTAGTTTAATATTCTCATTTGCTATTCTTCATCAAAGCTCTGTACCTGCTAATAGTCACATCTTCATGAAATGTTATGGTCCCTGATCTACAGTGATTTTAGAATAATTTTCCCATATGCATTTGCATTGATTGTCACCAGGGGAAAACAGCCTTCTATACAAAGATTCTACTTATATTCATACAGAGAAAGTAAACAAAATTAGCTCTTTTTTACATAATCATTATTAATAGTAAGGGAAAAAAAAGTGTTCGAGTTACAAAAAGTGATGCAAAAAACTTTCAACACTTTCTGGTTGGGAAGAGAAACATTAGATTGTTAGCCTGAGGTTTCAGTATGACATCATGAAGTTTATTAAATTTACAAACTTGTAATTAAAAGCAATTCCAATGTTCTGATGAGGAATAATATGCTTGCAGTAGGCAGGTCCACAGAAATGTCCTATCTGTGTGCAAATTGTTTTGTGGTAAGCAGGAAATCTGATGATTTTTGCCTCCTAAATTCATATGCTTCTGTATTTTTTAATATATGAGATCACTGCAAATTCATCAAAGGAAAGTCAAGTCCTATGCAGTCAAATAGAGGGAAGCCAAACCAGCAATTCTGGTGATTTTACTCCTCATTAAAGATGTTAATTAAAAATACTAACAACATAGAGATTTGCTTAACTTTTTGTCAGTATGAAAATCCCTAATCTGATCCTTATATAAAGTTGGCTGATTTATTACAAAGTTTAATAAAGAAGTCTCTTGAATCACTAAAACTGAAAGTTCATTGTACTTTAGTAGCATACTTTAGGATTAATTTCAAATTTGTGTGAAGATTATCGATTTCGCTTTGGTGTGGACAAACTGGACTTATTTATAGAAGGTTCTGGACAGGTCTTCTATGGTGGAGTCTATTTTTGAGGAAAAATCCCTAACATATACTACTGCTGATCAAAAGTAGATTGTCTGTGAGGGGGTCTATTATTAGTTCATCACAATAACTTCAAAAGGCATATGTTGAAAAACAATTCAATTTTTTTGGATGCATCTCTTTTCCTGTTTATCTTGCAAGAGTAATGAAAACACCACATTTCCAGAAGAATTCTTTTTTCCACAATAGTGATTTCCATAAAGACAGAAACTGTTTCTGGGTCTTCTGATTCTGTCCCAAATCTTGCAGTATTTAGCTCTATATTTGTAATTTTTTTTGTTCTCTTCAAAGCATTGTCTGCTTTAGGTGAAAGAATGAAACAAAGTTTAGACAACATGCATTCTCTAATGTATGTTTTTTAATGTCTACCCATTAAATAAAAAATTCTGTCTGCTATTGCTACAGAAAAAAAAAAACAAACCACCACTTGGAAATGTGACTTGAATGAACTGAGACAGACAAAAAAATGATTGCATGCTATCTATTTTTTTCAAGTACCAAGTCAAAGACCAAGACAGGACTGTAAAACACAAAAGTGGGTATATGATGAAGATTATCTACTGGGTATTGACTGAAAGGCTTTCTGTTCATTACTTTTAAATAAAGAACAGAAACTATTGTTTAGTATTTAGTGTGTAGGGGCTCTTTCACTGGTTTTTGAGCTGAACATGTGGCTGAGACAAGGAAATTTGTCTCTTTATATCTGACACTCACATTCTCTTCCAGTCTCTATTTCAAGAGATATAAGTAGCAACTGTTGGATATAGGTTTTCCTTCCATTTTTTAGCCACGCATTTTACTGAATTAACAATTTTTCCTGGTAGTCTGTACTTTTAAAAAGTTGATAAGGAATGTACGATTCTTTTTTCCAAAGTAACTATTGAATTTAAACAAAACAAATAAAATAAATCTCTATATTCAGTTCATCAATATTTCTTTGCAGATACATTCAGGTACGGCAGCAACATCTTACAGGCAGAAAAAAAGAGTGCTCTGCACTTCCCTGGGTCTATCTACACTGTTTCCACTGAAATTCCACTTATATAACACTGTAATTACTCCAGCCTTGGTGCAGTTCAAGTAACTCAGACAGTACAGTTTGGAATCACTTTGTCACATACTAAACAGCAGGTAGTAAATCTCTGGCAACATAAATTAGTCACTTACTGAAATAAGGAGTAACAATTAATTACCTCAGAGAATACTTGGCAGAATTAGCCATTCCTACGACTACTATTCCTTACTGACAAACAGTGTACAATAATTCCATCACACGCTGCACCTCTCACATAGCTGGACATAAGCTTTACAAGCTGAAAGAAGGTAGAGTATCCCTAAGGTTCATCTTGCTTATATCAGCAGAGACAAAAGCCCCTGCCAATGCACTTCTCTCAAAAAAAAAATTTAATTATATTCATGATTAGTGATATATGTGAGTTTCCTGAAGAAATAATGTTAGTTTTTCTTTATAAGACTGATTTTCATTTGAACAAATAAAATCATTCACAGAGGCATAATTATCATTTCGGGTTTTGTTGTTTTTTGGGGTTTTTTTACAGTCTTTTTTACCCTAGATATAATATTATTGTATTTTATGGTCACAATATTCTTTAATTGAATTTCTGTTTTCTCATTCCTAATATTTTAAAGTTATTTTTATACCTATGTGTTTGCAGAGTAATTTAAAATACACAATCATAAAGTATCCTGCTGTGAAGAATATGACATGTACTGATGCGTTTCTGAATGCCATGAAGCTGAACCAATCTCAGCTGTCAAAACTGTTCCATTAGGAAAAGCATAAGTTTGTAAGCATTCATCCAGCATAAACAACATTTTTGACCTCTATATCTTGCAGAAATAAGGAAGTATACCTATTATTATGTGCATTTTAACTGTGCTACTCTCACCAATGCTGCAATACATGTCCAGAAGTTGAAGTGATAGAATAGGAAAGATCATTCGTTTAAAAGAGTAACCTATCTGAAATTCAGCCCACATCTCAGAATAAATCCAGTCTTTGTATAGTGTGTGAATATGTCCAATCTTGCCTCGTCCCAGTGCGTAGTGTGCACACAATCATAATCCCAAATTCAATTTCACTCTCTCCAGTTTGTCCTAGAAAAGAATTTTCTCCACCTTTATATCAGGCATATTTTCTTCTAATTTAAGTCTGCATTGAGTATGATTTTATCACTTTTTTTTATAGACCCTTCCTACAACATTCACAGAATATTATCAAGAACACAGAATATGCATTCTTTGCAGTTAAAAATTGCTCTGACATTTGTGATAGTGGCAAAATAGTTTCTGTTTTGCCTGACAGGGGTGGTGGTGGGGCAAACCTCATGTACCTTACAGATAACCTAATATCAAACTCCTCAGCAAATTTGATATGCAAATGATCTGTTCAGTACATATACAAAGCTTTCTTTTCCATATTACGAAATTTCTTCCTATATAATTGCATGAATTCTATAATTCTATTAGTGATTTTAATTTCCACACTGTTTCCATTATCAACAAGAGATTTAGCATTCCACTGTGGAATGAAAGCTAAGGCTTCCCAACAGTTCAAATTTGAATGACTACTCAGGAAATTATTCTACTATTTGCTAACTTCTGCTTTCTTTTCAGAACTCAAATTATTTTCATTCTCCTGGAATGAAACCATGTTTTAAGTCCCCATTTTTAATTATACAGTCATCATTTTCTGGTTATTTCAGATTTAACAGAAACTGGAAATATCCAGAAAAATTGAATCTTTATTAAATAAAAAGTTAAACAATTTTCCATTTTATACTTTCCATTAATCATTTATTTGGATAAAACACTTAGAGTCTCTAAATCTTAGCTGAAAAAAATATAGTGGGAGAAAACAAATCTTTCTTACATGCATATACTGTATTGGAGCCAAAACAAGAAATAAAGCAAATAAACTTCAGATTTGTATCTCATATCTATCTTTAAGAACACTGCAGAGAACAGTCTTTTCTGTGCAGCACAGTAGAGGGAAGATGTTACCTTCCAATGGGAATGGAAATTGTTTAATTTGACCTGCCCAGAAGGAACTTGAAAAAACTGTCTTACGATCATAGAATTACAGAATCATAGAATGGTTTAGACTGGACGGGACTTTAAAGATAATCTAGTTCCAACCCCCATGCTATAGGCAGTAAAATTCCTCATGAATTTCAATTAACTAGGTTTCTAGGATATTTAGGGTAGAAATGACAAGATGTGTCAAAAGTCTCACCCCATTTTTATGATCTGTGGCAGCAGAGCATTAGTTCTCTAGTACAGAAATAAAGGTTAGTTTTGATGCCATTCTTTACCAGCTTCCTTATAACAGAGCCAGGTAAGTATAAAAAAAATGCAACTATAAACATTTTTTTTTTCCCTAACACTGACTCTTTTAGCACCATTAGGAAAGAGACTTGACTTGGGGTCAACTGTGTGTATTTGTCCAATAACTTGAAATTCTGTGTGCTCTGCTGAGTAAGGTTAGGAAGTAGTTGCTCTGAGACAGGTGTCATTATCCTTGCTATTAAATAGTGACAGAAGAATGCTTTCAGCAGCTGATGGACATCGAAGTATAATCCAAGTAGAACTGGATTATTTAACTCGAACTATTTGCATGGAGTTGTGAATAGAGACAAAATAGCTTGTAAGAATATAAACCACTTTATTACAGGATAAGTAGCAGATAACCAAACTGTTAAACATAAGTAAACATTTGTCCAAGGACTCACATGATGCAGATCAGTTTGAACTCATACAGTTATTAGTTAACAATGCCCACTCCCCTGTTCTGTTCGTACCCAAACCAAATTCATCTCTAGCTTTGATTAAACTAATGGTTACATAGAAAAGAAATCCCCACAATCTCAGCTTGGTCAGAGCTTTTCTCCATCACATCACATCACATCACATCACATCACATCACATCACATCACATCATCACAGTGATACCTCAGTTTGTTTTCCTCTTTTGTCTTCACTTCTGTGTTTCTATGGCAGTTCTTTAACACTAGCATAGAATGACTGACACGTCACAGGACATGAATTAGACATGTATTGATTCAAAAAACCTTTAACTGATATAGGATAGAAAGTCTAAATGAGTCTCCATCCCCTTACACATACTAGAAATATCCACCTATTAAAAATAATTTGCGGTGCTGAACAATTTGCTGTTAATTAAATATACAAACACAAAAACCAGGGCACTGCCACTTTTCATGAAAGCATGAGAGGATGAGTATGATTGTTGATAGCTTCTTTTTATTTCATGTCCTTGAAGATTCTTTCTCTGCATTTCTTATTTTGAATTTTGCTGTAAAATATCAAGTGCTCCTCTCCAAGCCTATGCATTAAATATAAAGAAATTTTTTGCCTTAATTTTAAAGGAGGTACATCCATAGTAGCTCCATTAATTTTACTTGAAATACAATAATGTAAGTACTGATAGGGACAAAATTAAACTTTATAGATTCATCGTTGCACAATATCTACATGGGTTTTACTCTGAAAACAGAATCCAGCTGATACCATATCAGGATGGGAGGAAGAATGAGCATTGTGGGTCTACAGTTTCTTATAAGACAGTAAACATAGTGCTCAAATCGATAATTAGTACCTATTTTCAAAATCACTTCTTTCCCCCCACAGTGATACAAATAACTGACAATTATGAGCATAATATTTCAGATATATTTAGAATGGTTATACCTAATGTATTTCACTTCATATCTATGCTGTTGTAGAGACTCAGATATCAGATCAGCAGAAAAAAGTTAAGGAAGTATGAAAAAAAAAGTGTAAGAATAGTTGCTATCAGAGTACTGTTCAATGTACTACACATGTTCATTGGCAGGTGAGACAGTAGAAAGTGAAAATACTTCAACACTTTGCAGATTTAAGGCTATGCTTTGTCAGTGGATGAAACAGCTTTAGCCATTTAGTTTACAAGTCATTGTAATTAATAGTGAAAATGTTTTCCTTTGTAATTCAGCATAATTTACCTGGCCAATTGTGTTAGCATGCTACTTGTTTCCTAGCTCACTGGAGATAACCTGATAGTAAGAACTGGTAAGTAAATATTTGGTAAGCAAACCTTTTTCATTACTGAAATTTATAATTATAGTTTTTTTCCCTCTTTAATAATTGCATATGTCTAATTGCTGTTCCTTTTATATTTAATGCTAGGTTTCAAACTGGTGAATGGACAGCAAAGCAATAGTAGAGATGTTGTTCTGGTGTTGCTTTCCCTTCTATACAACAATTTGAACTCAAGCAATAAAGTTAAATGAAAAAGGCACTATACTAGACTTTCAATTACAGCAGAGGCAGGGAGCCACAATTATCCCTTTCATTACTGAAATACGTCTCATAGCTACACAGGCAGAAACCCTGCTGCTGCTGCTTCTGCTATTCCTGTTGCTGTTACTGCTGCTCTTAAATTGAAGTGCCCTTGAAAACAGATGAGGTTATAGGTCACTAAATAGAAGTTAAAATTGTGGAAAATGTATATCTAAAGGAAAATGAAAGAAAAAAAAGTAGCAGGAACACATTCAGATCTTCTTTTCCCTTATCTCTGCTGCAAAGATATGATTTTTCTCCAGATCTGTAATAATTTGTAGTAGTAGCAATTGTGCCATGAGTTTGTTAGTCCACATGGAATATGAGTGTGAGCCCTACATGTCTTTTAGTAGTACTTACACACAGAGATATTTTGTACCAAGAATCTACTGACAGAACAACCGGGTACGTTCCATCTCTGGTGCACCCACCTTTTACTGTGTTACAAATCACCAAGAAAAAGAATTATTCTTCTATTGCTCTGAACATCTTTACATGAAGGATATCAATATTTGAAGAGAAACTCTTTATTTTCCCTGTCCATTTCACTTTGGAAGACAATTTCTTTCTACCAAGCACATAAACCTAACCCAAGACTTCAAGAGTGGAACAGCAAATCACAGATATTTGCATAGCTTTTAAAGTGGTGTACCTTAGACTTGTGTGAGGTGGAGCAATTCATTCCTTATCTATCATCCTCCTGTGTGATTTAGAATTGCCTCCTCTGCAAGAAATAAAAAAAAAAAAAAAAACAGGAAGGGCCCTATGTCATATTTTCTTCAGTACAGGAGAAAATCACAACTGATACTGTTAATACAGATGAAGATGAAAAGAAGAACATGAAAACAATAAGTGACAAGATTCTCTTTCAGGCTGAGCAAAAATGTCAGTAGATAACCATATGAAGTTCATGTAAAAACCCAAGAAAATCTGTCTAAGCACAAAAGACAATAGATTACCTAAGACAAAAAATCCATGCCTCTGAAATAAAATAGCTAAAATGTATTCAGCAAACTGAAAAAAAATGGTTCCTGAAACATAACAAGACCAAACACCATCTTCACCTAACAAAAGTCTCAGCACTCACATGTTAAAAGTTATGTTGCAAGGAACATATTGCAAGGAAAGTAGTAATGTATCATGAGGGAATTGCAATAATGCAGAAGTCTTGCTGAAAATTTCAGTCATGAGAAAGAGTTGTCCTATCCATAAGATTTTCTGATTAATAAGTCCAGAAAAGATGTTATAGACAAGAAGCATACTTTTACAAATATTTTCAAAATGTCATACTTGTATAAGGAAACAATAAAAGCAAAGCCTTCTGAAATTTCTCAGAAAACTCTTTTTTGCTCCTTTCTTCCAGTCTTGGATCACAGGAAGTCAAATACTTTGGAAAAAGTGGTTTGTTTGTGTATTTTTGGATCTGGTTGAGGATTTGGTGTTTTTGGGGGGAGGGGTAATGTTTGGATTTTTTCTTCATTTTTGACAAAATAACAGCATAGATAATTATGTGCGTAATTTGCTTTTTTAGACACTGACTGCACAAATAGAATCACATGTGATGATATAAGTCCCCTATATTTTTATTCATGCTAGAACGTATTTAGTATCTCATTAAAATTATCAGACACACTTAGGGGAAGGCTAGAATGTCAATGATTTTCTAATGACAGTTCCATAATAGCACCTATTACTGTGAGAGGTGTATGAGCCTTTCCTGACTCTTATCAGTTGAAGATATGGGAGCCTTGGAAACACTCATCTCTGTCTCTGAGGAGAACAGTCTTTCTGAACTCTAAAACCCTTTCTTGATATCCTGACAATTTACACTCTTGCTGAACTCTTATTACTCTGTAGTGGAGTACAAGATACAGTTTCTGTCACTGTGATAGTGGATTTTCTGTGACAAAATAACTGGTAGTTATCATAAACACAGAAAGAGAGAGTATTCAGATCAACCACAAAATCTGCAGCTTTTCTTCTCACACAAGTAATCATATATTGCCCACCCATGGAAAACTAGTATAATGTGCAATCAAAATAACTACATAATGACACTTTGTACAGGTTTTATGACAAATTAAAAATTATTTCAGCTCTATTATGTTCTCTTCCTCAAATCCCATTCAGTGCTGTCAAATTTTAGCTTTAAGTACATTGACTATTAAATATCACTTGTTCTGTGTTTCTTTTCCTCTCCTGAGAGAGGGAGAAATGTTAGTACCTTTCTCTTGAAAGCTTTAAATTGTGCAGGATTTTAGTGGCACCTGTACTGCTGCTCTCTGTATCTCAAAAATACTTTCCTGGACACAGAATAAGCACAAAGAGGGCAACTGACATGATGAAGAACTTCTCACCTCCACAAAAAGAGAAAAGAAAAAAAAAACCTGTGCACTCCTCTGTTTATAGAGAGAAAGAATGAGGTGAGGCCATGGTTTCAAATTCATTAATGAAGTGGGTAAGGTGAACATGGAACAATTAGTCACCTAATTCTCTGACCCTAGAATTAAAGAATATCCATTGAGACAACCAGAAGATCTACTTAAAATAGGTGAAAGAATATATTGCTCTGCACAGTGGGCAAAAATTTTCTGGAATCTCTTTCTAGGGGAGATTGTGGAGGTACATGAAATCAGCTGCTTCAAAAAGAGATTGAAAAAAATCAGAAATAGGCTTGTAAACTAGATGATGAAGAGAGCATTCAGGATCATGAATCCAATGACTGTGGAGAAGCATGAGTAAAATGAATATCAGGTATTGGTCAGATTTGTATGCCTTCCTTAAGCATTATCTTATTGTCACTGAACTTGGTGGATCATTTGATCTGATTCAGAAAAATGTTTCTTATGTTCTCGTACTATTTTAACATGCTAAGTATAAGGCTTATTCTTAGTCATGCTAAAGGGATCAATTTCAGCTTCTGCTTAAATATTACTCTGACATTTATCTGCAAAACAAGTATTCCCAACTAAAACTAAGGACACTAGCAATCAGCTGGGAGTCAAAAATATTTCTAACTTATGCAATGATTTGATAAGTGGAATCATGAACAGAAACAAACTTTCCAGGCACTTGGTATTCAAGTCCTCCTATGAACAATTCCGGAAGAAATCATATGAGAAAGGTAAGAAATGTGGCTGCATTTTATTCATTATTGAAACATTCACTTTTGTAATTCCTGCTGCTTAGGACATTCCACAGTTTGAAGAGTTTTAATAACACTTACAGATGCATTTCCTTATGGAGGAAGGGGAAAACCATAGGTAGAAAGACAAAGAAATGAAATCATTAATGTGGGCACATTAAAATATCTTTCTTCATTTAAAAGTCACGAAAACCAGAAATGAAAACAACAAATATTCTAGACTAAAGATTAGAAAATACTGTAGATTTCTATGTATGTAAAGAAATTTTTTTTCCTCCACTCATCATAGATATGTTTACTAAATTTATTGAATATATTTATTACTTTTATGTTAAATACAAATGTAAACTGAAAAATAAGATTTTGTATTGTTGCTTTTATGACTATTAATTAAGATTACAAAAATCTAAAGAAAACCCCCAACCTAAGAATCCTTTCCCAAATAAGTCCCTTATCCTTCACCACATCTAGTCTACCATTCTTTGGAACATTTTTGCAGAGAATCAGTCTCCTTCTCTGAAGGTCTCAAGAGTGTTATTGTCCCCACTTTGTATTTTCAGAAACACTGATCTCTGTAGCCCACGTTGACTTTGCTTTCCAGCTAATTACTTATTCTCTCCTTTGCCTTTCCTCTAGAATCTTTGCTTATCCCAAGTTTTTCCACCTCCATAGCTGTTACCTACCACATTGAATCACTGCAGAGCTGAAGAAAGATGCAAATAAGTCTTTGTGCCAGCTGCCTCTTATCAGCTCAGCCAAAGTAAGACTGAATGCCAGAAAAAGAAGAAACAGGAGGCAGGCAGGATAAAAGACTGGAACTATGGGCAGAATACTAAATGTCTGCAGCCAAGAATGTAACAAAAAACTGCTACTGCCCACACTACCTTCATTTTTCTTATCCAATTTTCTCATAGCTATTTGAATTTTTTTTTAATTCTAATCTAATGAAAGGTGATAAATCCAGAATTGATGCTACTCTGTAACACGGCGGGACCCAAGTGATTCATTGTTTTTCTTTTTTCTGTTCTTTTTCTGCATCCCATAGGTCAGGAAAGAAAATATTAGCATTTGTGATGAAGGACAAAAAGAAACCTTATTATATTATGCAGAAGCAAAACCAACAAGTGGAAGTTTAAGTACTCCAGTATCAAAGCAACGATACAGACGTCCTTCCACCTTTTTGCTGCCTTTCCACTGCCTTTCCAGTGTCCATGCCCATGGGCATAATTTGCTCTTAATTCTGAACAAACTGAATTCAAGTTCAATTAAAAATTGAATGAATCTCGAGATTTTTCTGTCTGCTAACCTCAGATCTCTGCTAATCAGACAAAGTCCTACAAGCCAAAGCTTTTTCTCCTGCTCACAGAAGCAATAATCCATAACATCCAGTTAAATTGCAAGGATCCATTCTTGTAGCTAACAGCTCCATTTCATCAGAAATTTTATTGTATGATCTTTCTCTACATTTCTTCTCTTTCCCTGCATAGAACTCCTAATGCTGACAGTGGTTCACACCACTCACAGCATTCAGCTGTTCACAAGAAACCAAATGGAAAAAACAAGACTTCAGCTGCAGCCTGGTATCAATATATGTCAGGCTTATGACTAGGCCTGATACAGAAGATACGTGGAATATGCATTGATGTGAATAGGAGCAGAAGTTACTAAAAGTATCTTTGTATATCTGTAAGAACATATTTCAAAGCATAACTCACTGGTTATCTTTTTTT
>VZTJ01001885.1:83326-145440 GCA_013397795.1 Orthonyx spaldingii | reverse complement strand
TTTTTTTTTTTTTTGTACAAAGTAGAATTTAAACAAAAGATATATCAACTAATTTTGTACAAAAGTATACTAGACAAAAATAAATGTGCCTTTATTACGCAAAATGAAAGCATTGGAAGAGATTCTTCTTGTCAATAGAGTTCTGATGCCTGTGTCCTTCAGAACAGCAGGATTGTCCTGTCTCTCTCTCACACACACATTCTTTGTGACATGGCATGCTTTAAAGGAATTGTGTGTGCAAGCACGTGTGACTAGGTGTGCAGAATGGGAAAGAGTCATGGGGTCAGAGTGACAACAATTATTCTTTGATTCATCCTTGTTAATTTAAGATGCACTGCATCCCAGTCAGCTGCGTTTTAGAAGAAAATCAGAAATGCGTTGGATATTTCCCAAGGCAGGTAAAAGATTGAGTTCAGTTTTGTCTAGCTGATGTACTGAAATTCACAGCAGTGCTGACAGGGATAAATGCTCTGCCTGGAAAATGGCAGACCACACAGTGATGTATTTGTCATTAAAATTACCCAACTGATCATTTGTTAAATGTGAAGTGTGCCCACCTACTTCTAAATAAGAACAACACATTTGATGAAAAATGGAAATGTGGCTGTTTTCATATCAGTGTTTCATTTGCCACAGAGATTAGAGTAAACAACACCATAAACACATGTATCTTTTGCAGGGTTCATTGTCAGTAATTTAAGGTATGGCACTTAATATTCTAGAAAACTGGTGAAATATTATTAATGTTGCAAGACTAGTAAAACTATATTCTGAAAGAGTAGCTTTCTTTCTCTTCCAAAATACTAAACATATTTTTACATGTCCTTACATAGTTTATTAAATTAAAAACACAGTGTGTGTGAAAATTTAATGGAGTGAATAAATTTTTTTTTCCCTACTTGGTAATGATTCATCATCAGCGTCTAATAGAGCATGTCTTTCATCTCCCCCAGGAGAGGCCACACTCTTTACACTTGCAAATATTAGTATATTGAAGTTCTCAATTGCAGAGGAGTGCAGGATATGGTGTTTAGGAACAAAAGGATTCATGCCAGTTGTGACATGAGGATTTACTATATCACTTTCATAAAATGTAGTACAAAAAACTTCAAGAGTAAAATGAGGGTAAAGGAACATGTGTATCCCCTGATTCCAGAGGCACAAAATTTTCACAAAACCTCTTTCTTCATTTTCCAAATAATAAAATACAAAAGGAGATTTTTGTGATACATCACAGAATTCTTACGCTGGTGGCTTTCAGTTATCTCTGAGACTTTCTGATCATGAAATATTATAGATAGGGACATACTACACATAGTTTCTCTCATTCTGCAGTAGCTGTTGTAGTTGAAAATTCAACAGCACTTTTGTACTACTTCCTCTTTCAAAGAATGCTCTCATCTTCAGAATCAATTCTGATATTTTCTGTTCCTGGCATATACCTGACACCCATCTTGTGAACCTTTTATCAACAGCTTCTGCAATGGGGAAACAGTCAATGAAGTAGATGGCTGGGTTTTCTGGGATTACAAAACTCTGCATTCCCCTTGCTCAGTGTAAGTACAATGGAATAGGACCAGGTTTTCCACTCAATCCTTAGCTTCAAAAACCAGCTTAAAAGTAACACTAGACTGTGACCTGCCCATCTGCAGTCAGCCTACAACAACTTTAATACACGAGATTGCTCTGGAGTGCTGGGAGCAAGCCCCACTTTGGTAGTTCTAACCTCTAATCCTCTAAATACAAAAACTGATGGAAAGGTAGAAGCAGAACAAAACAATATATTCTGCCTTTGTACATAGCTTCATAAAGTCTATTACTTTAAATGAAATGGAAGTTAAATATTGCTAGGGATGGTCTAATCATTAGAATGGACAGCTTTTAAAAACACACATTCCTCCCCACAGAGTTTATTNTACATAGCTTCATAAAGTCTATTACTTTAAATGAAATGGAAGTTAAATATTGCTAGGGATGGTCTAATCATTAGAATGGACAGCTTTTAAAAACACACATTCCTCCCCATAGAGTTTATTTAAATAAAAAGATAATAATTTTCAGGTTTTTTTGTAAAATAAAGAAACAGTTGGAGTGGATCCCTCACAGAGTCACAAGTTCTGCCAGCAAAACTGTTTAAGCATGGGCTCCTCTCTCCATGGTCTGCAGGTCCCTGCCAGGACCCTGCCCCAGCACAGGCTTCCCATGGGTTCACATTCTCCTCTCAGGCATCCACCTGCTCTGGCATGGGTCTCCTCCATGGGCTGCAGGGCAATCGCTGCTCCAGTGCCTGAAGCACCTCCTTCCCTCCTTCTGCCCTGACCCTGGAGTCTGCGGAATTGTGCCTCCCACATATTCTCACCCTGCTCTTCTCTGGCTGCAATTATACCTCTGCAATAACTTTTCTCTCCTTTTTAAGTGCATTATCACAGAGGTGCTATGACCATTTCTGATTGACTCAGCCTTGGCCAGCAACAGGTCCATCCAGGAGCAGTCTGGCATTGGCTCTGCTGGACATGGAGGAAGCTTCTGGCAGCCTCTCACAGAAGCCACTCCTGTAATCAAAATCTGGCCACATAAGCCCAACACAACAGTGAACTGGCACAAGATAGTCATATAATCTTGGAAAATTATTATCTTCTGTATTTAGAATTACCTTTTTTCTTTTACCTTTTTCTTCATGATATGAATAAATCAATGTGACAGTGCTGTAATTTTAAGCACAATGTTCAATGTGGCATTTTTTGTATAATGGTAAAAGTAAGATGACTTTGTGACTATATACACAATGTATTTATTATATTCAATATATTTAAACTGAGAATTAGAGTTATTTATGATTATATTTTTTGGACAATCATTCTTCCTGGTTCACATTTCTACTTTCCAAACAGAAACTATTTTTGAAATGAGCTTTTAGGGAACCTTTTAGTTACTTCTCTATAAGATGAAGCTCTGATAATTATAAAAATACTTGCATTATAGCCATTATTTAAGTATTAACAGCAAAATACTTGACTTCATATTCATTCATACAACTTTTTAAAATGGTACATTATGAATATAAAATGGAAATTTAAATAGTTTTCTTAAATACCAATTCCACAAATTGTTTATCTTCTTAAGTTAAACCACAAAAGCCAATACACTAAGAAATCTTTACATCCTGCAGTCACCATTAGGAAACTGATGTATCAGAAAAGATTAATTTCTTATAGCTTATAGGTATACTCAACTTGTCTAGCTTCTCCCATCATACTTTCCCTATACTACCTGCTTGCTTTTGGAGTAAAATACACAATAACATGGCTATAAACCTTGCTTTGCCAACAGCTGTTGCCCATCCCTCTGTCTCCTTTTCAATATTATATGGCATTTAAAATAAATGAAAATCTATCAGTGTCTTTAACAACATTGCTATGGATTTGCGTGATTAAAAAACAAATAAAGCCAAAACAACAGAAACCAGAACCAAAAAGAAAAAACAAAATAAAATGCATAATAGGTGAATTTTAAACATTCATCTGTATTGCATCGCTGTAGCTATCAATTCTTTCTTTTATTTGACATGTAAGTTGATTAAAAGAGATGTGCAGATGCAAATATTTCTCATACCAGTAACACAGGAGTGACATCCAGTTATCTGGTTTCTTTCTATTACTCACAACTTTGCTGCTTAATTCTGTTCAAACTTTAAAGAAACACGAACTTAAAACAAGGGGATATATATTTTACTAAAATTAACAAAATGTAGGTATTAGTTAAGAGAGAAAAAAATACAAAAGTAGAATTTATAGCCAATTCTTTCATTAGAGAAATAACAAATAATCTCAATCAATAATTACAAAAAAACCCTCCCAATCAAAAATATATAATCAAAACAACTTGCCAAAAAAGCATGTCTTTATCTAAAACTCTCAATTTTCTTGAATTTTCCTTTCATTATCACAGCATATCCAGATTTACTTTAACCACTCATCCCTATGAGTTCTTCAAATAACCTGGCAAACAGCAAAGATGACTCTGAAAGCTTGAAGAGAGTACCTTATTACACTACTATTACACAACTTCAATCCTAAACCAGATATTTGAAAAATGCATTGCATTTCTGGGATATTTTGAACATTGATCCATTATTTTGAACTTTTAATGTACATCCTTCAGAAGAAAAAAAAGCCAACCCCATAATATTTCTCTGTTAGATAGAACAAAAGCAATTTTTACTTTCAATTTTACATAGATTAGAGAATGTTGGCTGCAGACTTTCTCTCTCCTGAGACCACTCTTTTGAAATGTGGGAGAAAGGCAAACTTTACTGTCAGTTTTTTGCAAACTAATACTGATACAGTAATACATTCTGAAATTGTTTTAATAATGAATTAAACTTGAACCACTTGTCCCTCCTGGAGCTCTTTTTTCTTAAACTAATGATTACTGTAATGATACACTGTTAGCATGCTTAGAACTGGCAAGGCAACATTTTTTTGTACAAAAATTCCTTGCTTCTGAATGGAGAAAAAAATATGAAAATAATACAACCCAGTGGTATTTGAAAACTATGTAGTGTTAGAAGTAAATAGATGTTGGGATAGCCAATAGTCCTACAGTCAGAACTCTCTCTAGATAAAACATATGCTTACTTATGTCTCTGCTGTTCATAATTCAGAAGAGAAACAAGGCTGTGGGTTTCCCATCTCGATAGCTTCACCATTTTACATCATCAGTGGTTGGGTTTTTTTCTCTGTTTGGAAAAGAAATAATTCCATCCTAACATGGGTATTATTCCAATTATGTTTTACTGTAAGATGAACTTGTTAAGCTAAAAGTTATAATTGTAAATGTGTTGGCTGGTGTGAACACTGTCTAGAGAGGCAATAACTGTTTTTAAGTTCCATTTTGTGAACAAAACCAGATGATACATGGCACTTAATAAGATGAGAAATGAAGAAGGAATACAGCTGCATTCACAAACAATTCTGTTATTCCAACACTGGATCAAGACACTTGAAAGGCTGTAGCCTGTATGTTTCATTTCTCCACTGCTGTGGACTATTATTTCAGTACATAGCAGAACTCATCTACTTAACTTCTATCTCTACAAGTTTACAGTTGTGTGATAGCTTTGGTGCTCTGCTGCTCTGTTCCTTTTTTGTCCTTTGTTTTCTACGATAATTTACAAAAGAAGAGTGGTGGATTTGACATGAGTTTGTAAACATCAGACATAATCAGAAAAATGAGGAAAATACAGCATGAACCCTGTTTTCAAATTTTGTTAATTTGACAACTGAAATTCAACTTTAATAGCTTGTGGACTCCCACAACATGGTCCAACATATCTCACCACTACAAGATTTCATGTGATAACTCTGTCCTTTAGTCTTTGCAAGGAAGTGAGAAAGCAAAAGTCTGTTTGGCACAAAGTCAACTTATGGTCATTTAGTCCAACAGTTGTAGCAGCAGGACTGGGCAGCACCACAAAAACATTGCTCACTTGCTTATCTGCTCAGGAAACAGAAATAATACAACATGACATCTCTTCAATCACTGAGCTTGAAAGGTGACTGCTGAATACCAAACACATGCTAAAAACTAGTGAAAATTCTCAAAAATAAGAAAGTTTAAAAGACTCAATACAATTTTCTAGTAGCACATTCAAGTGAAGCTTTGTCTACTCATTCTACAAATGATGAAATGAGATGAGAGGTCTCATTCCCTAACTTCAACACCTCATGTCTACCCCTTGTGCCTCTCTTTGGTCCTGCTGAGGCTGAGTTGGTCTCAGTCTTGTAATACACTAAAGTGACTATGGACAAGAGATTTTGGGGAAGGTCTCATACTAGCCCAAACGACACCCTATTACACTATCTGGGCAAGAACCTCTGCTTTCTAGTGACTCCTGAAATTTTCAATAAGAAGCTTCTTTCTTAATTATCCTTTAGCCAATGAATCATCCTGTTGTTTCAACTATTTATTAATATAAAACTTCTTCAGCTGCAATGTAAATCTTGTCAAAATATTTCTAATAGTACAGTTTCAGTTTTCTCTCTTCAACTTAGAAGCTGTAGTGGTTTTCTTTAGAAGGGAAAAAAAGTCACCAATGCATAAATTTCTTTTTTTCTTAAACCCATATTTTCTGCTCCTAATCAACTGAGTCCTTCAAAGTATTTTCTCACTTGATCTCTTAAAATAGTTTCTAAGCCTTTTTCCACAGCTGATGTTCGACACAGCGCACAGAAATAGCCTAGTGCTCACATAAGTCTTATCTTCAGTTAATTCTATACACTGGTGTTTTTCGAATCCTTAGGACGCATTCCTATCAGTGAATACCTGCAAGAATCCCTCTTAAAACTTTTTCAATATTACTTTTCATGTGTATTTTTGAGCAAAAGTTCATTTTGAGAGATATAAGTTTTTACTATGGATTCATTCCATGGTCAATTAGCAACATTCACATCCCATAAAAAATAAGACAGAGACTTTGGCCCCACACTATTTATACCCTGGGGAACTCTCTTCCCCTTTTCAGTACTTGATGGTATGCTCTTCCTCTCTATTCAATTTTTAAAAATTTTTTCTTATCTTCATGACACAGTTGACAATGGCACAGTTGAGAGCCTCTGGATAAAAATCAAGGGCAAAAAAATAATGTGAATGACATCATAGAAGTCTACTGCAGACCTCTTTGCCAGGACGATGACACTGATGAATTATTCTTTGAGGAACTAAGGGAAGCTTCCAAGTCAAACGTCCTTGTCCTTATGAGGGAGTTCAACTTGCCAGAAATTAACTGGTAGCATCACACAGGTGGTACAACTTGGGCCAGAAGATTCCTAAAAACCCCGAGTGACAACTTTATGGAACAGGTCCTAAGGAAGCCATCTTGGAACGATGCCCTCCTTGATCTGCCTCTTGTCAACAGAGAGGATTCTATGATTGGCAGCTGTCTTGGCCACAGTGATCTCAAAGTGATTGAGTTTATAATATGTTGACAGAAGGAAAAGTGCCAGCAAAACCAAAGCTCTGGACATGACAAGAGCAGATTTTAGGCTGCTCCGGGAACTGGTAAGTGACGTTCCCAGGGAAAATGTGTTTGCAGGTGCTGGGGTGCATCAGTGCTGGTCACTTTTCAAACATCACCTCCTAGGGGCACAGAAACAAGCAATTCCCAAATGTCACAAGTCAAGCAGTCAAGGCAGAGAGCCGGCTTGGCTGAACAGAGATGTTCTCTTGGAAATAAGGCAAAAAAGGAAGGTGTATGCTCAATGGAAGCAAGGTCAGGTGACATGGGAAGAATACAGAGATGCTGCGTGCCACTGCAGGGAGAAAATTTGTGCATCCAAAACTCAATTGGAGTTGAAGCTCGCTGTGTTGTAAACGCCCGGAAAGAGCAGCCACTCAACGAGGTAGTTAACAAGCTTTTAATTAAAAGGAGTTACTACAGCCTCGGGTATACAAGAAGGGAGTAGCCCTTCCTCCACCCAGAGCAGAGACCCTTCCACCTGCAGCCACAGCCCACACGGAAAGAGCGCCCAGCACCTCTGGACTCAGTCTTTTATACCCCCAAAGCCCCCCTCTGACTGATCATTGCTGAAGTCCACTGTCCATGGGACCATTTTTCCCGCCACTAGGCCTTGGGTTGGCTTGTCGCCTAGTGTCCTCCTTCCCCCTCACAGGGTGTGGAATGATTGGATGTCACTATGTCCCAATTCCTTCAGGTGATTGTTTGGTTGATCCATCAATCAAAGAGGGGTTAAGGGGTTCCCCCCCTTACAGTCCTGTCCACTTGCAGTGCCACCTGCTGGATGTTCACCCTTATAGCATCTCTTTTGGAATTTCTAGCTGCGTCACAAGGGCCTAACAGTAAAGCCTAAACCTGAATCGATATAACCCGAACCGCAATTCCCATACAACCCAAAACGCGAACTGGAAACATTCATAACAACCCGTAACACGAACAACGAACATTTATAACAGCTGGAACTGTGGGGGAGAATAAAAAGGAGTTTTTTCAAGTCTATTAATGGCAACAGGCAGAGTGAAAATAACATCGGCCCATTACAGGATGAGAATGATCACCTCACAAACAGGGACATGGACAAGGCAGAGATGTTTAATGCATTCTTTACCTCCATCTTCAACATGAATAATGGACCAAAGGGGTTTCACTGCCCTAAGCTGGAGAACCATAACTGTGAGAATGGTCAACTCCCAGTTGACACTGAAACTGTGTGAGATCTGCTGCCCCAGTTGGTTCCCTACAAATCTATGGGGTCTGAAGGTATTCATCCAAGAATCCTCAAGGAGAGAGCTATGTCATCGCAAAAACGTTCTTGATTTTTCAGCAGTTTTGGGAGTCTGGAGAGGTCCCACCTGGCGAACATTGCCCTGATTTTCAAGAAGGGCAAGAAGGACAACCCCTGAAGCTACAGACCTGTCAGTCTCACTTCAGTGGCTGATAAAGTTATGGAGAAGATTATTCTGGAAGGTATTGAAATATACCTGAAAAACAACACAATCACTGGTCACATCCAGCAAAGTTACATAATAGGAAAGTGCTCTTTATCAAATCTGATTTCCTTTTAAGGCAAAGTAACCCACCTAGCTGATCATGGGAATCCAGTTGACATAAACTTTTTGGATTTTAGTAAAGCTTTCAATACTGTCTCTTGGATAAACACATCATGTGATGGGTGAGCAACTGAGTCACAGGTCAGGCACAAACAGTTATAGTGGATGGGGTGATATCAGACAGATGACCTGTGACTAGTGGGGTTCCCCAGGGCTCCATCCTCGGCCATGTGCTCTTCAATATCATCGTAAAGGACTTGAACACAGGTGTGGAGGAGATACTGAGCAAGTTTGCAGATGATAGAAAACTGTGAGGAGCTGTTGACTCCCTCAAAGGCAGGGAGGCTCTGCAGAGAGACCTCAACAAATCAGAGGATTGAGCAATCACCAACCATATGAAGTTCAACAAGGGAAGGTGCTGGATTCTGCACCTGGGACAGAGTAGCCCTTGATGTACAGAAAGACTGGGGAATGAGATGCTGGAAAGCAGTGCCATGGAAAGGGATGTGGGGGTCCTGGTTGATGAAAAGCTGAATATGAGTCAACAGTGCCTCGGCAGCCGTGAGGGCCAAGCGTGTCCTGGGGGGTATCAGGCACAGCATGGCCAGCTGGACAAGGGAGGGGATTGTCCTGCTCTGCTCGGAGCTGGTACAGCCTCACCTTGGATATTGTGTGCAGTTTTGGGCACCACAGTGTGAGAAGGATCTAATGCTGTTAGAGAGTGTCCAAAGGAGGGCAACAAAGATGGTGAAGGTCCTTGATGGGAAGCCATATTGAGGAGTGGCTGAGGGCACTTGGTCTGTTCAGCCTGGAGAAGACTGAGGAGAGACTTCATTGCAGTTACAGCTTCCTTGTAAGGGGAAGAGGAGGGGCAGACACTGATCTGTTTTCTGTGGTGACCAGTGACAGAACCTGAGGGAGTGGCCTGAAGTTGTGTCAGGGGAGATTTAGGTTGGATATTAGAAAATATTTTTCATTTTTCATCCAGAGAGTGGCTGGGAACTGAAACAGGCTCCCCAGGGAAGTGGTCATAGCACCAAGCCTGAGTGTTCAAGCAGAGTTTGTACAATGCTCTCAGGCACATGGTGTGACTCTTGGGATGGTGCTGTGCAGGAGTTGGACTTGATGATCCTTGTGGGTCCTTTTCAGCTAAGTTTATTCTGTGATTCTGTGACATATTAGTATTTTACAGATATAGAGTAATACTTTACTGGCAAAAAGGAAAACTTCCTTCCAGCTCAAGTTCAAACACTTTAGGAAGTTAATATATTCTTCCTTATTACAAATATTCATCCAATATAGCTTTGAAAGAGTCATTTGGATCCAGAACAAAAACAAGAGACAAGAAGTTAAATAGGTTCAAATAAATATTCACACTTTGCATGCTTATCTAAATCAGACTTTCAAAGCCTTTCAAGTTTGCTCAACATAGATTTCACTCTACCTTGTAAACTGCTTCCTAAATAGGTCTTTAAATTGCTTCAGATCATTTTGGTCATCCAATACATTCTACACACTGGAATAAAATAAAAATAGCAGAAAATCTGAAACTGACACACACACAGAAGCCTTGAGACTGACACACACACAGAAGCCTATTTATGTGTTCAGTAATTCTTATTCCAGTCAGTCATTCTCACAATAACTCAAATCTGTCAAAGTCTATAATTTTTGGCATAGTTTATCAACATGTATTTTTCATTTGATTTCTCATCTTATATACATTTATGTACTATTCCTCTCTTCCAGAAACTGAGTTCAGAATAATAGCTGTCTTTATAGAACATGCCATTTTGTGATCCTTTTTTACTAAGCTAAAAAATCACTTTTTCATCTATGTTCACTTCCAGTTACCTTTATTTCAGCTGTTTATATTTCAGAATTTTCAGCAAGTTGGTGTTGAAGTCCTCATGATGCTTTTCCTTGGTTATCTGCCTTAATGTATGTACGTCCACTTTTTCTCCCAATTTAATCAGCATTTAAGCAGTGCTTGCAAACTTGATTAATCACAGGTCTTAAGGTTGCTGAACCATATATGTCTATGGCCTAAGTAAGTATTCTTATGAAAATTTAAGCAGGTTTAAAAATTGCAGGAAAGTAGAAAACTAAATTGAAATTTTACCTCTGCACTAGAGAGGAGTAGATTTTCTTCAACAGCTGGGTTTTAAGAGAAAATCTCTGGGCCCATAACCCAGATCTGGGATCATAACCATTTTGGTACTTATCAGAGGCACGAATTCTGCTTGGAGATGTGTATCTAGCACTGTATCCTAGAGGTCAGCACTGGGTCAAGTCCTGTTCCACATCTTCATTAATGATCTGGATGATGGGGCAGAGCACACCATCAGCAAATTTGGTGATGACACAAAACTGGGATGAGTGGCTGATGCACCGGAGGGTTGTGCTGCCTTGACAGGGTGGAGAAATGGGCTGATAGAAACCTTTTGAAGCTCAACAAAGGCAAGAGCAAATTCCTTCACCTGTGTACAAATAGCATCATGCACAGTACAAACTGGGGACCAAGGAACTGGAAAGTAGCTCGGCAAAATAGGACTGGGGGACCCTGGTAGACACAAATTTTGACATGAGCCAGCCATGTGGCCCTGCAAGTAAAGAAGGTGGATGGTATTCTGGGCTGCATAAGGAGTAATGTTGCCGGCAGGTGGAGGGGAAATTTTCCTGCTTACAACTTCAGGCAGCTTTTGATAATGAGGGAATTGCTTTAGTGAATCCCATTCTCAAAAGTTTTGCTTGTCTTCCTATATTGTGTATCAAGGGTATAGATTCCACCAGGACACACATGTTTGAAAGTGCCTTTTTGAGATCTACTCTGTTTGAACATATTGTTTGTTTTCATTTCTTACTCCTTTCAGTTTTAATATCTTTAAAGAAATCAGTACTTCTCTTGAAATGAAATGAAAATCCCTTTGCAGTAAGGCTCCTTTGTAATGTGAGAACCAGGAATCAAATTAGTTACATTTGTGTTGAACTTGACTATTAACAAAGAGAATGAGTCACATACCAATATAAGAATTTTCTTATTAGGAAGTGTAAAGTAAAGGACTGACTGACTATATAATGTGTTTTTCTGAAAATTAAATTTGTAGGTTTATTTTTCATGAAGAACAATTGACATGAATCAAATTCTCTCACATGATTTAGACTTTTAAAAGATATTTTTAATTAGATGTTCCAATTAATGCATCAATATTTTCAAGCATCAGACCATTTATTCTAACACATACTGCTGTTCTTTCAAACTATCATTTTATTTTTCTGCCAGTGAACATCTTTCTCTCTTAAGAATATTTCACTTACTTTTTTTTTTAACTTTTAAAGCTGTGGGAAATTATTCAAGGAAACTCCTGCTTTCCATAGTTAGTTTATGAAGAAATCTCATATTAGGGCATTAAAATTTATTACCCCTTTGTCATAGTCAGTGAATAATTTTGTGTTGCCATGTCACTGAATATTTTTAAAAAATATTTAACTATCTATTTCACAATATTTTCATACCACTGAATTATTACCAGTATGCATTTTTAAAGCAAGTAATTTGATTCTTGTGTATCTTACTAAATGTTGTCAAAATGGAGAGGATATGGTGAAAAAACATTGCTGAACTGTGCTTGCACAATAAATCTTTAAAGTTACAACTGCAGTGATAACATCTAGTTTTATTTATTTTCAAATATTACATATTGGGAATTGATTTTTTTTCCAACTGTTTTGCTGAAGTTACAGCTAGTTTGGCATCTTTATCCTTTATTTGGTTTGCAAACCCCAAAAAGTTATCTCAAAATACGTTTTAATTTTGCAGCAAAAGATAGAGATAAAAGGACACCAGAAATTGCAGGCATTTCTGGGTACAGAAGGACATCTCAGATCCATTGATTCAAGCCATTAATCTGACTGAAGAGAGCTGTACCCTAACATCAATTTCTCCTATAAGAGTCACCTTCCTTGTCACTCCTCAAGCTTCACCTTTATCCAGTTGCTCAATGGAGTAACAGTGAAGTGAAAATACAATGTTAGGAGTGAGGGATAAGCTCTTAACCTTGGTGTTTCTATAACTGCTCTATAGGAAAACAACCCAAGGCCATTTTCCAAAGTGCCAGTTATTCCATTGACTTTAAGGTTGCTTAAATATTTTATATCTTTTTGTTCCGTTGCGTGGTATGAAAGGTAATAATGATTTATATGTAGAAAGAGAAAGCCTAATTTCTTGTTGGAAAACCAAGTGGTAGTACAATAACAGAAGGCATTTATACAAAACCAGCATAAATATTGGCTATCTTGTGTGAATTAGGATAGGAATCCTGTTTCTATATGAAGAAAGAAGAAAAAATAATCAATAATTGAAAAGAAAATAAAATAGATACTTAGGGTAGAAAGGGCAGCCTAATAGGCTCTTTGCATACCCTGCTACAAATCAGTAGCAGATATGTGGTACACAGGCAAAAGTACAGACAGAGACATTTTGTTCACCTCCTCTTATCAGTACTGTTGTCACAGAATAACTGCTTGCCTGTTCACCTCTGCTGCAGGAATTCATGTGTATCTGAGAATGTAATGCACTTGTCAAAGTGACAACAATCTTGTATTTGGTGCTTCAACATCTGAACAAAAAGCTAGTGGAAAATGTATGAAATATGTTTTAAAAAGCCCTTTGGATGTTAAAGGAAAATTCCTTCTGGACTTCAAAAATAGCAGGTGGTCAGTAGCAAAAAAGTTTTGCTGTTTTAAGGTTCTTGAATAATTGTTGGTAACATCAGATATGATCTATTGAACTGAATTTGATATTATAGCCTACATGCCAGCTAAATAATTTCCATTTTGAACTAAAATTAAGTGGAATACCTGCTGCAAAATAATGGTGCACACTGCAAAGATATTTCTTATCAGAGATACTGATCCAAATCCTAACCAGGTATAAAGTCAAATAAGTGAAAATATGCCAATCATGCCAGTATTACTTACCCATCATCTTTTTTTTTTCTTCCCTACACAGTATTTAAGCAGAGGACTTTTTAAAAAAAATTTGTTTTTTTTTTTTTTTTTTTTTTTTTTTTTTTTTTTTTTTACAGAAAGATTTATAGAGGACTTCTCTTCATATCTCTCCCAACAACACTTTAATTCTGAGAGCTGGGATATATTCCCAGGACAGCTATAAATTGCTAAAACAAATGTCAACTGCAAAAATGCTCAACTTGAAAGCAAGGCATCCAAGTGAAGAAAAATCTGTAAAGTAGGGAATATGGAACTGACACAACACAAGTACATGAGTATAGCTTGTTAGAAAGAAGCCTCAATCCAACTGCTATAGGTCTTCTGCCAACTGTGAACTGTAATGGCAGGAAGAGTCATTTCAACCTTAGCTAAAATGAGGATTGCTCTTTTGGGCCAACACAATACTAGCTAACATTAGCTTTTGGCAGTAGCACTTTGTCAGCTACTAAGCCTGGATAGAACACTGGGAACTGGGAGTAAATGGACTTGGAATAATTTTATTGCTGCATCTTTTGATGTTTCTCAGTCAGATGCAAAAACAGTAAGTGGTTGCAACATCCATATTACTCATACAATTCATTAATCACACTGTTGTACAATAATGGGAAGTCTTTTTTGAAAATAATTACTTACATTTTCCTTCTGCAAAGTGCCTGTGTTTAAGTAGTTAAGAAAGTGTTCTCTAGTTTTGGGCTAAATGTTTTTCTTGTGTAAATTCACTGTTGCAGGAAGAATGTCACCCAAGTAATTAAATTCAGCACTTATGAAACGATAGGAAAATTAAATCTGCTGCATTTTTTCCCAGTATTACAGCAGGGTGTGTTACTTCAATCTAGTGTGTTAATGGTAGGAACTACAATTATTTTTATACGTCTGTTTCTGTGGTAAAAGTGAACCATATCACACAAGACTTGCTAGTAAAGGACTTCCATCCTGCCAGGAGATTAAGGTATTCCATTCTGATTATAAACCACTAAAATGACAGGAAAGGGAAGGAATTTAATTGTAAAGGATGAGGTTAAATGCACTGAAGGTAAAGATATAATAGGTTCCAATGTTTTGTGGGTTTTTCCTTCCAGTTTTCTGCTTGGATGGCATGCAAAACCAGATGACATGCATACTTAGCTGCAGACACTAACCCATATGCATTACTACTGCTTTCACTTTATCCACACAGAGGGGTTTTTTGTGCCGTACCGTCTACAGAGAGAAAAGCTATCGAAATTATTTCCTTATTTCTGTTAATCATTTTACTATAAAGAACACTTAGTTTGTGAATCTTCTGAAAATGTAACCACCTCTCACTGGTTGTTTTTGAAAGCTCTCAGCCTACAAAGAGTGCTACCATAAATATGCTGATAATAGAAAGAGCAAGAAATAAAGGCAGATGCTGAAGGCTGTTATTAGAAGACTGAGCATTGCTTGTTCTTTTGTGAACCTTGCCAATGAAAAATAATGCATTTGCTACAAACCAAAAATGTTTAACCCTTCAGATTACATTTTTATAGCCTACAAAATATACTGATGAATTTGAAATTGAGTGGTCTCTCTTAGTGCTCCTGTGAAAACTATTCAGTCTTTAGCATAAGCATACTAGTAGATACTGAGGAATCTTCTTAGATCATTAATTCAATTCTGCCCTTTTATTCCACTATACTTGGACGCAGAATTGGGATGAGAACCACATGGACCATTTAAGCCAGAAGCAAGTGTCTAAACCTGGCCTCTGTACTCCTAGTAGAACAACACAAACAAAATCAGACAAATTATCTGCTCTGCAATCTGAATTCCTTTTCATATCTTAGTCTGCAGATGGTTTCTATCTGAGAAGCATTTTTCCTACATGTTTCCGGCTTTAGACACATTTTACATTTTGGTTGTTCCCCAGCATTCTTCCATCTGGTCTCTCACACTAATGCAGAAATGCAGGACAGCTACCTTGCTGTTACAGAGAACCTTTTATTTGGAATAGACATGACTCTGGTTTCTAGGGCTGACAAACTAGAGCATTTCATAAACAACACATTTAATCAGGGACTTTGTTTTTAATAAATTCCACCTCCTGAAGTTTTTTTTAAGCTTTGATCTACTCACTGTTAACTCACCAGGACTTAAAGAATTGTACTCATTACACAGGACTTCAATGGACTCTGGTAGATTGATAGTCTAATTCTAAATTTCTTCTAATCCCAAAGAAGTCTTTTTTATTAATGTATTTCCAAAAATTACCACAAGAAAAAAAAAGTTTATATTTTGAATGCTGAATTAAGATGTACATTATTGCCCTTTAAAGAAAGATGCAGTTGTTTCTGTGTCCTAGAATTGCACAAAATCTATTAAATGTAGGAGAGAAAACTTCTGAGTGGTTTTTTTTTTTCGATTGATCCACATACAACAATTGATTGGTCTTCAGGAATACATCCAATTACCCTTTAGAATGTTCCTGTACCTCCATTGTTGCAGCAGTTCTGCATACAATCAGATGGACAAAATACAGAGGAAAAGAAGTGGGAAGAAAGGGTAAAAATTTATTTAAAGTTCTGCTTAGAACATCATTGGACAGATGTTGCATGGTACAAAAATGTATTTCAAAATTGTTTGGTAGTTGGGAAGCAACTGAACACTAGGGACAGTTTGTGATCTTTTAACATTTGATCTTTCAAGCCTGTTATAAATTGAAGCAGTGATTTAGAGCAAATAAAGTGATATTTTACACTTGGCTATAAACTACTACATTTGTTGATAGATAATACTGACTAGGAAATGGAAAGCCTGTGTATGTTATGTTATCAGAAAATATATGTCCAGAAAATACATGAATCATAAGAAAACATAAAGACTGTATGCAACATTTAGAAATTGAATTCACAATAATATTAATCAGAGATGAGGGCTAAATTTTCCAAATGATAACATATGTGTTTTGAGTCAATGTAAGTATTTGGGTAAGTGTTAATATTTTCAGACATAAGTAGGATATGAATTTTAGACTGTCTCTCTAAGCCAGCTGTGTAGTAAGTGTTGCTATTCTGTGGGGCATCTAGTTATTGAGTTTTCTGAAAAAGTGCAGTGGAAACTTGGTTTAACCATGAAAAACAGCTTGGCAATAAATCTGTAATCCCTTAGTATCTGATCTAGCAAAATCAAATCAAAACAAGTACTTCAGAAAAAGGGAAATTAGCAGAGTCCACATAGAAACCGAGAATTGTCCATTAAGTTATATGGAGCTTTCTGCCCTGCAAGTATGATTAAGAGAGGAATCATGAAGTACACTAAATACTAAATTATTGCAAGGGATTCCCATAAGAGAAACTGATGCCTAATTAAATATCCACTCATGCATCTTGTCTTTTTTCCCATGTGCCTAGAACAAAATTTATACAAGAGACTTTGTTTCAGTCCTCACTCATAGAATCACAGAATTTGTTTTTGGGTTGGAGGCGACCTTGGAGATCTAGTTCCAACCACCCTGCCATGGGCAGGGACACCTTCTGCTAGACAAGGTTTCTCCAAGCTTCATCCAGCCTGACCTTAAACACATCCATGGATGGGACATCCATATCTTCTCTGGGCAACCTGATCTAGTGTCTCACCACCCTCACAGTAAAGAATTTCTTCCTAGTAGAGGGGGAGAATTACCTCCCTCGACCATGCTTTTTTAGATAGAGTCCAGCTTGTTGTAGGCTTTCTGGGCTGCATGGGCACATTGCTGGGTCACTCATTCTAATATATCTATTAATTGTCTTTACACTTGATAGTTGTTTGCATTGAATACACACACACAAAGCTACTATTTCTGTTAGTCAATAGCATGAAATAAAAATCACCTGCTAAAATTTAAAATGTATTACTAATCTGAGAATTGGCCTTCTAAAGCACTTTGTTTGTATTGGTCTTTGAGCTAGAGGAAGATCCAAAACTCAGCACCTTGATATTCCTAAGTTGTTTCATGGATTCATCATTGCATGAGGTCTTTATATTATACATTGTAAATTGACTTCTGGTCGCTATTTTATATAAAATATTGAATTAATTGGATCTTCAATGGAATATATCTATTGTATTCTCATGGATAGATAAAATTTGCTGTTGCTGTTCTTAATGTTTTATCATATCTCCTACCTATATTTTAAAATGGGATTAAAAGTTATTTTAAGAATATCTAATTAATAAAGCACAAAGTTTATGGTAGTGGATATGGTAAAAAGCTAACAAAACAAAATGTAGTAAATACCAGCAAATCAGACCTCAAACCAATAAATTATAAAGAGATGCATAAGACAGGTAAGAGTTGAAGAGAAATGTTTTGTAGGCTACTGTTATCCACTGTTATCCATACAATATACAGTCTATGATTGCCATTACAACAAGATAAATTGCATGCAGTGCATCTACTCAGTGATCATAACCATCAAATCCTCTAATACTGTGGTAGCAACAAATTAATTTTGTAAAAGTCTAGAGGTCTTGCTCCCCTTGTCTTTGCCTTTAAAGTCCTCTACCAAAAGAGGAATCCTTAGTTCTAATCTTAAAATCCATAGAATCCTTTCAATATCTTGAGTTGGTAGGGACCCATCAGGATTACCAAGTCCAAGTCCTGGCCCTGCACAGGACACCCCAAGAGTCACACCATGTGCATGAAAGTCTTGTTCAAATGCTTCCTGAACTCTCTGAGGCTTGGTGCTGTGACCACTTTCCTGGGAAATCCGTCCCAGTGCTCAATCACTCTGTTGGTGAAAAACCTTTTCCTGACAGCCAACCTAAACCTCCCCTGACTAGCTTCAAGATGTTCCATCAGGTCCTGAAAAAGAAGAGATCAGTACTCGTCCCTCTGCCTCCCCTCATGACAATGTTGAAGACTGCAACGAGGTGTCCCCTCAGTCTCCTCAGGGCTGAATGAACCAAGTGACCTCAGCTGCTTCTCATATGACTTCCTCTTCAAGGCCCTTCACCATCTTTGCTGATCTCCTTTGGATGATCTCTAATAGCTTAATGTCTTTTTTAATGTATTGGGTTTCTGTGGCCAGGTTTCAGTAGTGGGGGACTGCAGGGGTGGCTTCTGTGAAAAGCTGCCAGAAGCTTCCCCCATGTCCAGCAGAATCAATGCTGGCCATGGCTGAGCCAATTGGAAATGGTGGTAACAACTCTATTATAACTTATTTTAGAAGAAAGGAAAAAAGAAAGTTATTGCGCAGGTGTATTTGTGGTCAGAGAAGAACAGAGTGAGAACATGTGAGAGGAGCAACTCTGCAGACACCACAGTCAGTGAAGAAGGGAGGTGCTCCAGGCACCGGAGCTGAGATTCCCCTGCAGCCCATGATGCAGACCATGGTGAATCAGCTGTGCCCCTGCAGCCCATGGAGGACAATGGGGGTGCAGAGATCCACCTGCAGCCCATGGAGGAGACCCACACCGGAGCAGGTGGATGCCTGAAAGGAAGCTATGAACCCATGGGAGACCTGTGCTGGAGCAGGGTCCTGGAAGGGAACTACAGACTCATGGAGAGATGAGCCCACACTGGAGCAGGTCTCCTGGTAGAACCTGTGACTTCATGGGGAACCCACACTGGAGCCAATTGCCTTGAAGGACTGCACCCCGTGGAAGAGTGTCCCACGTTGCAGCAGTTCCTGGAGAACTGTTGCCCATGGAATGGACTCATGTTGGAGAAGTTCATGGAGAATTGTCTCTTGTGAGAAGGTCCCCATGCTGGAACACAGGAAGGACTCCTCTCCCCGAGAAGTTGAAGAAAAACGTGATGAACTGACCATAACCCCCATTCCCCGTGTCCCTGTGCTGCAGGAGGAGGAGGAGGAAGTGGAGGTAAAAGTGTTTTAAGGTCTTATTTTACTTCTCCATATCCTGCTCTGATTTTGCTAGTAATAAATTAAATTAATATCTCTAATTTGAGTCCGGTTTGCCCATGATGGTACTTGGTGAGTGATCTCTCTCTTTCCTTGTCTCTGCTCATGAACTCTTTGTTTTCTCTCCCCTATTCATCTGTGGAGTGATAGAGAGTCATCCAGCCAAGCTCAACCCACTACATATTGTGGTGGCTAAGAGTATGCACAGTACTCAAGGTGAAGCCACACCAGTACAGAGCAGGGCAGGATGATCACCTGTCAAAACACTGTATCTTATACATGAGTACAAATGCTTCAAATTGAAATCTGGTCTAATGTCTCCACCTACAGACCTGTCTCTTTGAAGAAAAGATATTCTGCATAGTTGGGGTTTTTTCTTCTTCTTTGGAAAAACCCCACTTCTAAGTTTATGTAATCATATCTGTCACAAAATCAGAATTAAGAATGGAACATTCACACTTAGACTTGCTTGACAGCACCTTATAAATTATGGTTTTCACTAAGAATAGAAGAAACAGCACAGGTCGTGATCTTTTATATTGCACCTTCCTGTGGAAGAGATCAGAAAGTATGGAAGAGTTCAAAAAGTATCACAAGAATTGGTAACTGTCTCCTGGCAGACCTCTTAGCAAATAAGTATGTACTGTCTATATTTCACCTATGAAAAACTGAAGTAATTTAAGGGAGGATGACATTTTAAAAAGCAATGGGTAAGTGGAACACTGTGGTTTAGATCTTGACTGAGGAGGGTATTTTGTGTTTATGTTCACACTTGCATTGCAAATCTAAACTCAATGGAAGTACTTTTACATGAGATTATTGTTCAAATTCTTTGGTAATTAAAGAAAGGAAAAGACATTCCCATTTACTACTTAGTATTTCTTGTATTGCTTTTCATATATTCTTGTGGTTTTGGTGTCCAGGTGAATCAAATACAATCAGAGTCAATGAAAGGGGTGACCTCTGTACCACAAGAAAGTCAGGGCCAGAGTTACCAGTTATTAAGAAAAGATTTATTGCCTTTTTAATAAACACTCTTCATCTGCTGTATCATGAGAGAGCCCTCTATAAGCAACATCTCAACTGAATAGCATCATAACATTCTTTATAAGAAACAGAAATATAAACATACAGCAGTGATAACAAAATAATTTGTAACTACAATTTAATTTGAAAATTACACCTATAATGCTGTCTATCTTCAAACGTATGAGTTAGCATTAAACTGTGCTTAAATCCTTACACTTTTTGTAAGCTTATTCTTCTTTCATCAGAATTTTTCCAGATAAGACAGATAATGTCTCTTGCAAAGGCAGAGGGGTTGGAACAAGATTTGTAAGGTTCCTTCCAAACCAAACCATTCTACAATTCTGTCCTTCATTCTAAGATATATCAAGTGATAAATGATGACTTTATAATACATATTCTCCTACTGGTAGAATATTATAAACTACTATACAGTAATAGAACTTGATACCACTTAAATACACTCTCGAATCAATTTCTTGCCAGACTTACATGACTGACTTTCTGTTTATGGAATATTCACTAGACACTTAGATATGTAAAAATTATTTGGTACTATATTTCTATTTCTACTTTCTAACTTTTATGGGGTAAAAAAAGACTAGTTTCCAAGTTTTAGGCAGAGTTAACTATGTACCTGGATTTTATTAGCTATTTACAAAAGGAAAAAGAAATGCAAAATCACAGTTGATCTGAAGAAACAGTACAACAAAGGCACCCACCTGTACCTTTATTTCTACATGATGCTTTAAAGTCAGTTCTGAGATTTGATATGAGAAAGAATAGTGTGTTCTTTCTTTGCTTTATTATGTTGGAAAACATGACAAGAAACAGCAGAAATCTCGCTATAAGGAGTAAATTTCTAGAAAGTATATGTAGAGGTATGCTTGTGTACATACATGCATACACAAACACACAGAGACACAAAATGAAACTATTTTACACTTGAGAACAGAAATGTTCATCTGTAACATATTCAGAATTTTTCTAAAGCTGCAAATTTTTTAAAGTAGCTTTTCCTAGGAGAATTAATGTCACCCAATGCAACGCCCCAGTTTGTCAGTAGAAATGGTACACTGTTGGCAATGGAAACTGAGTCCACAAAGCATTCTGAGCGAATTGACATGGCAACTACATAATCAGCATGAATGTGCTCATCTTTTTCATGACAAGATTCATTGTTGGCTGAGAGCTTTGATTCCTTTCTTCTGATCTGACTCTGTATCAGTTTGGCCTGATGAGTCCTTTGTTCATTCATTTGTTTTTTTAATGAAAAATGGTATTAAAATGCTATCCTGATCTTCACAGTAGTGCAAGTTTTAACAGAGTGAGATATTGAAACATGAGGTAACACTATTATAATCATTCCATTCATGAAAGCTGCCAGGTGACAGCTCCACAGCTGGTGTTCCAGAAACATGGTATGCCACAAGTTAATACTGCAAATGTAGAAAACATTCCTCCCCCATGTCTCTCTCACCAGAGATCCAAATTAAGTGCCTTCAGACTTCAATACAGTTAGTGTTTGATCACTTAACCAATACAGGAATCAGTTGTGTTGGTTTTCCCCCTTTGCACTTGCCTTCCTACTCCTCAGCAGTGAGGGTGGCTGCTTTCTTCTCTTTTCCCAACAGCTCAAAAATCTTCAGATGTTCTTGGCCTAAACTCTTGCTAAATTCAGTGAAATCTTCAATTCACATAGAAACTATAGCATAAAAAGCATAACTCTAAATGATATGACCCATGGATGAAAAGCCATATAAATAAATTGTGCAGAGTAAAGTTAATTCAGTCTTAGGTTATCTGCTAGATATGCCATTTTTCCCATGGAGCTGAGTAAAATTATGCCCTTAAAAACACTTTTACCAGATTTTTTTCAGTCACTCATTGGCACATTTTTCAATTTTATACATAATTTGGACAACTTCAAAATAAGAAGAAGATCAATGGGCAAAATGAGATCTTCCTAAAGTCAATTATGATATAAAAAGAACTGTTGGGTACATTCAGTCCCTAATTAAATGAGTAAACAAAATTTGATTTGGTTCAAATATAAAACCAGCATTAAGCCAGTGACTTAGGAGAGAAATTAGAGAATATGTCATCTGGAATTTTCATTCTCTTACTTCTTTGGCCAATGCTTGAAACATTGTTGGAAATGGTGGCTTTCTTGAAAAGCTTGAGTTGGTTTCTTTCTTTTGTTGCTTAGAAGCTATAAAGAATGTCAGGCTTGAAAAAAAACCAAAAAAATCTTACTGAGACAAAAAGTTAGATTTATTCCGTAATGTCCCAAGAATTATTTAGGGTTAACAGGAATCAGGCAAGTTATTTCATGCATATCTCAAAAGCTTTAATTGCATCATTTATCATACAATAGCTGAAACTGGCAGGAAGGTATCGACATTAAGAGAATATGCAGTTTCCCATAGGAATTTTATTATCCAGCATTATGGAACACCTGCAACACAGTGGTCACTGTCACCATAAGCATCTCTGAGCAACACAATAACAAGTTTCCTTGGGGTGAAGAGTGAAATTCCCTTTTCTTATGTGCAGATTTGTTGTAGAGCACAAGTGCTGCACTAAAGTTTTATAAAAGCTTGCCAGAGAAAAAGCTTTTATGAATATAAAGGTTTTAGACTATAATGACGACTCAAATCACAGTTATTAGTTTAAGTAAGCATGCTTTGAAAGGAATATGCTAAAAGGAATGAAAGAAATAGAAAGAAAAAAACAGAGATAGTCCATAGGCACCCTCTAGTAGTGATGCAGTGTTGTACTGTTGCTGCACTAGTTTCTATAATCTCAATTCTAGCAAGGGGAATCAGCAAGGAATGTGGATCATACATGATTTGTAGAGGAGCTTAGGGAATTTCTAATGAAGCACAATCCCACAAACACAGTTTTGGTCAGATGGCTGACTTTGCTGGAGTAAATAGGCTTACACCTTAGAGACAGACAATTCTTTATAGACACGGTGAATATGAAACTTAGCAGCATAAACCAACACAAGTCATACAAAAGGTATGTATGACAAAAGTAAATCATGGTCATGATAAAATTTCTCTCTCTTGATTACTGTCTTCCCCTTCTGTTTTTTTTTAATGTATAAGACATTTCTCTTTATGAAAAAAGTGTTACGAAAAGCATTAAGGTAATTTTTGCTTTTTAACTGACAGCAATAGCATTAGTGGAGTCAATAGTTATCATCTGATGCTAAGGCTCTCAAGTCAATTCTTTAAATTCTTTTCTCTATTATAAAATTCTGTAATATTTTTGCTCATCCTATTCAGTGGCTTTTTTTCCAAAACTGAAGAATCCTTGCCTACTTAATGATATGATTACACTAGCAGGTAGTACAGTGGGAACAATGGAGAAGAGCAAAATAACTGATGCCAAGGGTCTGACATCCTCACTAAGTGTGTTTCGTGATGTTTTACTTTGGACTAACTCTAGACTTATTTGCAAGGACTGAGAACTCAAAGATTAGTGTAAATCTTCCAGTTAACTTTATCTGAGGGAAATCCAGGTTGTGATCTCTTGAACCACTCAGCAAGAAGAAGCAAATGACAGATGGAAACAAAATCAAGATTTGCTTCCAAAACACACTTCCAATCCAAGCTACAGAGCCAATGTCCTTGGAACCCTAAATTGTGCTTTCTGTGAACAGTACCACATGCTTTTGATGTTCTTGATTCTCCTTTCAAAAGTTCTCCAGTAGTACTACATCCTTTTTGAGATCAGAACCTAACAAAATACTCAAAGACACTGGCAAAACACTGCAAAACACCAGCGCACTGACATTTCTGACTCAGTTCCCTTTTATTTTTCTGATAATGTGTGCCATTCAGTTTTCTTGGCTGGCTACTACTGAATGTTGCCTTTGAAACTGTATTCAGACTTTTTTAGTAACCTCCAATTAGCTCAGTAGGCTACTGTAATGAACGCTATATTATTACAGTATGTTCCCAACTTCAGAAAAAAATAATTTGTAAGTATTTACACTTGGGAGAGATGGTACACTGATTTTGTCTCCATTGTTAGCTGAAAAAAAAAAAATAATGAAACTAAACTTAACCCTTCACAACTTAATTTAATGACATTTGTTTCAAGTGATCTACAGGAATTTGTAAATGAATGCTTTACCTAAATAACCACAAATCCATTTTTAATACTAAACAAAAGTTCTTAGGCACTATAAGCACATAGAATTCTTTACAAAAACAGAAAAAAATCTCAAATTCAATTTTTTGTAGAATACATGAGCCTTTCAAATACACCAAGAGAAATATATCCGTCTCCTTCAACAATATTAACAATTTCTCTGTTTAGTAACAGAAATTATTATCTGCAAGGTTACCTTTGATATCAGATTTCTATTCTCATTTTAACAAAAAAATCTACTTTACATTTCAACACCTAAGTCACATGTTTTGTGACTTAAGATCAGCTTCATTAACATCAGCTTCCAGAACCAGTGAGCAGATTTCTGTAGCTCCAAGACCTCAGAGAACTTCAGAGTTCAAACAGTTCAGTGAAATTTGCTGTAGGACTTGAAGTCTCTGGAAATACTGCTTCATTTGAGGGAAAAAAAATAGGGACATTGAAGTAAAACATGAACACTGCAGCCCAGCTGCTTTGGTTTATGAGACTTACAAGAGAAAGTGATTGTTATGCAATTTTTTTCTATTCATCGTAGCAACTGTACCCTTAACATTTTGTAATATTATCAAAATACTATTTTGTAATACAATCAAAATACTATTTGGTATACCATCAGCCTCAGTGGCTGCAACATCACACCTGTGAAGGCGTGATTATTACTTCCATCAGCACTGTAGTTCTGCAGAAAAAAAAAAAAAAAAAGATGAAAAGAAATGTCTCCTAAGATTAAGGAAAAGCTAAAAGGAAAATCAGCCCATTAATTTCAAGTTTTTGCAAAGAAACAAAAGTTCATAGCAAAGTGGTGGAATATTGTCCAGAAGCTATGCATCATCTCTCTCATCTTTCTGTGCAATGAATGTCTCTTGCAGAAGAATATTCTCGGCAAATACTGGGAGCTCTTTCAATGAGGTGTCTGATATTCTGACAAAATCATCTGGTAAATGGTGTCCACTGAGCCACTTTAGTTTATGGATAGTATGATGCACAAGAAGAACTGACTGAGGAATATGGAGAGCTTTACATTTGTTCAGTGCCCACTAATTAATTGCCTTTCAAATTATAATAAAATTATGGAGCCAGAGGTCTTAATGTTATTTAAAACTGATGTGTGAGAGGTCTGAGTAGGAAAAAAAAGAACAAAATCAAAACAAAACACTGACTCTCAAGGCTCTTTTTCTTTTTTTTTTCCCTTTTTTCTCTTTTTTTAAAAATTATTTCATTTTATTTTATTTTTCTTTTCAGAATTCTTCAAGCAGCTTGCCTGGAGAGTGAGTTCAAAGAAACAGAAAACATGAAAAGTGTCAAAGGAAAAGAAAGTGGATAAAGTCAAATATATTGTTAGATCTAAAAAGATTTAAATCTAAATTAATTAATACCTATGAGGTACTTTCATTATTAAAAAAATATTCTCATAGATTCCCAAGGTATCTTTTCCTTAACTTACTTTTATCAGTATTTTCTGACAAAAATAATTTCTGAATGGTAAAACAGTGACCAATGTATAACAATCAGGACTTGACATAACACTGATAGGTGAATAAAAGTTTGTAACATATGCAATACAGATATTTTGTTTGTCCAGCTAAAGAGAGTAGGAGTCTCTAACGAGTGCAGTGAGGTTTGGTATTATTTCTGAAGAAAATCAGTTTACAATGGAAAAATACAAAACACATATGTATGCAAATTACAGCTGGCATCACCAAAATCTTTGAAATAAATAAATGACCTTTTCTTCTGACTCTGGCAAATATTTACATATGTCACAATTACTCCCAGACTGAATATTCTAAAGTATAGTGTTCACTAGCTTCCATGAAATTATTAATTATCCATCACAAACATTTAGCTATATAGATTCTTTTTAAATTTTTCATAGTGCTTGAAAGCCTGCAGCATCAAAATGTTAATTGAAAACACTTGCAAGTTCACACTTAATAGTCCCATGGTTCTTCAAAGCACAAAATTTCAAAAATGTTGAGAGTTACTTAAAAAAAAAGAAGAGGTGTTTAACCCAATTATTTCTACTGAGATTACAGAATGTACCTCTTTCTCTTAAACGAGATTTAGCACACAGAGAAAAAAATGACAGCACAGTTGTTCTGAAGATTACTTGATCAGTTTCCTTCCTGTGCTTGCAAAAGTCATTAAGATCAAGACTCTAAAAAGCCTTGTGCAGAAAAGAGCTGGAATAATTTTTGTAATTATGGAGCTGGTAACAGAGTCACACATTACTCAGTAAACCTAAAATCCTTATGACAGTATATAACACATACCCTTAAAACTCTTTATCATGTACTTTTTTAGTTCAAGAAAAATTGAATTCCTGTTAATTTCATTCTCTTCAGAATTTCCAGCATACAGGTCTACCGTACTGAATAAAACACAGATACCAAGAACTGCATAAAGAAGTACCAAATTTTTGAAGTAATGCTTTTTGTAATTTTTTATTGCTGAAAATGCAGCTACTGTAAGCTGCTTTCCAGAGTTTTTTACATATACAAATTTGCAACTCTGTCTTTAAATATACAATAAAGAAATTAATTAATTTTGCAAAAGAAATATAATTTTTTGTACATATGGGCATCATTTTGTGTTATGCTAATGCGACAGCATCTTCTTCTTTCAGTTTTGTGTTTTTTCATAACCAATGAATTAGTTTGCTATGTCTAAAGGAGTGAAACTGATATGTTGAATATTTTTCTTTATCCTTTTTATGATTTCCAAGTCACTCACAGCTCTTCATATGGATTCAGTATCATCAGGTTTTTCTACGATAAAAATGGGGGAATGATAACACTTCCCTTGGATGCAGCAAAAACTAGGACTCTTCATTCTTGTTAGAGAATTAGAAAAATTGCATTGGGATATTAATAGATTCCAAGATGAATCCTACCTTATATTTCTGCATCATGCAGTGCAGTTCTGTGTGGGGGGACAATCTCAGTGTCTGACAGCCTGCAAATGCTTTTCTACAGTGGATTTTATGCTTCTTTGTATATAGTTAGAATAATTTTGCACTGCCAGTAGAACGCATAGGACGAGGCATACATAAATGAAGGTCTATAATGGGAGTTATGTCCAGCCTCACAAAATTCAAGGGTCACTTTCATTCAGAAGCTTTTGATAATAGGCTAAGATTTCATCAGGTCTTCTAAAAGAATAAGCACAATAGTGAAGTTGTATTCTATTCTACTCCCTTTTCCCTTCAGATATGCAATGGGATATGCTAGTATATTTCCCAAGCAAGTCTTACTGCATGAGTCTGATCTAGGCTTCTGGTCTAGTGGCACTTCTCTTTCTTGTTATAAACTTTCTGTAAGTCAGAAGTTACAATTTTTGAGGAAAAAGCAAAACTTTACTTGAAAATAAGCCATTTCTAATATTATATTTATATAATAATAGAGTACCATAGAAGTCCAAAGGCTCTGATGACTTTTGCATATAAAATTATGATTCATTAAAAAAAAAAATAAAAATCCTTTTATAACAAGCTACGGAGAAGTTGTTTATTAAAGTGGCTATGTAACCCTGTGGTTAAATCCCCTGTGTCCTTCCTGATTTATTTTTGAAGGTTATTCTTAATTAAAGCCATTATTTATCTTTCTTTTTAGAAAAATAAGTGTGTAATCACTCTAATTTTAGACCATCTTTGATATCAAGATATTGTTTTGCAGTAAGCAGTGGGGCTTTTTATTCATGTGTTGATTACAAAGCACGCATCTTACAGGTCATTTCTTTGCTAATCCTTTGCCTGAAGATCATTCTAAGAGAAAATTGCATTCTTAACAAAAATCTCTTCTAGTTACAAGTGCTAAGGCTGACATCCTTTAGTAGCACTGTTAAACAGGACAGAAGAAAAACAATAAATTCTTAAATAGGCAAGCAGTACTATGAAAGTATCCAGTACATTTACATTACATATTTAATGGAAGAAGAGAAGTAAACAAGAAGGATAACTCAAGAGTGAAATGGACCTCCCTTAATCACAACAGACTTTTAGACCATTATGTTTACAATACATTTTTATTATATGTATATCTATTCTATTTAATTCAAATTAAATAAATGCATATAATTCCAGTAGCTGAAGAATCTCAGGTTTTAAAGATTAAAGTATATTTTGCTCAGGAACAAAATGAGGATAAATTTAATAACTTGGGACTGTTGGAGTGAGTTCAGAAGGGGATCGTGAAGATGATCAAAGTGCTGAAGAACCTTTCTTATGTAGACAGGCTGAGAGAGGTGGGGTTGTTCAGCATGGAGAACAGAACATTCTGGGGAGACCTTCTAGCAGCTGTCCAGTACCTAAAGAGGACCTAAAAGAAAGTTGGAGAGAAACTTTTCCCAAGGGAATGCAGTGATAGAACAAGGGGGAACAGCTTCAAACTGAAGGAGAACCATTTTAAATAGGATATTAGAAAGAAATTCTGCACTATGAGGATGGTGAGGCACTGGAAGAGGCTGCCCATAAAAACTGTGAAAGCCCCATCTCTGGAAGTGTACAAGGCTGATTTGGATGGGGTTTTGAGAACCTGGTTTAGTGGAAAGCATTCCTGCTCCCAGCACAGCAGCTGGAACTAGATGTTCTTTGATGTCCCTTCCATGCCAAACCATTCCATGATTCTGTGAAACTATAGGCAATACTGTCTTCAGTGAAGCTGGCATATTTAAAATCCAGTCTTCTGAGCATTAAATTAGTCTTCTTGCAAAATCCTTCATCTTTTATTTTATAAAACATGCTACCAATATATTTCAGTGTAAGTAAAAATACATAAACAAGTGTGTGCTCAAGTGGACTGAAAAGATAGAATATATATTCCATTGTAAACACTCTTGGTAAATTACTAGAATAATTAAATCAGTCTTTATTTTTGTGTATTCTTAATAAGGTAGAAAATTTTTTTCTTAGCTAGAGAAACAAACAACCAATCAGTCATCAAACACTTGCTTTTAGGTTTAAAGCAAATCTTTTTCACAGAATCTTTTCTCGCCATACTTTGATAAAAACACACATCTTAAGTCCCATCCCACATCAGATACTATGAAACAGAATACGAAATAATATTTGTGTGCAAACTACCACATTTTTCTGGTTCATTTTCAAGATCTGTGGTATTTACATATGACCTTTCCATTTTTATTAACAGTTTATTGGATTTTTGCATTCTGACCAGCAGAAGAGAAAGGTAATTTACACAGAGATTTGACAGTTATACACACAGCTATAAACTTCAGTCTATTAACTTATTTCTCATGTAACTTTTATCAGATTCTACCCAAACACCCAAATAAGCACTATATCTTGTTTTTCTTTAATTTAAAACGTCCTCAAGTTCCTACGTATAGAACATCAAGTGGAAGTAAAAGCTCTGCGCAAACTTTTATCACAGCTTTCTATACCTCCTAGGCTATATAGATGTCAATTTAAATTATATTACTCAAGATCAAGTTGTTTATATACTGTTAAGGTTTGTGTCTTGAATTAGCGAAACATAGCAACATTTTTATTCCTTTTGAAAATACAGGTGGTCACTGATTGATCTATTGCATGTATATTTAAAGAATCACGCATAATTGAAGAGATGTACAGTTTTGCATGTGAATGTCATCAGTTGTTACATAAACACAGGTAAACACAATATTCACACAGGAAGGGCAGCACAGAAATTCTAGTGTGGTCAGTCCACGTTTGCTAAGACTTTCTACACAATTTTCTGATTTCGTCTCCAGAATATGGATGTCTGTCAGCAAAACATTCCTATAGATAAGTTATCTCTGATGCACAGTGTGATCTTGTGAAAGACAAGGCATTACTTACATTTTACCTGTTTGCAGGAAGTTTTCTTGCAACTTACTTAAAAATATAAGGATGGAATCTCTCACAAAAGTGTTTCTTTCAGAAGTTGAAAGGTTTCTTTGTATTTTACAGATCAAAAACAAAATTATTTTTAAAAAGAGCAAAATTCTTAATAGACTCCAACAGCTAGAATTTTTCCTTAACTTTCTTACATGACTTTTTTTTCCTTAGCAATGGTAAATTCATATCTCAGAAGGGTAAGACGGATTACAAAGATAATCCTGACTTTTGGATGACAAATCCTGGATATATAGCAAGTAACTTGGGATGGCCCTAATTACCAGTTTAAACAAAGGCTGGCATTTCTTTCAAACAGAAAATTCCTTTCAATTACAAAGACACTGAAATATCATAAATACTCTATTTCCCAAAAAAAATGTAAATATTGTTTTACATTTAATGTAATGAATGTCAATATCTAACCATCATAGTCACTTCAGCTCAGTCTCCTCAGTCAAAAATTTAAGTCCTCTTAAAATAGTTTTGAACCAGAACTATTTTATTGTTTCATAAATAAGCTAAACATGTAGAATTTTTAAACAAAACAAGAAAGAAAAATACTACATTTTTGCTGCTACTTGAAATTCTGGGAAGTAAATGTGAATTAATGAATGATTATTAGAGAAAATTAAAATTTAGCTTATGAAAAAAAGATTTTAATTTACTGACATAGCTGTAGGGTAAAAAATAAGCTTGTTAAGTCTACTTTCTATTCATTCAGTCATGAGACATATATGTTAGATAGTGTCATTATCGGGGAAAAAAAATCTGAATTTTAAGATATTTCTAAAACACAGCAATAAGTTTCAAAGGAAAGAATATAAAGAGAAATATTCTGTTGTTTTCTAGATTCCGACAGGAAAAGATTCATCCTTTATAAAGACCAGGAGTCTTCCAAAGGCAACTGAGTTTCAAATCTTTTAATGATCAATTGGAACAGTATATGTACTTCCTTCTTGATTTAACTGATAAAGGTGACAAGTAACAGTTCTTTAATCCTCAGAGTATGCGGGGTACAAGAGGGATACAGTGGAGGCTGAGCAAATGTCCTGATTTGATTTGAAACTTTAAAGGGACTTCACTCTTCTGCAAATGTCCATCATCCAGAGAGTGTAAAATGAAATGACAGATACCTACAGAGATTAGACAACTCCAGCATTTCATTTCGCCCTTTATGGTAATGCACATTGGAGTTCACTGTCTTCATTACATAAAGTGGCAAAGTCACAAGGTGTGCTGCCTGGGTGCATACAAGGAATGGACATGATTCATTAAAACAAAAACCAGCAGTAGTGACTAATTTTAGCAGAATAATAATTTTAAGCAATGTTAAGCAAATGTTATCAAGCCTCTTTTTGAGTGACATAATCTAGCACTGTATGGAGAAGAGAATTAGAGTCAGGACTAAAAGGAAATTTTGAGAAATTCCTTTTAGATATGTGCATTTTTTTTTATTAAAGAAAATATTTTCACACTTTGGTCTACACTATTGTTGCCAGGGTTCTGTGAAGGCACAGTAAGAATAGACCGGCTTATGCTATACTATATCAAAATCTCAATAAATAATCTTTGCCTTTGGAATAACTATGTCAAATTCATCCACAATAAATAAAAAGGAAGAATAACGAAAATCATGTTATTTAGAGGAAAATTCCTAGAAAGGATATTTGAATTCTGGGCAGTTCTAGGCCTGGGAATGAAATATATATTCCAAGGAGTGAATTAAATTGCAGCCAAGGAGAAATCAAGATTCGGAATACTGTGTACTCTAAATTAGGTGGACAGGGAGACTATCTCATCATTACAGGCATCCAAAAATTAAACTCCTGGATTACATTGCTTAGGTTGCTCCTCATCACTTGAGACAAAACACCCTTATAAGGCTAATTCTTCTGAATACATAAGAATGCCTCTAATACATAGTAAGTTATTTATTTATTTTCTCTCTCTGTGACTAACAAGACAAATTTAAGTATTTTATGTGTATGTTTAATTTTTAGATGGTTAAAGTCAGTAAAATATAATCACAATTCTGAGCATTCTGCTAAATGAGATAACACATTTGTGAAGAAGCAGTGATTGATGCCTTGTAAATAAAGATAAATAAAAATACAGCTGAAGTTGTTAAATAGCGAAAAAGAAAAAAATAAACAACCAAATAACCAAAAAGAAAAACAGCTTTGAGCCACAAGATAATGAAAATTGCTGCTGTAAACTTATTTTAAACTACTATCTATTGGGAAAGAGAATGATAATTGCATTAAACATAAAAGGTACATAAAACATTGCACTTGAATATAAGTCTCCAAAGGAGTGGATACTCCTGCTAGCCTGAAATAACCTGGTATGGCACCAGTTTTGCCAGAAGAGATACCAGTCCAAGGCCAAGGAACACTTTAGCCATGCCAGCTACTGTATGTCTCTTGATGCCTTATTAAGAGCATTGGACATTAAAGTATCAAATTGCACAAGAGAATCTTACATGGAAGTTCACACACAAATTGTCCAAGTGCTGTTCTAAGTGCATGGTTGTCTATTCATGTGCTCCCCTGCTATATTTAATACTGCTCGGTCATTATGCCATGGTGCTAACACAGAGGATTTTCAGATCAAGATAAAGTGGGCTGGATCCCTAACATCTCATTCTTGCTCTCAAAGGACTGTGCTAATTTTATATTTTTAATTTTTTTCAATATACTTGTCTTTTTTTCTGAAACAATTTTGATTAATGTGTGTTCTTGCCAGTGAAAAGAATGAGCATGAAATCTGATTTATTCTCCCCTGTAATTTCCCATTTCCTGGAATTTTGTACACATTTATGGTCACCTATGAAAAAGCATATTTAGCTACCCCACAATTAACCTTTCACTCTGTTGCAACTATTATATTGTTAGAAGAGGTAAGAGGATAAGATAAATTAGAATGCATGTCTAATGCACTGAAGAACTAGCTTTTCTGGAGAGAAGCGTGATGGATTACAGTGGTAATGCAGCTGCTGAAAACCAAGCTAAGGCAGGCCTAGTTCCTTCCTCAGCTATCAAGAAACTGATTTCTAATCTTGGAAGACAAATACAAGAGAAATAATTGAGACACTTTGAGCCTGTACTGTCACTTCTCAACAATACCACAAAAATATCTATTTTAATCTATTTTGTTTGTTGAATTTTGAAGCTTCAAAACATCTGCTTATTTATTAATTTCAAATTCATTTCTTAAGGGCCTTTACATACCTTCACCTAAAGAGAGAGAAGAAAACGGTTGTTAGGAAACCCTCACAACAATGATAATCTTAAAACTTTTCTTTGCATCTTCCTGTGCATCAGTTATCAGTTATAACTGTAGTGTTAAATATATGACCATTCCAATTTCCATGGAAATTGTTAGAAGAAGATATTTTGTCTACAAAAAAATATACGATCAATTTAAGATAGGAAAAGGCAAACAAAACTGGCAGGACCAAACTGATGATGCTGAGTTTGATGCACCCCAAGATACTGTTGGTCATTTTGGTTGCCAGGGCACACTGTTGTTGATATTAATAACTAAATTTTTGCTATCAATTACAAGTTTCAAATAGACTCCACCAATATTAATTTAACATCTTACTTTAGTAACTTGGAAAGAGACTGAGAAAAAATATAATTTTCAGAGGTATTTCGTTTTCTGCGAAAATGTGACTGCAATAGCACAGGTGAATTCAGTAAGCTTGAGTAACATAATAAAACTCTGTGTGCTAATGTAGTGTCACCTGAAGTTCAGCCAACCAGTAAAACCTGTCTCAGGCAGAAGTAAACACAGAAAAGTACAAATGATCACCAGAGGGAAGTGACTATGTTGAATGAGAGTTGAAAGTAATTTCACATATATTAATGGTGAAATGTCTGCTTCACAAAGCAAATTACACACCAGCACTAGAATGATTGACTGCCTTGGGAAAGTACAGAACAGTACATGACAGAAAGAGGGACATAGCATTGAAAACTTCCATCAGAATTAATGCAGGAAAGATAATTCAGAGTAAGAAACAAAGGAATAGATAGGCCCAAATTTCATATACTGATGCTTCAAGAAGAATCTAGACAAATGTCGATTTCAAAATGGCAGAGTCTTGCTAGTGTAATTCTTTTAGATTAGGCATCCTTAAAAAAACTTCAGAAAAGCAGTTAAGAGCTTAAAATACCACCCAAATTAAAAATAATGCTACACACTGCAAGGCAACTGTTGAGTAATATTTATCAAATCAGGTAGTTCTCTACAAGGACCAGTAAATAGAGATGATTCCACAAACAGTGTGAAAATGGAAAATTGTTTTGAGACTGACACTACTTCAAAGCCTCATTTCATTTTATGTGCTCAAGATATCTCTTTTTTTTTCTGCACTGTATGAATGAGCCAGATTGCCAAAATAAATAGCTGTCTTAACATCACCAAACTAAATACATGCACCTGCTTCTGCAATCCAGTATGGATTAGAAATAAAATTTAAAACATAAATAATCAAAGTATTAAGCATTATGGAAGATGGCAAAACTAATATGTACAATTTAAGCATCACATGGAATTTGGGATTAATGATTAAGTAGAATGCATTTAGATGCCTTATGATGGACAACTTATGTCTAACCTGACCAAACTTAGAGAGTACAGGGAATTCAGGACTAATGTACAGTGAGCGAATAAAACAAGGCAGGAAAGATTTAAACTTCATGAGTTCTCCTGAGGTGCTGAAATCTAATAAAAGCTATAGAAGTTACCATAAAAAAGGTTGAGAGAGCAAAAAGAAGCAGGTAATTTTCTATGATTTCCCACTATAGTACAGTAACTAAAATTTTTTGCCATTATTATTAAAATGCCAGAGATGTTGCACTAGCATGACAGTACAAGATACCTGGGTTTTGCTTGGCTTGAGTTTTTTTCAGTTTCTCTGAGCAGCAGGCTGGTGGCCAAGTGACCACTGTCTCACCAACTTCTGCTGAAGCTCTGAGAATGACAATCATGTTCAATTCTGACCAGCAAGTGGTGTCCTGGCAAAGCAAGCAATTGCCCTTGCTCTCAGCTGTGCCTGGGGAGGCCCAGTGCAACTTCAAGAATTGAGATGGACAATGAAGAGAAGGAAACAAATTGTGGCAGAAAATCATAAGCGATCCCAAGAAGACTCAGAACTGATGGGGAGGAAATCCACACTATGAAGAACATGAACCTCCCAGTGAGGACCTGCCGAGTCATTGTCACAACTTGTTGCAGACAGACACACACCCCTTCTTGAGGAAAACTGAATCTGTCAACTGTGGAATCCAGAAGTACATTGAGAAGGTGAGGATAAAATCAGAGAAAAGGCCTAGATGCTAAAAACAGGAGGAGAGAGTGGCTGGGCTTTCATTTTATTATTAATAACTGTTATTAATGGGTCTTTTCTGCATTAATCAAACAAATTAGAGCATTAAACTGCTCCACTGGACTAATAACAAATTCTTAGCTTCATATATAGTGTGTGTTCTTTTGCCCATAACAAGACTTTAAATGTAAGGTTTTTTTCCGATGTCTGAAAGCTCCAGAAAGTCAGCAAGTGGAATGAGTTTGACGGAGAGATGCTATAGAGCGTTATGAGCAGCACAAGCATACCTCATGTCAACAAGGATTAGACTGGCTGATGGTGGCTCAGGACAAGGGAGAGCTTCACAATTGCAAGGTGCTACCAAAAAAGACAGGGTTTCTTATGCTGTCCAAAATACTAAGCAGATAAACATTCCTTCCAGGCGGTTTCTTAATATTCAAAGAAAAAAGAAACATGAACACTAGGAACAAAAAGCTTCTAATTGATTGCTGTGGTCATAACATTTGATTTGCTTGAAGAAACAAGGAAGAAGGTAAGAAAGAAGTGTCAGAAGAGACGTTTGATAAAAACTACTACAAGGCATTATTAAATGTAATATAAAGCACATAACTAGCTGATGAGCAGAAATTAAATAGGGGAAAACAGACTAAACTTCAGGACAAACTATTTTTGAAGTACATTAAATTAATATTTGCAAAATAAGAATCTAATTATTTTTCCTACCACATTCTGCCATATCCTGCTTTAATCTTCATTCTTTGATCTTATAGTCAATATTTTTGTCAATATGCTTCTTCTTCCTATAGATGTCTAAGATAGCTAACTAAAACTGCAGTGATGAGAAATCAAATTAAAAACAGCATCTCTATTCTTATTACAGTCCTTCAGAAGAGATTGCTTGTTAAAATAGCTAACCCCTTATAAAACTAAAAGCTATTTGTGCAATGTCAGCAATCACTTTTTACTGGATTTGTTTTTCTTGGCTTCCATTTCATTTCATTAAGAACAAACTTTGGTGATTTTCTGTGATTTTAATTAGATACATGCCTATGGATTTTGGAACTGGGTCTTTAAATTTCACTTCTCAGATGTTTGGGTTTTACACTACAAAAGAAAATTAGTTGACAGTGAAAATAATCTTCAAAGGATTTAGTTCTTTCTGCTTGTGTTTCTACATTTTTTTTTTGTAATGTGTAATTGAATAGAGAACAGCTAATTAGTTCATTGTATAGCTAAGAACGACATAGGGACTTTTTGTTGAAATACAGCAGCCAGTTTTCCACCTAAGCATTTTAAAAATTGGACTGTCTGTTGGGCTTTTATTGTCTGTTAGATAATAAAATAGTATGTCAAAACTCCAAAACTAGTGACTAAATCTTCTATTTCTTCCAGGATCATGCACAGCTGTAAACATATCCTAGTCTCCAATCAGGGAAGTTTGGCTGAGACTGACTTTTTCTACTAAAAACTCTATAATTTTTTTTTTCAGCATAATTTCTCTAGTCTTTCCCCATCATATGACAGTATCATACTGAACGACATAAAAAACCCAAATAAATTATAGTAAACTGATACTATCCCTAGCCATAATCAATCTTTTGTTTTCTAGTCAAGCAATTTATAATTGGGTTTGTCTAGTTTATTTTAAATGTTTAATAATCCTATTTTTAATGCATATTATCTCGAATATCAGTATCTTTAAATATGATCCATCATAGATCTATTGTGTTCCCTGTTTGCTTTCCCCTTCTGAAGGTTTATTTCTTGCTCCAAGTATTGATTTATTTATCTAAAATACAGTTTTCTAGTTTTTGAAATATTCCCAAAATATCCTTTGTTTGTTTTTTTTCTCCCAAAAAAGAGACTTCATAAAATTTTAGAATCATAGAATGGCCTGGGTTGAAAGGGACCTTAAAGATCATCTATCTGCAACTCTCTGCCATGGACAGGGACAATTTTCACTAGAGCAGGTTGCTCAAAGCTCCATGCAACCTGTCCTTGAACACTTCCAGGGATGGGTGATCCACAACTTCTCTAGGCAACCTTTTCAAGTGCCTCACCACACTCACAATAAAAAATTTCTTACTAATACCTAATCTAAGCCTACTCTCTTCAGTTTGAAGCTATTCCCCCTTGTCCTGCCTCCCCTTTTAACATGCCTTAGTTACTCTGCATTTTTCCCTTGAGCTCCCTTCAGGTACTGCAAGGCTGCAATTAGGTCACCTCAAAGCCTTCTCTTTTCCAGGCTGAACGAAACCAGTTCTCTCTGCCTTTCCTCAGAGGAGAGGTGCTCCTTCCCTTGTAATCATCTTGGTATTCCTCCTCTGGACTCACTCCAGCAGGTCCGTGTCCTTCCAGTGCTGGGACCCCAGAGCTGGATGCAGCGCTGCAGGTGGGGTCTCACCAGAGCAGAGCAGAGGGGCAGAATCCCCTCCCTCCCCTGCAGCCCACGCTGCTCTGGATGCAGCCCGGGACACGTTTGGCTTTCTGGGCTGTGAGTGCACATGGCTGGGTCATGTCCAGCCCCTCATCCAGCACCCCCAGGTTCTTTTATTTTTCAGAAATGAAGGCTACTATTACAAAATGGTTTCCTTATATTTCTTTTCATTTCATATATTTTTATTGCAATCTGAATAAAAGAGAGAGGTTATTCACTTGTTAGCCTTTTACAATGTGACAGCCTTAATAAAGCTGGGAAAATTAATTTTAAAATATCTTTATTTTTCTCTCACTTTATGATCATGTAACATTGACTTTAGTGGATCATCACAGACTATCAAAGAACACCCTGTGAAGAGTGTGATCCACTGTAGATTCAAATTTCCAAAGGATAAATCTGTTATACAAATTCATATTAGATATAAAGGAATAAAACTGGAAACACTGCCCGTTGAAAAGAGTGCATAACATGAAATTGAAAAAAGGAATTACTTCTGTATTTGTGTAATTTCCTCTAAGGAAAATAATGTCTTGTTGAATGCAAAGCCTTTTCATACAGAGTGCCATTCATTTTACAACTTTGTGATTTTAGTACCAAGAAATTTTACTGAATTAGGAAATACGCTATTTTTATGGTGGTTTTTTCACCAGGGAGAACAGATTAAACCACTCATGCATACAATCAGTCTGTTAAGGAAAAGAGGAGATTACTGTAACCTAGAGATTTCCCCATGTCTGCTAGTAAACTGATAAAAGTGCAGAGAACCGCTTATTCTGCATGTTCCAGACCATGCTCCCTATTAAATTTATGTTGAAATCTGTGTAAATTAAATGTGACTAAAGAAAGTATCCTTTTCTCTCTGTGAAGTTTTCAGATCTGTCACAAACAAGCTAGCTCACTAGAGAAACGATGAAGTGTAAACCATCAGGAAGGCATCCAGCTACATGATAGGAATAGGTCCAGAAAAACTCCAGCTGTTTATGCAAATAGTGATACTGAGTGCCTGGCACCTTATCAAGGACCAGAGGATCAGTGGCATATTGGTGTACTCTTTTAATGTCTAATGGATGTTTACTGCATCAAACAGGAAAAATAAACAAAAATTCCCAGCAAAGTTTAAAAGATTTCCTGAACTGGGACAGTCAACAGTGTGTCATCTAGTCATAATCAATTAAATTTGCCCAGAGGTTATACTGCCCTATTGCAGTTCTGTATCTCTTCAGGCTCAAAGTATTTTCTTTTTCTCAAAGCAATTTCTGAAATGCAGCCACTTATCAGGTGCATGCTGCCAACAGATCTCCCATTTTGTTCTGGTTTTTTCTTCAATTTGGCATCTAAATATTTTTCTGTGTATCTATGTTATGGTTTTATTTTGTCACTTCTGAAGAGAATGAATTCTTCTATTTAATTAACTGAAAATTAATGTAATTTATTTCTGTAATATTAGCTTAGTTGTAAGAATAGATCTAAGAACATCTACATGAAACAATGAGTATCTGGATCTAAAATATTTCTAGCTCAAAAAGTACCTCATAAAGCACTCAATCACTGGCCAAGCATTTAATGTTCTCTAAAGCACATGAAAGCCAAGAGAGAAACACCTGTAGAATGAAACTCTTAAGTGTTTTTCTAGGTGTCTCAGCTGTGTTTTGTCATAGATATTCCCCAGCAGCAAATACTGACTGACTCAAATAAGAATCTACAAAGGCTGCTGCTTTCATTTAAAGTCATAGTAGGAAATGAGAAGTGTTCAGGCAGATAACATTCCCTTGCTGTAGAGATAAAGATGTATAAGGGATTTTATTTGCTATAGAAATGAGGATCTTATTTTCCTTCCAAATGTCTTCTCCCTGTTCATGCCTGTGATGCATACCAAGATATGCATTCAGATCCCTTACTCAGCATGAAATTTCATCACAGCCTTTTGGGAACATGTTTTCACTAAATTTATTTATCCACATTTCGTAGCTAAACACTGATGACTCTGAAAAGGCTTTGGTATTTTTAAAAATCCAGACACTAAAATATTATCTATATTTTCAAGTAAAGTGATAGAATTAAAAAGCAGGATTGAACCTGCACACCAGCTGTTGTTTGTTCTGGTATAACTAGACGTCAGTTCCTCACCAAGACTAACATCCAGTACAATAAAGCATTCTTTTCATCTGGTAGAAAAACAAGGAAGAAAACAGAAGCATTTCTTTTCATGTCAGTTTAAGACATTCTTGAGTGGCCTTGTACATGATCAAAATCAAAGTTGTAACACGTTTTTCATCTTCCAGAAGAACCTGACAGCATTTGCTTTTAAAGTTTCATTTTCCATGAGAAAAATATACTGTAAACAGAGGTCGCATGTTTCCTTCTGGGGTTGTTTGGGTTTTCTTTAGTGTTGTTTTATTTGTGGTTTTTGTTTATTTTTTTCAAACTTTGTTTGTTTCTTTCACTTTATATTGGTTTTCTGACACATTATATGGGTCTGGAAATGACCAAGAGATATGGGAAATGTCATTAGTTGCTAGTTAGTATTCTTAGTTGCATTAGTGTTCTTACAAGTTACTATGGAGGCTTCTGGCTTTCTCATGATGTTCATGTCTCATGGACTTGCAAGTTGGAATTAATTAGGTGGTAATGGAAAGGACAAAATTTTGGTCACAATGGAGGACAGCTGCAAGATTTCATGCACATTTGTTCATTATTTGAATGCTATCATGTGGCACACTTCTGACTTCCCTTCTCAGAGGGACAACACTTTTGCCAGCACTGTACTTAGCACCATGGTCTTGGATTATTGACTGAAAAATATATACATATTGATATGAAGGAATAAAAATAACTATTTTCCTTGTGACACTCCTACAACATCCCAAAAAGATTCATTAGTTGCTGTAATAACCATGCTATTTTATATATATATACACATAAAAAAAATAAAGGCCAGTCATGACAGTCATTTAAAACAAACAAGTGAACAAATGTTCTCAGGCAGGGAAAAAGACATTTTGGTATGTGAAAACAGAAACGAAAAAATTTCACAGTACAGGGGAAAAGATTTCTCCCTTTTATCCCAACTTCCTGCTGTATAATCACTGTATGAGGGACAAATTTGCAGTGTGCAACTTTTATTCATATAATAACTGAATACTTTTAGCAGCATATAGTTTTCTAAAAATATGTGCATGGAAGAGTTTGCAGTTCTTGTTGACTCTCCCTCAAGAAATGAATATTTTTTACAGTTTTAGTAAATTACCTTTGCTCTTTTAAGACCTGCAGGAAGATATTGGCTTACCTCTCTGAGTTTTTGATTTCATGACTGACTAGTTATGAATTTAAGTTTAATACGTTAAAAAAAAAAATGGATCCCAATGTTTTCACTTCCAAATTCCTCTCTAGTCTCTTGTGCTCTAATTACTGTGTAAAGCAGTAATCTCTCTGACCTGTAATCAGGCCATCATCTTCTGCTCAGATTTTTTAATTGATGTTTAACATCCAGGCTATGCTATTTTCATGATATCCCTACAATACAGCCTTTCCTATCTGTTCTGTGGTAAAATCTATGGCCTAAGCTTTTATTTTCCTGGATCTCCACAGCCTTTAACACATGCAATTTTCCTATTCCTAAAAGAGAGCGGTTAATGGATAACTATTAAACCATCAGATTAATACATATTCTAAAATGTTTTGTTCATTGTTTGTTTTAAATGACTGTCATGACTGGCCTTTGAAATGCTGACACTGTTAGTGAAGGGTTTGAGTTCCTCAAATTTGCATATTCTTACTACTGTGTTAAAAACCTGACCAACAAATAATGTGCTTCATTAGAACACAGTGCTACTTACACTGTGGATAAGGGCAGTAAGGGTAAATATTCATGTTAAGTATCTCTTCAGTTGTCACCTGATTTGAAGGTTGAAAACAAGTGCATAGGAATAGCTCAGAAAAGCACTAATTAGTCACATACAAAGCTCAGCTGAGTTCACTTGATTTAGGAGCACACATGCCAGTTTTCATAGTCTATTGTGTAAGATTAATTGGTAACCAAATCTGATGATTGTTAGCTGGGAGAAAAAATTAAAGATTAGCATTAAATTAACAAAATACAATCCTCCCTATATTTTTACTAGATCATTACAAAAAATACCAATGAACCAGCAGTATTAATAGAAGGAAATTTTTGTCTAAAGTTAATGGAGATAAATATAGATGTAGATTTACAATTCACCCACTCATGACTGTGAATAACATATTTTGTGTGTTTTAGAATAATTTATCTTTAAAATTATTATTTATATTGAGGAAAAAGGGAGCTGGAATAACTTGTTCTTGTTTACAGACCTTCCTGTTCTTTCAATGCACTGGCTTCATTTGAAGCTTATTGACCCAAAGGAATCCTAGTTCACTGCTTGGACTTTTGATCCAAGTTCTTTACAAATTCATAGGAACTGTTTGTAATTTTGTTCTTCGATTGGCTTGGATATTCTGTGATTCTGTGATTCCATGGAACTAAGATTTTTTTTTTTTTAAATTTATAAAGGCATTGAATGTTGTTTGAGGGTGAGGAAAGCACAGGACTTATTTTTTTTAGCTTCAATTCATAGTTCCTCTTTCTTTTGTATACTTGTTCAGGAGTTTAACTTTGAACAAGATTTATAATGTATATTAAGGATTTTAGATGATTTCAATGTATAACACAGTTTCAACATGTAATTTTGCAAAGACCAAGTGCAAAGTGAGTGCTTCATGTGTTAATTCTGTCAGATATTTGGGACATTTCTGTCTTATTTTTCCACTCTTGAAAACTTGTAATTACAAGAAGTTCAAATTACATTTCCAAAACTAAAACTTTGTTGCAGGTAGAATATTTTGACATTAGAAACTGAAATCCATTACTGGCTCAGAGAAATACTTAAAGGTTAACCATGGCTAGGAATTTCAAATGATTATTAGATTAAGCCTGTTGCACTTCTGCCACGGCACCGAATGACAGAGTCCTATTTAGTACCTGTGCTGAAGCAACAGAATGGCTTGACCTTTCAATAGGTAAGATATCGACCTGTGACAGGGCTCCACACAAGCCTTGTGAACTACTTAAGCTGTATTTAAGTCTTTGACCAAGAATTCTATCCCTGTTTCATGAGATACATTTCATTCTTACTGAACATGTATTAAATTTCTCTTTAGTTCTCTGAAACTAAAGGAAGGATTCAACAAAAGAAAACTTTATGTAAATCGGTGATCCTAACATTATTCTCTTTGTGTGATTTCTGTAGAATGGGGTGGTGTCTCTTCTGTGGGTATAAGCAAAATAGCAATTAATGTAAATGGTATTTGTTTCTCTCCCTCTATGCCTTAATATTTTTAAACTATTTAAAAGTGGTTTTAGACCACTTTTTAATGGACAATCTCTATTTTTATAGAGTTTATGTGACTCAGCCTACAAAGCTGAAGAAGGAAAATGACACTGCTTTCCTCCTCTTAGAAACAATTATATTCTCTGACAGTGACATTTATGCAATTGCTTTATGCTATTCTGTGATAAGAGTATGTATGTGTGCTTTCCTCAGTTTGAAACTAAATGCTCATTCATATGTTTGTGAAGTCACTATATAAACATAAAACACTGATGAAAACCCAGTAGGCTCATTGTTTAGAAACCTACGTTAAGAAAAGAAAATGGACTCACATACTGTTTTGCTTCACTCTATCCAAGAAGGTAATTTCCACAGTTTTCACCAAGATGGAGCACGAAATTCTCCTTTAACAGTTCAGGACAAAACAGGGATTTGATACCCACTAATGTCTGATAAAAGAGAGGTACAGACATTTCTTGGGCAAAGTCCCTCTTTACCTCTCCTCCCATTCTTTGCCTGTGAAGCAGTGAGGATTTCCCTTTCCATATTGCTCACCTTCTTACAGATACATACAATGAAACATGAACTGCTCCTTCTCATTATTTGTTTTATTCATTTTGCATATGTTAGCTCTGTTAGTGACCAAGGACAGGAAAACAGTCACAGATGACATTTTTAGATTCATCAAGAGAATGAATGAGGACAGCCAAAACAGGTTTACCAAGGACAATTTCATTCTGAGGAACTTTATTGCTCTCTATGCTGTGGTACTGCATACTCTCTCACAGTTTAGCATCGAACTGGTGGAAACTTGCAGAGAACACCAAATTGAGGCAGTCAATATGCAGTACCTCAGGGCTGTTTTTCAGAGGAATTTTGACAGGGTGGAGAAATAGACATACGCCTCACAAAGTTCAGTGAAAGGAAATGCAGAATCCTGCATCTAGGAGGAAATAACTCCTTCCAAAAGTACAACCTGCAGACTGACTACAGGAAGCAGACCTACAGACAAGCACCTAGGGATCTGGCTTGACAACATGTTGAACAAGAGTCAATAGGGTGCTCTTGCAGCAGAGAAATCTGACCTCTTGGGTTGTATTACAAGAGTGTAGCCAATCAATCCAGGAAAAGTGATCTTTCCTCTTTATCCAGAACTTGTGACAACGCAGCTGTGGCTCTGTGTCCAATTGTGAGCTCTCCAGTAAAATAAGGATATTAATATGCAGAAAGAATCAAAAGGTTTGACACCAAAGATGGTCAAGGATTGTAGCAGTGTGTGCATTGGAAGACAATTAGAGAACTGATCACTTCAACAAGGAGAATAAAAGACTTTATTGCTGAGTACAAATACTTGACTAGGCATACAGTGGAGACAGTCAGATCCTTCCCAGAACAATAGACTCTTCTATAGCAACAGGCCAGGAATCAAGGAACACAATTTGGTATATGGAAAGGATTTTCCTTGTAGCATAAGGGTGTTCAAATACTATGAATGTTGCCAGGAGAGGCTCTAGATTCTCTGTCTTTGGAGGTGTTCAGGACTTGATCAAACAGGACTGAGTACCCTGGTCTGCTTAAACCTGTCTGAGACTGAGATTGGACTAGGTGACCTCCAAACATCACTTACAAACAAATTTATTCTATGATACTGTATCATTAATTCCTATCATGAATCAGCTCAGTAAAGGAAATGCAGATAATACACTTTGAAACCTGCAAATAGAAAAGTATGCAAGAACAGACCCAGTGTTTCCTTGGTCACACCATTTAGAAAGTAAAAAAACCTCAAAACTACCCTCGCTCATGCCCCAAAAAAACACCCCAAAAAACCCTTCAGAAGCATTATTTTTGTGCTCCAGTACTTTTGATTCAAAGAAAATTTAGGTTTAAGCTCAAAGTCTGTAAGGATGAGGTATTTTCCAAATAAATCAAAACATGACTGCAATCCTACTAAATTTAAAATTCCAATTTCACCCAACAAATCAGGCAAATACCTAGAATATTTTTTCATTTTAGGTTGTTGGCTTAGCACTTTTGGCAGAGGGGGGAGGTGGTTTTAGGGTTTTTTTAGTTGGGTTTTTTTTACTTGGGTTTTTAAAAATCTTTTTCTTTTTGAGACTTGTTTCTATTTGAACCCATCTATTTTTCCACAGTTAAAACCCATTTCCATATAGGCACCTATGGTTTTTGTTTATTTGTGTACATTTGAATTGTTTTTTTAAGGTACTGTTTTCAAGAAAAATGTCAGTTAGCTAGAGTGTGCAACTGTTAGAAGACAGACCTGCTTTTATTGCAGTCATACATCTTTAGAAACATGTTTTCATAAGCCAGTGATGCAAGAAGGCTATTTGGTTTACCAAATATGCATCAGAACAGAGCATTCCAGGAATTAACATACTGTAGTACAGAAGGAAAGAAGGGATCTAACTGCTTCAGTGATACCCACAGCAGCAGGCTATAACAACAGCAGCAGCATCAGCAGCAAAATATCTTTTATTTTCTCTCCACTGTTTATAAATGAGATTGAGCATATGGATACGTAATTAGGGTTATTTCATTAGATCAGACTACGGCTCTCCAAACAATCATAAAAAGGGCTCTCCATGTATAATGGTTTATACAGTCTTCTTTAGACACCCGCTAATACATTAAAGAGTACATATTCATCTTGAAGTAAAAATCTTACACCCTAGATTTTGCTGAGGCTTTTTTTTATGATCAGAGCGACTTTCATAACTTAATGTATAGCTGCATTATTTAATGCCTATTCCTATTCTGCTGTTTTCTCCTGTTCTTACCTCAATTTCTGAACAATTTACTATTTATCCCCTTTTAGCTATTGATCTAATTGGGGTGATTCCCTTCCAATAAAGGTGTTCCTAGAAGACAATTTTCTTTTAGTTCACATATCAAAATAGCTTGCCCAATTTTTCCTTTTCTACCCAGCGTTCAGGTCATGTCCTCTCTCCTAAGTAGACCTTTTAAATTCTGAGATTAAAACTGAGTTTATCTATTCTTTCAGATGTATCTGTGTTACCAACTTGGAGCATTCAATTTTGGATGCATCTACATGATACGTTTTCCAAAGTGGAAAAACTGGATGAAAAAAACTGTGCCTTTTCTGAATGTTTTGGCTTCATGCATCGTTGATGAGTTGTGCCAACACATTCATGTGTATGGTTAATTATGTGAACTAGGTTACTGAAGTGATTTATGTAGAAAATAATGACACACTATTTTAGATTAATTTCTACTTTTCAATCTCTCCAGTAATTGAGATTATTACACAGTTTCACAAAGAGTTGTCACTGTACAATTGCATGGGAGGAAATACAAAATGTAATTCAGAAGCAGAACAGGGTCTGAAATATTATAAGCTGTCTCTGTCAAATAAAACCCCAAACTTGCAATGTTACATTTCAACATACTTTGATGACTGAGAATAAAACTGTTATGTAATTACAGAAAAGTAGCAGGGAAATAAGAGTGTCCCAGATAAAATGGCAATGCCAATAAGAATAAAATTCTTCCTTCAGGCTTATTTATGACTTCACTATATACAGTATAAACAAAAATAAACTCTACAGGAGAGAAGGGGGAGAACTTCCAAGGAAATTTTCTGGATATTTTACCATTCCAGCTGCATGTGGTATGTTTTTTTGCTTGCCTTTGAAAGAATGTTATGTTAAAGTACATAATTTATATAGTGTTACAGATCAGCTTATTAGAAGAGTTTATTCAATTAAAGTATTTTGATTTTGTGAAAGCATCAACTTTACCTAATTTCTTCTCGTGAAGAAATAATAAGAAGCAATTCTGAAATGTATTTGAAGTCAAACTCAAGAAAGATTGAAGCTAAAAGAAAAAGCTCAACATTTGCTTTAAACTTACTCCAAAAATACTTAGTCTTGGCTTTTTTTCTCTTTTTAAGTTTTAAAAGTAATCATGGCATCTCTATTTTTCTAGAGACAGAAGTGTCTACTTTGATCAAATTTAATTCTGAAGAATATAAACTACATAGTTTTATACACTATTTTGTGAAGATTGTATTTTTTCTTTCTTTGTATCAATTATTAGGAGTACCAATTAAAAACTATATCCTAGAAACTGTTTCTTATAGGCAACTGTGTAAGTGCAGATTCTCAGTGTTTTAAATTAATTCCAAGAAATTTGCAATGAAATACAGATATGTATGGGAACGCTCTTCAGTTTTTCCCATTTCAAAACTAGTAAAATGTTTGTTTCATTACCACAGTGATGTAAAACAAATGTTAATGAAAAACTTCTGCCACAGGAAATAAGCTAGCTTTGGCCTGGTTTATTCAAAGTAATCAGTCACTGACTCAGAATAATCTGTGATTCTGTGAAGATGATAGAAATTTTCTGTTTTCCCATCTCAAGGGATTATATTAACACATCTTCTTCTTTCTTATGCCCAAAAAATAGTGAAAACATGTTTATAAATAAATGGGTTAAATAAATGGGTTCTCTCCAAACATCATTATTAATACAACTAATACATTTCTTGTTATGATTTTACTGTCTCAGTCTTTTCTAAATATAACACATTATAATCAATAGAGTAAGTAGGAATATGAGAAGGCTGGTCTCTTAATTTACTGCTGAATTAATGAAAACAGAACTTACAACTGCCACTAAAATAGGGAAGATATTTGAAGTCAGGTAAAATCTTGATTTTTCCAATTCCTGCTCTCTATGCAGTTTATATTCAGTCATTTCCAAACAGACTTCTAGTCTAGAAAATATGATAATTTATTTCACCACCCAAGATTACATATATAGAACATAGATTCTGGACAATGTGATGATTTTGCTTTAATAACTTTTTTTGTTAGTGAACCACTTCCTTTTCCTAGATAAGGAATTATGTCTAGAAAGGTTCTTCATATCAGCACCAGATGACATGTCAGAGTCTCACAAGAATTAGTTGGAGAACATCTCTGTCTCCGAGGTTGCAGACATTTAATCATTTCTTCACTCTTCTGGGCAGCTGCACACTGACCTCATACCCATCACCTGCTTCTGGGCTGTCAGCCACAGCACTTGGTGATAAAAGGGCTACTTTGCATGCTGCTTTACCAAGAAGAAACGCCACTAACTGTGACAACAATCCTAATTAGTTGTTGAAATACCATTGTGAAGATCTGTCACAAGCGATTACTCATCTCTTTAATGGTTCCTTCAAACAGAAACTCTGTTTCAGCTATTTAGAAAATGGCCAATATCATTATCATTCCCTGAGGGGCTTATCTAAGCACTCTGAAGGATTACTGTCCAATTTTACTTTTAAGCAACGTTGCAAAACTCATGAAAATAGACACTTTTCAGGGGAAAAATAAAACATCTTCACAGCAAGAATTTCAGCTGCAGGAGGTTGGGCACAGTTACATACCTCTAGGCAAACTATAACAGCAATTATAAGGAACGTATACTCTGAAGGATACAGAGGGAGCAAGATTTTAAAAGAATGAGACCAGTAGGAGATAAGAAGTAAGAAAAGGATTAGAGTCAAAACCAAAACCCACACATTTGATTTCCAAAACTTCCTATTAGTATCACAACTTAAAATTATACCACAAGGCAGATATGGCCTGACTCAGTGCAGATCAGTAGGATAAATCTCTGTTGTCAAACTACAGACAGCCTTTTCTGCTAATAAATAATTGCTTGCAAATGGATCATTAAAAATTTAGAATACATAATGATTAAATATTATAAAGATATTCCCATGCCCAACATTATTTCCCTAAATCTATTTATTTTGGCAGACTTTCTACTCTGGTTCTATTCTCTGCTCCTCTTGATCCTTCTTTGTAACTCCCAAATTCTTACCGTGCTTCCAGTTCCTGCCTTTACCTGTGTGATCTCTCATGTTCTTTTCACCTTGTCCATCTCTCTCATTCTCTCTCCTAGTCCATACTACCTGCCTGAAGTAACCTTCCTGACATCTCTCAGTCAGCTTCCCTCTCCTCCCCATCTCAATGGTGGTTCTCAGTCCCCTTCCCTAACTCGTGTTTGTCTTTAGCACAACCATCTTCCAGCTTCCCTGTCCCAAAAACTTGATCTTCTGGTCTCCATTCTCAACACTGTTCTTCAAGTTACCTCTTTAGCCAACCTCCAGTTCTTATTCCTCCTAAAATCTTAACCGGAGCCTTCTTATCGTCACAGCATTCAGGTACCAGCAAAGAGTTCATTGAATACATGAGATTTCGTATGTGATTTAAATCTGGCCTGTAGCACTCAGGTGTTGGAGTCACAGAGTAAGTACTCCTGCCTTGCCACCAGGATTCATTCCTGCAGTAGGAATGAACAATGCTACCCAAGTTCTGCAGTCAAATAAACCCTCTATGTAACATGTTTAAACTGAGAGTTTGAACAAATCTGCAAAAGCACAGCCTTAACAAAGATTGTTCCTTTTAAGGATTTCAGGCCCTTCCTTAAAGCAAGAAAGTTTTGCAGACCTTCAACATTCACTTGCCCATGTCTAAATTAGAAAAAGACAAAACAATGTATTTTCCTGATACTTCCATTTTTAGAAAGAGCTGCACTATTCTGATTGAAATATTTGCCTGAATTTTGTGCAACCGTAAAGCATATCCTAAAGGATTCTTCTGTGAGAAACAGTGAGAAAACCTGGAAAGAGGCTACCTCCTATACTCATGTCACTTTTTTTCTGAAAGCTAAAATATAGGAATATGCCTAGGAATATAGGAATATGATTTATATTATAATATAAATCTAAATCATTATGATAGCTGAGTCTGAAATAAACAGACAAACAAACCCAGTAAAATAAACTTCAGGTTAATTCAATATGCTTGCCTTCACCACCTTAAAAGCTATGAGATTTAAAGAGAATCCGTCCAGCCAGTGATATCTGACACTAGCAAAGAGCTCTCCAGTTAGAGGCATGCAGGAGGAAAAATAGATATTGACATAGCAGAAAGTACCATCTGGGGAACTGCTGAGGACTGTTATCATGTAAGCCTACTGTCATGAGAGATTGAAGTGTTCTTTTCCAACCATCTAGTAAATCACTGGTATCAACTCCTGCAAATTTATTATGTCTGGTAGTAGCTCCCATTATGTGAAACCATCAATTCCTGCAACAGTATCATTACATGACAAGGATTAAAATATTCTTGGAATGTGATTCTGATATTTTTGGTGGGATGACTGTGATTTGTTCAGTTCTTTTCTTTACAGAAACAATATGCTCTAACAAGACTCTTCAGACTAACCCAGGGTTCTCCCATACAATGATCTAGCAACACAGAGCCTTCCACACAATATGCAGGAAATTCTGACAGATAAAGAGGTCCTAAGGCATTGCTATGACCAAGTTTGATGAGAAAATATTTTTCTGCAAAATGCTCTAACCCAAATAATACAACACCATATCAGGTCAATGAAAGGCAAAGAAAAACACTGACAAATGTAAACAAAGCACCTCCCCATATTCTATATCACAAGACTCCGGCCATAGAACTTGACCTGAAGTGAAATAATGCCACTTTATTTTGTACTATTGAAGCCATAAAACTAACAACCTCACTTACTGTTTAAAAAGGAAAATAAACCCTATAATATTTCAGAATTCTTGCTACCTATAATCATTTTTCTTTTTCATTGGAGAATACATACCACATTTGATATTAATTTGTTTGTGATTCTTGTGCTCCAAATACGTGCCTTTACACAGGGCACACAGAAATTTTTAGTTAATGGGCTTAAATATCTCTTTCTATAGTGTTTCCTTCTTCTCCATTAATTTCAGACAGTTCATGTATCTCTCTTGTGAAACATTATGCAGTACTAATTTATTCATTACAAAAATATTCCAGTTTTTGAGGAAAATGGTGCAATATAAATAATGTATATATGTACTTGTGAAATAACTTGTATAACATATAAATATTGCTTTATATAAGTTCTTGTGGATAGGTTTGTGTGAAACATTCCTAAAAGGAATGGTAAAGGAACTAAAATTTGACTTTTGAAAAGAAGCTGTGAAGGATAAGGTGGTATCAAATAAAATGAAACGTCTACTCTTACATAGAGATCACATTCAGTAAGTAAAACCAGGACAGATTTCTGTAGGGTTGAGATAACATATAGGAGGTTTTGATCAGATTAGCATTGAGTCAAACATTGAAGGATCACATCAGAGACTTAAAGCCAACAAGAACAGGCAGGTAGCAGATCCTTTTTTAATAGCTGCTTGCCTCTCATTTCAGGATACCCAATTCGCACAATTTGTAAATCCAGTTGTCAGGGCATGAAAATTTTGAGACTCCTAAAGCAGAAGTCACTTAACCATCTGGCAGGCAAGAATGAATGCTGCAGAATAAAGCTTCTCCATTTCATTTCAGCAACATTACATAAAACAAGTGAGCAGGGACACTGTGGCATATAAAGCAAGGAGTATATGAAAAAAAAAAGTCATGTAATTTAGCAAGCATATGAGGAACAGCTCTCCCAATGACAGCTACAACAAAAGAATAATCCCGTAATGACTCTTTGACAGTTTATTTTCAGCGCATATGCTTAGGCAGTACATACTGTTTATTCTCTAAGCAGCTTAGTAGATAGGAGGTAAGTAGGATGATTACTATAATTCAATATAAAATATATTTAAATAAAGTTGGGGGGTCTGCCTTAAGCCCTTAAAAGTCAAAATATATAAGTCTCCAGCAACATCCTTAGCTCAGCTGCTATCCTTATTTTCTAAATGTGGAACACTCTCTTATCACAGGCTGCCACACCACTGGACAATGTAGAATTGGTATGAGGGAAGAATTAGTTCCAGGAGCTCCTGAAGAACAAGATTCCACACCACAGGCAATTTGACACAACTTGTAACATGCTGTTTTCCACATATTTTTTTCCCAATTGAAACAAGTGTTTATACTTTTGCTTGTTTTTCTACTATCTATTCTTTCATATCTACCTGATCCAACTTATTAAAACTCAGTGGATAAGTATCTAAGTAAAATAGCATTCTCTCTCATTTAGATGGATGTGAAACAGAAGAATTATGTAGTTTGCTAAATCTTATCCCAAAAACTCAGTGCCACAATATGGCATTTTACCAGTCATATGAATTCCAGGTAAACCCTTCCAATAACTTAAAGATTTTGGTGTTGCTATTGCTATTTCATGGAATAGATATAGGAACCTGCCACTAGAGAATTTAAAGGAAAGGTGAAAAGAAAAAGATCCTCTTCGGAATTAAGTATTTCAGTTTATTATTCCATTTCCATTAAATTATAAGCTAATAAGGCATGAAACTATCAAGGAAAGTACAGCATCATATTTCAGTTACAGAACCTGAAGCTGGTCTTCAGCACCTTTGATGAATTATGATAGTTGTTTGTGTATCTGTCACTGCAAATATTAATTTAGGGATGAAATGTCTCAATCAGACATTCAAGAATTACATCCTAAGTCTGTCACAATAGGAAAAAATGATGCAGGTTAATGCAGTTCATTAATATTTTTTTTAATTTGTTTTAACTGTTTAGTTAGTCAAGGGCCAGAATGCCTCCAAGTACAGAGCTTAAAGACAGAAGGATGGGGGAAAGTTCAAAAGCAGAATACAAAATACAAGATGGGGAAGACTGGATTTTGTCAGGCATATGTATAGTGTGTAGAATAAATGACTATTTCCAAGAACCTGGAGAACAAATAAGTGCTTAAATAAAAAAAAAAAAAAAAAATCAATATCACATCCTCTGCCTGTCCATAGGATGAACATTCATGGAACATTCATTTAGAAAAGTAAGTGGAAGATTTGATAAATGCATGGAAGAATAATCCATCTTAAACAGAAGAAACTACCTCAGGCTCAGGAAGCACTGGAGCTGCATATTTTTAGCACTAAGAATGCACACCAATAAAATCTGTGTGCTTGCTTTACACTGTGGGCTTGTTGCTGCATCTATTGCTACACAGGATATTGGTCTTCATATGCATTTGATTTCTAACATGCTTATTTTTACAGTAACTACAGGTATTAGAATAAAATTGGGAAAAAAAAGAAGAAAAATAATTAATTTCTGCTCTGATTATTACACTCAGATCTCTTGTAAAGACCCTAAGTTTAAGAAACCTATATGATAGGGAAGATGGGGGGTGCTGTTTGTCATTGTTGTTTGATTGATTGGGATTTTTTAGGAGCACACCAATTATGGTTTGGTTTTTTTTTTTAACAGCTTCCATTTTTTGTCTCTCTGCTAATTTTGTGGCAGTATCTTGACCTAAAGGTCTGATTATTACAAGCTCAAGATTCAGGACACCATATCACACCATGTGCATGACATCAGTATATGAGACTGAGATATGAATTATTAGCAAGAGACACAAAATGCTACTCAGCATGAATAAATTCTTTTAAGAAGACTAGAAAACACATTACCAACAGTACCTCACTAATATCTCACTATTCTTGCAAGATCCACTCAATAGTCCTGCTACAGAGTGTATTATTCAAATGATATAAAGAATTGTATCAAAATACTGTCTTAAAACCAGGGTTCTTCCCATTCTGAACAATATATTTGATCTGACAAACTAAAAGTCAAAATAAATTATATAGAGTTCTTCTATTTTCCAGTATTACATTAAATCTTTAAAGGTTTTCAAATCCAGTTCCAGCAGCTAAATTATGTTAATCCCAAATGGCTTTTTCCTGTTACAGTATTGTTGTTCTAAGTGCAGACAGATTTTTGTTTATATTTTTTAATTTGTCTTTCCAAGTTCTAGGACTGCCTGAACTTGCTGTTGCAAATGGGCGTGGTAGCAGTCTAACTCTTGGGAGTTCTGTTCTCTCTGTTGGACGCAATTTAATTTGTAAATTGAGAACTTTATTTTGCATTTCATATCCTTGAACTCAGGGTAAGTTTCAGTAGTTGGCTTTCCTCAAAAGATAACATGAGGAACTTTTCTGTGAAGGTGTGAAAAGGTTCTGCAGGGAGAGTCCAATCAAACATCAACTGTATGGTTTGGAAACTTGAGATTTTTTGCAAATATTCTTAATAACTGATGAATTTCACCTTTAAAATTAATTATTATGTCTCAGTATTTTTGACAATTCTCTCATTTAGAAGAGCATTTACTTGTGGAAAAGCAGGTCTTCCACACCATTAAGATTTGGATTAACTCTCCTGAACATGGTAAAGGGCAAATGTTCAGGGTGGTACTTTCACTGATATATTTATTTTCAGAAGCATGTCTTTCCATCAGGTTACACAGCTTGAGCTACACATTAAATTCCTAAAGAAGGAATACTACCTGCCATAACAAACCCATCAGATACCATACCATCTGCCTCTTTTTTATGCTGCTAGGTTGGAAGCTTTTCCTCTGTAATCTGTGATACTAGCAAGAGCATAGTCTGCAGCAGTTACTGACTTCCGAACCACGAGCAGTCACCAACTTGGATGTGTGTTTTGCTCTGTTGAAACAGTGACTGAGACTCGCACTCAGAAGTGAGAAGGTCAAAAAAAGGATAAGGGGAAGAGGTGGGGGAGAGGAAAGCCTTAAAATATAGACATTGATTTTGGTTTGTTGATAAAGGAATTTTACTGAAGGAGTCATCTCAGGGTTGCTGGCAACAGACACATTTTTAACAATAATGACATGGGAAAATTTGTTATTTCTTGACTCTGAAAATATAAACTTCAATCCCTATTACATAATGTTAGAAAAGAAACATGTATCCAGGCTAAAAAACCACTCTACTCTGTTTTTATTACTGTGGACTCAGCTTCAAAACTCACATATGGCTGGTTCATACTCACTAAGTGACTCAAAATATAATATATGACTAGAAGATGCACAGCTACCTGCTTCTGTCTGACATATACCTGGGGTTAATTTATCTTTGTGATAAAATTCAATTTTACAATACCTGTATCTTCTTCTTGTTATTCTAATAAAGATCAAATGGGAGATGAATTTATGAAAATGCAAATAAATCAACTAGACAGTTATAGACTATCAATAAAAAAGAATCAATATGCCAATTCAACATGACTGATGCCTTGACACCTATTTTCCATCTCTTTTTTTTTTTTAATTCCCACCCCAGCCCCTAAAAAATAGACCAATGTTGTATTCATTTAATTAATCGAAACCCTACAAGATATCTGCCATTTTCTTATCTCTCTTGGAAAAAAACTTTCCAGAAGCTAATTAAAGTCTGAAGGCAGCTTCAGTAGCCAGACCTTGGAACGGAACACATTTTTACTGGGCATCAACAGGACCTTATCTGTCTCTTCTGCACTACAACAGCAGAATGGTACAGTTTTAGTACAGCTGCATTTGCACGGAAGAGAATAACAAAGAGATGAGAAATGAAGCATATGCTGAAATTAAGGTTTATATTAGTAAATAAAGCATAAACAGATATGAATCGTTGCTATGAACACCAGAAGATATTCAACACTATGTGGAAAGAGATTACCTAATTAATTTGACTAACTGCTTCTTGACACACTTTTTGACAGACACCTTCCAGTAGCAGCCAAATTAGGTTCACAGAGAGCACACTGACAGTAGCAGCACATACAGATGTGGCATGGCCCCTTCAGAATAAAGTTAAATTTCTTTTATCAGAAAGTCCAGAGAATTCATGAAAATGACTTTCTGGTATTGTACAGAAAGACATCAGTACATCTGCTTAGCTTCCCTGAATTGACACAATGTGCATTTAGGGAAAGTATTCCCTGACAGAATTCAGTACTCTCTGATCAGGTCTTTTAAGATATTCCACATGAAGAAGGTTTAATGCTTAATACCAAGTTTACTCATTTGTAGACACTTAATGTCAGAAGAGATTTTGGCTTAACAGAGCAATACACAAGTTTACTGAAATTACAACTACTCTTAACAGAAGTTAATTGCATTTTATTGTATAAATTACAGAGAGAGAATGTAGAAGTTTTTTATGTATTTGCAGATTTCCTCTGTCATGTCAAACAGTAATGTCACTTTAGCAGGTTGGGTTTCAAAGAACTCTTTTTGTCTATCAAAATAGCTGCTTCATTAAAAGCAAAGTTTTCTGGGCTGTATCAGCTCACCTGCTTTGGAGATAACCTCGTGCACCTAGGCAGAGTGAAGCTAGGGCTGCACAGCACAGAAAATCAACTTGAACACTGGAAATCAAAGGGGCTTGCAGGCCAGCCGCTACAACACAGCACACTGACACAGAAAAATCCTAACTCAGTGTATCTTGTCTGCTTCTGTTTGACACCACATCTCTGAGGTACAGAAGTTTCCCAAGGATCTACAGGGACTAATTATTAGATCATATTTGTACAGCACAGATACATGTGCATATGAAATTTGTCTATAATTAGAAAAAATTCTATCCACACTACCTTTTGAAGGTGAAACAGACAATAAATCACCATGTGCTACAGTTTTGCTGAGTATTTGTTCTGAAATATGAAATTCTGTCTGTTCAGAGCAATAGAAATGCATGTAGATATATATCAAATCAGATGACTTAAAGTGCTAAGTGAAACTGAAAATAGTTATAGAACTCTCCAGGTATCTAGGTTTTCAGATTTTAGACTTCTCCCATCTTCTAATGACTCCCCTAAGTTGGAGTTCTCATGGGGAAATACTCTAGAGTCAAAATAGTATTAAGAAGCCTAAGATTTGTATAATTATTGTTGTGATTAGGGACATTTTTAACACATGACCATATGCTTTTTTTATTTGATGTCACAAGCTGGAACTTTGGTATGGGCAGACACTCATTCTCCAGTGCCTTTCCCAGCCCTGTCTCCAGCCTGCACCTTATGTCTGCCCTTCCTCCGCAAGAAAAGTGGCTGTGCTGCATGCTTCACCCTCACTCATCCAGAGAAATCCTGGATAAATTAAGGAAAAGGCTCTGGTTTGTACCCCAAAGCACAAGAATGCTGAAGACCATACTTCTCTCTGGCCCTGCTCTAGACACAACAGGAACACAGCCCAGGGAAGTGGCTACAAGGAGCAGGGGCATGTGCCCCTTACTTCAAAGGCTGAACGTACAGCACAGATAAACACTTTGAGCTAAGAATACATTCCTTAAAAAGCATGAAACACAGAGAACAAAAGGAACTAGGAAAGGCCATCAACATTTCAATGGCAAAATTATTACAGTGATAAGTACATCTATGAAAAATACTACAGAAAATGTGTGCTACAGGGAACTTACAGGGAAGTTGCATGAGAGGTAGATAGTGATTTACAGTTTGCTTTCCCTCCTTCTGATTGTTTAGTATCTGTTACCCCAGATATTTCACCCAAGAAGGACATAAGCTAGATCTTTCACTTAGAGAAATGCAAAGTGCCGCGATCTTGAAAGAGAATTGGAACAGACATAACTTACCTTGGTAAACACAGCTTAAAACCTTGACATCTTAAGACACTTTAAATTAAATTTGGAATAGGTTGAGTACACACTCAGGGAGAATTTATTTGTCTCAGATAATTCAGTGCAGAGAGGCTCGCTAACACTCAACCACTGCATGTTGTTCCCACTCCTCCTTGTAGGACTATAGACATATTCAACACAGGCAGACCAAACCCGACTTCATATGTATTTCCCAGAGCCAGGGTGTAACAAAGCACACTACAGAGTCTATCAAGCTGTCTGAACTTCTACTAACTGAGATCCTGAGTGACACCTAGCCCTGTTAGCCCAGGAACACTGCTGAACTCTGCCTGATGATTAAGCTACATGACATGGTAACATAGTCCAGCTGTGCTTCATTTAAACATCAGTATTGAAAACAAATGATGCTCTTCTCTGTTGATAAACCTAACTGGGGTTTCTTGTTCAGATGTCTCTATAGCTTATTTCATTAGTTGTTTTGTTTCTGAAATAAGAATCCTTTAGATTGGTCTATTACAAGTCCCTTGTATAAATTTAGTTAAGATCAAAAATGCAAACAAATCTTCAACTTTGATAAACTCAGAGTGAAATATATGTAGTCTGAAGAAAACTGTCTGACTGAAGCCCTAACCTCTGTTTTGTGTTTCAGAATGGATAAGTGGCTGGCTGGCCATCCCATCCAGTTCCATCCTGTCCCGTCCTCACATCCTCTGCCTCCTATTGTTCCAACTGATGCACTGAAAGCACTTCTAATCCAGCATGACAGCTCTCTAATCTCTGGTCCTTTGGCATATATTCCTTACTTCCCTTTCACAGAAACATAACGGTGTCATGGTTCCATTTTCTAGATAGCATCTAGCCAGAGCCTTGCTCAAGCACATCATGAATATAATACCACCCCAAGAAGGAACTGGAAAGGGCATTCCTCAAACCGTGAAAATATTTCACTGTCCTTAGGCACAAAAGCAATATGAAATGTGTTACGTGTTTGGGAAAGTTGCAAACTATTTCTTTCAGTGTGATTTTTCAGTTAATTATTTGTTTTCAAATCCATGGCTTATTCTTTATTTTCTTCCTGAAATCCTTTCATATTTTCACATCCTAGCAATCACAGGATCAAAAAAGGCATTAATTTATTTTCTTTTCTCTCTCTAAGAATTTAGGGACACAAGTGTCTAAGAAAGAAAATACTCCTTCAGAATTCAGATTATTTATAATAAAAGATTACTAATTAGAGCAGAACACTCTTGGAAACAATAAAACTTCTGTTACAGTGGCTCCATATGTCCTAGTCATTGTTGTCAGTTATTTCATTAATTAAAGAATATACCTTTTTCATAGTATCACCTTGGAAACAATGGCAGGTAAATTAATCTTCTAAGATTAGAAAGTTTTTACTAAAGAAGTTAAATGTTTGACCACATTGCTCTTAGTGAATGACTGAATTTTACCTTCATAGTAAAATAAGTTTTCCTCTGTGCAAAGGGAATTTATAGACCACCACTAGCTTTACTTCAAAAGCACTGCTAACTCAAATAACCCTCAATGTTAATTGAAAGTGTCTTGATAAACCCAAACAACATTAATGCAAAGTTACATTTCACTTATCAGCAAATCCTTTCACCTTACTATTTCACCTTCAGCAACTTCTGAATAATACTCCTCAATGGATGGCAGTCGTTATGCAGGCACCCTATAGCAGAATGGAGAACATTTTCTGTCCACAGGCAGAGGACCCACCTCAATCACATGCATCAATTATAAGCCATAGGGAATTCAAGCAATCTGTCTAGTTAATCTGTCTGGGATGGAGAGGGGGTGAGGGTGAAATGTAGGATTAAAAAAAAAAGTTTATTTGAACGGAATTATTTTTAATATTGTCATTGCTGTCATTACATCATTTTAGATATACAAAACCAAATAAGATAAAACTAGATATCTACAAATAATATTTTCTTCATAGAGGCTTGTGATTATTTTTTACTTGCCCTTAATCAGGATAAAAGTTGTTTGCATGCTTAGTTGAACCAGATTTCTTCACTTTAATTTTCACTAAATTTATCTCTAACTTAACCTTAGTTGAAGAGAAATCACTTGGATATATGCTATCAAAAACATTACCCAAAACACTACTATCCAGCTATTGGAAAGCTATGTAAAGCCTATTGTAAAGCCTAGAATATAAGAGGTAGAAATACTCAGAGATTTGAAGAAATGTGGCTTGACAGAACCAGATGATATCCAGGAGCAGATCCACTAAAACAAAGGCAGCAGTCTAGTTTTCAGTGATGAAAAAGAGTCAGGGTAGCAGCAACATGGAAACAGAAAACAAAGCATTTTTCCCATGAAGAGGTATAGTGGTAGAGCCAAAGAACCAGGAGAAAAACAGTGACTGCCAAGAAGTGAATTGGCATGTATACACAAAGTGGAAGTTAGGTGCAAAAGAGATCTGTTAAGACTATTTCCTTTAAATTCTTGCACCACCTACAGCCCCAGAAAGACTTAACTTTCTCTTTTGCCATGGAGTCCTTTGCATTTTTATTTATAAGATGTTCTCAATTGCCTGTAGTTAAACTACTTGGTTAGATGCAGGGTAATGCTGAAAACAAGCCATTCAAGGAAAGCAAATCCTAAGCTGGTGCTACAGCACTCATTTTTAAAGTACACAAAATATAAAATACACAGAGGAAAGAATTAGGGTTCTTCACTGACACCTCATACTTGCAGCTGATCACAGGACTTAGCATATCCTTGTGAGGATCTTACTCAGTTATATATAATTGTGGCCTCACTATCTTGTCATATTTTATTGCATTTAATTACACACTCCTGCTAAAGAAATTAAACAGGAAGATTTTAGAACTACTCAGAATTTTTAAATTATTTTCAAGGGAGTATACGCAATTTTTTGAAAAAGTTTTTATCAAGAATAGTAATTGGAAATTTCTGGTATTCTCTCCACCTTCTTTTTTTCCCCCTCAGAGTTCCCCATTTAGTTTTGTCAAACACTGTGCTTAGTCATTTTGGTAAGTGAAGCATTACCAAAAATCTTCAAAATTTATTTCCTTAATAGATGAAAGAATATTAAAGGCACAATAACCAGTGTCATTCACTGTTCCACTCCTCAGCAGTTAAAATATCCATGAACTACTCTTGAAAAAGAATACAAACTAATTAAGAAATCAATTAAATAAGCTACATTTGGACACAGAAGTACATACATATATATAAAATACATATTTATATAATGAATTTATATTTCTGCATTTTGTATTTTTAAGGAAAATAATAGGGAAAATATATATTATATCCATCTGTCAAGACATGAAAACAATTATTTAACAGAGAAGTAAAGAAGAAAGTATCCTTAGATATCAAGGGAGTTTGAGAAGGAGAAAGCCACATTTTCAAATTTCTGTTCAGGCAATATTCTGAGATAATGAGTTGTGGTATAAGAGTTACTTCTAATTGAGAGAAAGGATTTTTCAGATAGAATAAAAAGTACCTTCAAGTCTGGCTAGATCATGGAATAACACAGCAAAGAATAAAACTTTTATGGCTAACAATGTTGTTGTAACAGGCTCCTAGAGCAAGAATAAGCTAGAATTTGTAACACCAGGAGAGGTCTTACCCTTTGCTGCCCCTACTCTGAGCTGCTTTCTCCTACCACTGTGAATCTCTTCCTCTGAGTGCCACTGCCTGGTGTTTGCAAAGCTGCACGATGAACTGGAATAGCATAATAACACACATTGAGAAATAACCTCTTCAAAACAGTTTTAACCCAAATCTGTTCCCAGGGTTGTACATGGCTGAATGAATACCCGTGTCAGCACAAAGGAGATGTTATCAGTGAAATGCAGGGAGGGAACAAAAAGACCTGCAGTAGAAGAAATTTATGCCCATTTAGGCTACAGAACTATGATGTCATTAATCACCAGCCCACTTGACAGGGATGATAAGAGTCTTATTTGATTGTCACTGAAAGCTACAAGACCTTCTATTTATCTGTCCCTGTAACTTACCTAATAGTGTGCATTCTATAAATCTGATCAGGAATTAAGATTTTGTCTATGCCTATGTCAAGGCTTAAACCCCCCCCCC
>VZTJ01001885.1:0-83312 GCA_013397795.1 Orthonyx spaldingii | reverse complement strand
CCCCCCCCCCCCCAGGTTATGAAATTAGCATCACCTAAATCTCCACCACACCTTTGAAATGCTGACATAAATTATCTGTAGAACTTTATACATCAGACAGCTTGTAGTTTCAATGCAATTTCCTTACATTAAACCTCTATTCTCTGCTCTGTTCCGTGGGTTTCCTGTGTTCCAGGAACTATGCTAAGTTCAACCCACTAACTCACAGGTTTTGCCACAGGTGATCATGCACCTTGGCATTTCACTACAGTGACTGCTTTTTCATTTAAATAAATAAACAACCAAATAAATAGATAAATAATACAGCTTCTTTCAGCATATAAAGATCAGTTATGAGCTAGGTAGAGAAATCAATGTCTTCACAGATGAAGTAATAGGAACCATTCTCTAGGGAAAGAGAGTCTGTTTCAACTACTTGCAATCCATTTAAAACAGCTGTCTAGGTGAAAGGCTTGTACAATAAAGCTACTAACAATGGAGCACAATTTATATACTTTCAGTAGTGCCACAATAAACTGCAGGTGTGTGGAAAAATTAAAATTATATAACTGAAAGCATCATTATTGTTTTTCTGCTGTACAAAACCTACTTTTCGTACTGTTCTTAATTACTTCTGTTGGACTATAAGCACTTAGCATATCATATTAAATATCATATCATAGCATATCATATTAAAAGCATGGTCATATTAAATGCTAATATTAAAGATATGAAAAGGCACAGTCACACAATGAATTTTGGATGCATCCCAGGAACAAAAGTGGCTTGATAATAAGAAAAAATCATATTAGTTGCCCAGGCATAAATTTGCCTTGGCCACCCAAACAAAAACACACATTTGGCAAAATAATATGAAATATGAATGGGGATTTAGGAGAAGCATTTTTGCCACTGTCTCTAGAAGAGGAAAGAGAATGAAGAATTAACAAGTTTTAAATGATGAATGGATTGATACAGCAAAACTACTAATGATATGTGCCACTGATTACTTTTGAAAGCAAAAGGTAATAGAAATTATCCAGAAAGTTTCTCTGGTCATGAATAGTGCAAACTCATTTGGCTCAACCAACCATTTTACATTTCAACAAATCTGAAAGAAATGGGAAAAAAAAAAAAAAGAAAGAAAAATGGCAAATTTTTTTTCTGTGGAATTTGATGAATCAGAAAAAAAACCAGTCTAACTGAATAATGGAAAGATGGGTGATAATAAACAGGATGGAGAACTGTAATTGAACACAATTGTTGTCATTGAAATATAACTTAAAGAAAAAATCAGATAAAGATTAAAAATGCTAAGACTTAAGGAAAAACAAGGTGCGTGGTTTTGCTTTTTGACAGTTTTGTGGAGCCAAAAGGGACAATAAAATATATGTACCTCAGACAAACCTACAGGGGTGATTGTGTCAGATCTCAAAGCAAAGACATCAGACCACGAATCTCTAAAATAGCCAAACTCCTTGTTCATCTCAGGTTGCCCTCGTCCTGGGGAAGAATTACCTGCCTGTATCTGAGTTCCTGCTTCCAGCTGTGACCTCTGAGCTTCCAGGCCCTCACATTTGTGAGCATTCCCTGCCTGTACTCAAAGTTCATGCTGAAGTCCTTGGGGATGCACGAAGTCCCTCTCATATCAAGCCCCTTTTTTTCAGTAGCTTTCATGAGAAGAGGAACAATCCTTTCACATTTAAATTTTAACAATTTTGCACTGCTAGAATTAGACATAAGGAAGAATGTTAAAAGATCTCTTTCTTTTTGCCTTTTTGCATTGCTTTGTTCTATTTTTTCCTCTACGCCTTTATGTTTATATTTATATTTTAAAAAGCATCATTTTCTCACTGATTATTGTAATTATAATAATGATTTTGTTAATATTTATTAATAATTACACATTTAAATGTCATGTTTCTGTAAATATAAAGTGACCATCAGCTGTAAACAGTTGAAAGGTTGATCCGGGTTTAAAAAAGCTTATGAGGTTTCTTAAGTTCTGACTTTTTTAATTTAGGCTTTGCTAAAAAAAGTAATGTTATACAGTGGAGCATTAGAACATAATTACATTTTCTGCTCTACCTTCCATATGACTTAACTCTTATAGTCACACACGTACTATAAATCAAAATAAGATTTTCATTTATTGCAATTCTGTTGAGCCTTTTAGATTAAATTATTTAAGGTATATTTATAGCAGATAGAAAAACATTCCTTGAATGTAGAAAGACTGCTTCAACTCAAACATTGTAAAACCAAATACATATTTTTAAAAGACCTGTATTTGCATACATGTGTGCTCATACATGAAAAACATATGTATAAATAAATGTAGAGATTTAATTTGGACTTATGAGGAGGAATTGATGTTTATAATATCATTACTTCTATGTGCTTTCAGTGTTTTAAGCTATTAAGAAATTTTCACAGGTTTCTACCTACATAAAAAACAATTTTCTATCTGTTATCAGTTACTGAGCTTTCCATTTCAGGAATCTGAGACTTGAGGAAAAACACAAAATTGATCTAGGATCTCAAGAATTAGTATATTTTCAGAGAGAAATAGATGCATGAGAAGAAGATACATCTTACTATATAAACCTTCACAAGATTTATGTACTCTGTTATAAGAAACTTGGAAACTAGACATAGGTGGGGGTGTAGCAGGATGCTCTGCCATGGAATGTGGTCAAACAACTCCGACAGTGCCTTTTTTACAAGGCTTTCAGTAGGGGATGGACAGAAGGCATCATGTGCTGGTCTTGGTGTTGAATTATACTAAAACCAGTCTGCTCATTAACTTCAAATTAACATCCTGATAGTGAGGCAATGGGAGACATGTGACTGGCAATCACTTTATACCACAAAAGTTCAGTTCACTCTCATGTGGTTAGGTTCTTCTAACATATTCCTTCATGGAGTGTGTGGAGATTTCTGTCTTGGGGAGGGGGCAGCCCCCAGGGATGCTCATTGAGGCTGAGTGAAACAGATCTGGCCACTGCCACTGAAACTGTGGGGATAAGAGAAACTCTCCAGCACCATCTTTCAAGTTATAGAGAATTTCTGTATTCTGGCCAGGATGTTATTCTGGCCAGGATGTGCAATGGAAATAATTCCATCCAAACATGCCAGGATGTGCAGTAGAAATCATTCCATCACACAGGGGTTTTTTTTTACCAGATTTTTCACATATTTATACCTTTGAAAAAAACACCAAAGGTTCTTCATTACACAATTCTTAGTATTTGATCTTCTATTGGTTATGGATCCCTTCACCTTCAATGAAGACTAATTTAGTCCTCAATCTTTGATTCTCTTATCAATCTTTTCTCAGACTGGGCATCTCTGACAGGTCTAGGGGGGTAATGTCTGTTTTTCTCCTCTCTATCTTCTGGCTACTCCCAACATGGAGATGTTAAACTCTCAGGCCTCACCCAGTGAAACTCAAACCCCAGGTGAACAGTCTTTTGAAGTGAAACCTCAATTCTTCCCCACCTTGGCAAAGGCAAACAAACCCATGACTAAAACTAAAATCCAAAAAAAAATATTTAAATCATGTCATTTCCAAAACTATGAGTATTGGTATCATGAATTACTTCAATCTCTACTTAATAATTGTTTCTTTTTGCTATCCCCTCTCTTTAATATAATTGCTTTGATATAGTGTGCCATCCTATGCGACACACTCCTAGTAGTTTTAGCTTTTATAATGTGTAGTAAATAATTATGATTATGATTTTTATCTAATAATTTGTCATAACAAATAATTCATTTTTATATAAATAGATCTGATTCGCCATCATTAATCCTGTGGGACAAAGTTACTTAAAGCATTGACAAAGTCTGGGGCTAAGATTGGATCCAGCCACAACCAGACTCCTCTCTGAAATGGAATTTAGAAAGCAAAGGGGTCCTTTCTGCACCTCATGGCTCAGGGATAGGGCTTCTCTAATAAACTTTGCCTACATTTGTCTGAAGCTCCCACTCCATCCATGACAGGGGTCCGGGTTATGCTCTAGCATTTCCACTTTTTCTGTGACTCTAATGTTTTTTGATGGTTCTGATTTGACCACCCACCAATACCTGCCAGACCAGCTCCACTTCCTCATTCTTTGGCTGTCTTTGATGTAACAACATAGTATGTTGTAGACTAATTTTACATATTTGCTGTGATCTGAAATAGTCTGGCACTAAGCTGTCCTGAATGATTTTCAGCCTTTTGCTATGCCTGTCAAAATTATAAAGTTCAGCATGACCAGCATGTATGGACAATTTCCACTGATTTCAATGGTTCTGAATTTATATTTTGATAACTATTTTTATTACTATATAATAAATACTATATGCTGTTCACTGGCATATCCTTATTTGCTAACAGAAGTAGAATTTAAAGTCATTGAATGGATTCTCTTAGCAGCCCATCATTAAAGGTATGTTTTTTCACAAAGAACAATTTCAGAGGGACAAAGGAAGACACATTTTAGGAGGCGCTCAGGGGAGAAGAGATAAAAGGCCATGCAGAGCAGAGAGAAGAATAGGTGAAAGCTAAGGTTTCAGGTGAAGTCATACTGTTACAAGCAAGAGTGACCAAGTGCCTGAACAAGCCTAGATGTCTTCCAGGCTTCTGTGGTGAAGACATCAGCTGTTACTGGATGTTACTGACATACTCCTCACAAGGACTGAGATGAGTTATTATCTCCTTCAGTCACCCATGATTTTCTTGACAAACTGACTGTTTAAGCAAGGTCACCTGAATGAAATTGTAAAAGCAAACTAGAGGAATTCACCCTTCTACATCCACTAGGGAAATTTCATCCTCTCTCCCATTACTCTTCAAGTCCTCATGGGAAGAGTGTCTCCTCTCACTTTCCCAGTTTTAAAAGGTAGAAGTGTTTAAAGTATTAATTGCCTTACCTAGAAACTGAATTAACTTGTATATTTGCGTACTTCAGATAAGAATTGAGTCCAAAGTATTCAATGCTGGGAGCCAATTAAGGCTTTAATTAGGAATAAAACAGGAAAGGAATAAGAGATTCACATATTATTGGTAGTTTCAAAGCTCAAAATTACATTTGTAGGGAGGTCTTTGTTCTACATAAAAGCAAAAAACTATGCTGAAACATTTTTCTCACAGTAGGAAGCTTTTGTCAATTTGCTGAAGAAATTATGCTAAAAACTACACAAAGGCAAGTTTTTCTTATTCTTCCACTTGTCTAAAAACCAGAACTAGACAGAATTAGATAAAACGAAAGGAAACTTTCACCTGAGAAAATCACTGACTTCCATTAAGGACTTCATCAATGCACATTATAGCAGATTAAAAAATTCTGTTAGCCAGGGGGACAAAGAGACTACATACTAATTATTCCTTTTGATCTTCACTTGCAGGAAGACATCTGACAACTGTCAGAGATAAAGCTTACAATTAGGCAGCTTTTTTAAATAATTAAGTACAGGAACTGAAGCTTTCCCTAGACTTGCCTTTTTTTTCCCTTTTACTACCTCTGGCTGTATTATTGCCAAGCCAGCTGACAAGCCACATCCAGCCATTTTCTCCCTTTGCCCACATACAATCAAATTGAAAGTCTGTGAATGAAACTGCAGTCCACCTCAGTAATTAAGGTGACTAAGTTTCCATCTCCATGCTAGGAAATCATTTAGCAGAAATTAATAACCAGTGACCCTTTTAATGAGGTACTAAAAAAAGTCACTTATTTTGTTTTCACTTCTGAAAGCTACACAGTCTGTCTATTCAACCATTAAAATCTCTCCTAATGCTATTTACAAATGGAAATAAAAAACCAAGACAACCATCAGCAGCAAAAACTGAAGGGAAAAAATACAAGAACTAAGATGACCTTGAGAAAGTGTTTTATTGCTCAGTTAATCGCAGCATACAGTTCTTACCTGTACTTGATCTGCTTTGCATACAATCCACATCTAATAAAACATTTAGCATTAATCTAGATAATAGAACAAGCTAACAAGCACTAGAAGTTAAGTGGTGCCTATTTCAAGAGCTGTCTTAATGGCATAAAGAGGACTTACAGAAGAAAGTGTGGAGAGTGTTATCGCACTGATTTGCTGTGCTGAAGAGCACCCCTAACTAACACTTTGCTTGTGTTCTCCAGACCTACTGCATCAACAGAAATCAGGAATGACTGGATGCCCTCAAACCTCATTAACTTCCAAAATTTTTGATTTGTCTGGAATAGTACTCTTGCTTTAAAGATGTAGATGTAAAATAATGTATTATTTATAAAAATAGATATATCAGTATACCTTACAAATGTTTTCTTTTTAAAATATTGATTACATAATGAATTCTTCTTATACATAAATCTAGTTAAATAAAATATAACCTCCAGATGCTTATATTAATCATAATATGAAAAAACTCTCAGAAACTGTGAACATCTTGCAAGTTCCCTATTGTGTAAAAATAGCATATATTTAACAAGAATTTACCTTCCAAATTAATGAAATAGATGGTCAATAATGGGAATGTGAAGACTCATCAACACTATGCAGCTATTTGAACTAATTTGCTGTAAAATGTCACCACTTTTTTCTTCTTACTTTCCTGAACCAGTTTTATGCATCCTAAGCTTGCAAACCCATGATTATAATAAAACTGATCTTCCACAAACGAATCTAATACAATCTAATCTAGTATAATCTAATCCAATCTAGTCTAATATAATCTAATCTAATCTGCTGTAATCTAATTTAATTTAATCTTTCACACTAGTCTGATGAAAAATGGGCTTGATCCAATACAAAAGTAATTAAAATAATTGGATTTTTTTTCCTGTTTCAAAAGTTTTGGAGGAGATTCCATAAATATAATCTTAGTGTGACGATTTTATAATATAAGAAACAAATAATTTAAAGGGTTTTAAAGTTCAGTGTTATTTTTACAGAACAACCCAGACATACTAAATTATTTTTTCCAGTTTAATATCTAGGAAAGCATGATAGTAAACTGGTAATCAGGAATATTAAGACATCTCATTATAATTGTGCATAGTATTTATTGCTGTATTGGTTTTATGTTTGGTTTGGCTTCATTCTCTGGGAGAAGCAGTTATTTGGCTGGTTATCTACATTTTGAGAAGGATTTCAAAATCCTGATTTTTATTAAAGCTAGTTTAGCTGAAGTGATATAAAACCACTCAATTGAGCAATACTTCCTCTTTGAGTTTTATTGTTACAACAACAAAAGGCTTCGAAACAATAAGTTTTTTCCAAGTACAAAACTACTTTTCTTGTAGTCATAATGAATTCTGAATATGGTACATGTCCTCTTCCTCAGTACTGAGGAAAGAGACTTGTACATATTTGAGAAATAAGATTAAAAATGTCTAGTTAATTCCATGGTAGCAGACCAAATTGCCTACTTCAAAGGGAACACTACTTTTCACTTGCAAAGGTCAGTCCTATTTGGATACCTAGTCCATACTGTAACAAAATTAAAATAATCGTTTTATGGGAAGGAGCCACATCTGATTTCTTTCTTAAAGCTCAATTTCTCCTGAAACAACCCGAAGTAGTGCTGATGTTCTATTTCTCCAAAAATAGTTTTTATGACACATTCTCTGTGCACAGGCACAAATGATACTGATCTCCTCATGCCTCAGCTTTCCACTTCCCAAACCAGTGGAATAACAAGAATTAGAAATAATCCCATGCTGAGAATGAGGAATGATCACCTGAGAAAACACTGACACTGGCTGAAACCTTGCTAGAAAGCAGCTCAACAACCACACACCACTTTTCAAGCCTGTGTCATAATCTGTAGTAAATTCATTAGTACAGACATGAGCAAATCAGCTATATTTCAAGAACTGGATTTTATAAATTTATTACATGAATTATACACAATGATGCAGTACCCAACTAAATGCTCCAGCCCTCTGATTTATTTTTTTTTCTTTTTCTGGTGATTCAGAATTTTCAGGGATCATGAAAAAATAACAGACATCTTTTACAAGTTATTGTCTCCCGAGAAGAACTCCTGAGGGAATGGAATCATGTGAACTGTGGTGCTTTCCCCACTGTGCCCTGTACACTCTCCCTTGAAGGTTATATTTCAAAGTCAAAATTTTTTCACTCCTATGGTACATATTTTTCCTTAATATATGCAAAAGAATACCTAATGTATTATCACCACCGTTATTCTCCTTCATGTTCTTGGGAGGTGGGAAGGAAAGAAAAGAAGTCGATCAGAGACTTCTGTGCTCAAGCAGCTCACAGGCTTTAGTTCAATAACTTGAATCACTTAATACCTTTGAAGAGGTTCCTTTTTTTCTTTTTTTTTTCTTTTTTTTTTTTGTCATGGGCTTTAAAGAGAAGACATGTAGTCTCCTTGCAACTTGAACAAAAATAAAGTTTTCTTTTACAAGCTTAGCTTTATGAATTTCATCATCCTTTGAAACAGCCACATTCAGTGCCTCAGAGAAAAGAAAAAGTGATATCACTCCACGGTATAGGTATAAGCTTTTGGATATTGTTTAGATGCCTGTGATTTTTCTCCCAAGCACATCCTTAATTGCTTAAGAAGGATTATTAATTGGTATTATAGACTGTTCAGCAACATCAGTTTCATTATTGATGAAATGTTATCTTCTTCAGGCTCTTGTTTTCATTTACCACATTATCTCTATGGCTCATTCATTATAATATCAATCTTAGCCCAATTTAATCAAATAATGTTTTCCTGTTTCAAATTACACTCTCTCCTATACAAACAAAACATAGTAGACCTATCACTTCGTGCTTTTTAAAACACTGCAACAGGTTTGTGCATTTGTTCCTACCCTGAACTTAAAAATCATTGTTATACAGAAGTTGCTTCTTTCATACTTTATTTATTTTGCTTTGTACCTTGTGCTAGGGAATGCCCAGTTTGTCTACCTCCCCCCTCAAGACTGCCCACCTGTCTATGTACCTTAACAACTACATATGGTTCAGTATGTGAAGAATACTGCTGTGTTTGAATATACAAACTACTACTGGTAGTAAAACTAGAATAGATCAAAAAAGATGCTGTTCAGATGAAGTGAAGGTAAAGCTGTGTAAGTAATTGCTAAGCACAGTCACAATACAAAAAGATCATGCTAGAAATATTTCCACTCCCTTTAGCTCTCAGCCTTTAGAATGTTTTAATTGCAGCCAGGGAGTATGAAGTTCAGCCTGAGTTACTCAAAGGACCATAAAAGTACATGACAAGAAAAGCACAGAAAATAATCAAACTCAAAATATTTTAAGCACAGTGAAGATTTGTCATTATCTTGCAGAAAGCTAGGATGCACAGATCAGTAATGTGTAAAGAAAATTTATGACTGATTTGTGTATTCTCATCTCAGTGAAAAAACATGAGATATTTATAATTTATATAGAATACATATTTTAAAAATATAAATGTGAATAAATAATGTGTCCAGACAATGGACAAAGTGTAATGGACAGAGTAAAACTACTTCAGAATTAAGACAAGATAAATTGAATTTTGGAGACTAAAAATTTATTGTTTGTGTTTAAATTTCATATATTAGCAATGCTATTAATCTTGTTCAACTCTGAGATAAGCTTCCTGGAGCAATGCAATCTAGGATGGATACCAACAAACAAAACTACTGATTTGTTAAAAGACTGGCATCAAAATTATCATGCAAACTATTGGGTTTTTTTTTCAAATGAAACCTGAATCTTTAAAAGTAGAGACTATAGATAAAAAGGTAGGATTTAAGTCATAATGATGACTTCCAAATATCTGAAAATTGCTGAAAAGATATGTTTGATAAGCCTAACCTAATGGGATGAACTGATTTCCATGAAAATAATATGCACTGTTACCCCAGTTCCTCACTCATCACCTACCCAGTGTTTTATGGATGTTAAATTTAAAAGAATAATGCTTAAAGCACTTTTAAGTTACTGAAAATAGATAAGCGTCTCTTGGTATAGGCTTGTTCAGGTAACAAAGGAAGTACTTGGCCAAAAACATCCAAGCCAAAATTAAAACTTGAAGAATAAAGGATATGTGGTGCTATAATGTTAACAAATATATTGTGGGGCATTTTACCCTATCCATTCTTTCGTCTTAACATCTTTCAATGCTTTCAACAACAAAAGGCAAAATAAAATGAAAGATCCATGTTTTATGTAGAAAGTTGCCAAAATCGATGGAGATTCAAAAGAAACAACACATCTAGAAAGTATACCTGTATTTTTTTTCTGTAATGAATATTTTTGCATTTGAGAGGTATTCATCCCTCATGTATTAAAAAGATAAGCATTTATAATCTGGTTACTAAAAAACAAAGGCAGAAACATCGGGGGCTTTCAAAATAATTGTATGTGAATTTGATCAGCAGAATGTTATTAACACTGCAAGATGAAAAACAAACAGGATGGAAACTTGCAGCATTTGGAGACATAATTATATTCTATTTTTGAAGAACAGAAGCAAACAAATATTTGTTTAAGATTCTGGTCATGCTCAGCTCACACATATTAAGTTAGAAAAATTTTAATTCTCTGCAAATACACAGGATAAAGGATGTGTTAGAGGAATATGAAGTTATAGAGCTCACCACACTTGAATCATATATTTCATTTGGATTTGATAGAATTTTATGTATGGGATTCTCACCTAACACAGGGGGCATTGCTAATTGTCTGACACCGAGAGCAAAAGATTTTGATATTTTTGCATACATGTGTTTAAGTTAGTGCTGGTACCTTCTCTCACAAAAATACCTGCAGGAGAATTATTACCCCTTCCGGCATTCATCATCTGAAACCTTGCTAAGACTTCTCTGCTCTGAAAACTTATGCTGAGCATTTACACTTGCTAGGTGATATCCAAGCAGTGGTCAGTAATTATGATTGAAGACATACAGCTTTCACGGCAAATTTCCATTTCATGATTGCTGTCCAAGAAAAATAAAAGGCAAATTTTGGTAGAAACAGTGCAAGATTTAGTCACCATCAACATACGACAAAGATATAGTGAATGTTCATGTTGTTGTAATTCAGTATTGATCAGTTAAATCAAGCATAAAAAACAAGAAAGGAGTGCTGCTGAAACAGATGAGTGAAATATTACGTTTCAGTATATATTTTCCAATAACTCTCTTGACATATTTCTCAGTCTTATACATTAATAATGTTCTATCTGTATGACCTCATTGTTAGAAGGATAATGTTCTAAAGCTAGTCTATAAATTTTGCACTCTTGTAAAGACAAATGTATTCTTGCAAACCTCCCTAGACATGTGTATATATTTATGTTTGCAATAGGCTACATAGTTAGTTTTAGACTGAGACTCCTATCAAAAGTAGAAAAAAACATTGTACAAGAATATGTTCTTGTTGAAATTTCCTGGCACTGTTGGGGTTTCTTTGGGTTTGGTTTTTTGTGTGAAGAAAATGAAATATGCTTCATTTCCTTCAATCTCCCTCTCCTCTTTAAGAAACCACTACCCTTTTCAAGGTTTCTTTTGGGCAGAATGCATCCATGTCAAAGAGTGTTAAGACTGACCTGGAGTTAGGGTCACATCTAGCTTTGAAACCTTTTGCAATTCAGGAGAAAACTACATTATAAGAAAGAAACAGCATCAAGGTTTTGAGAAAATGAGAGATGCAAATAAATTGAAACCTTCAGTCCAAATTCGTCAACTGATTTGGAAGAGCTTCTTTCTGTATCCAATGATTGATCAGTAGATGGGAATTACTCAATGATCAACTGAAACAAACCATTTCAGGAATGACACCAAATTGCACAGAATGCTTGAAATAGACAGAAAAAAAAGTATAAGCTTTCAGTGTTTTGCTGGACAACTTTTAAAGGAAGAGTAATAGCCTGTGGTCTATAATAAAAGGGAATAAAGTATAAAAAGAAAAGAAGGAAGCCATAAATACAGAGACACAAAGCTCACTGACAAATGATAAGGTAGGCAATAAGGAGAACCAAACCTGGTCAAGTCAAACTAATTGATGAAGGTACAGAGAAATCATTATTATTTCTCTATTACCTGATCTAGGATGTTGCCAAATGGGATACTAAGGAAAAGAGAAAAGACATAAACAAAATATATGGTGACAACAAACCTGATAGACAAACATAAATGAGACAATGATCTGAAACAAATGTGGTCAAGTCACATTAATTGATGGGCTACCAAGGAACTGCAGGAAAATGAGGAGCTTGCTGCTGATAAGCATGCAAACCTGAGGGTCCAGGATCTTGCCAGGGGTGTTGGAGCTATGCAAACTGATGATGGAATGTGCACTGGAAGGGGAACAAGGAGGAAGAAATTTGGAATAGATACACAGGTGTGAAGGAGGTTAGTCGCTTGTAAAACAGAGCTGGTCAATGTGCTTGTCTCATTGAGCCCTGCACCTCCTCACCACAGTCTGTCCTGTCTTAATGTAAAATCTCTTCTTGACTATCTCTGTGTAATCCCCTATGCTGTGTGTCTGTGTGTGTGAGAGTGCTGCAGGGACGAGGTGCCAGCTATGGGCTTGACCACTGTGAATGGGTCTGGGATGAGCAGCTGGAGTCAGGTCAGAGGTGTAGGCCGTGATCTGGTCAGGGGTATAGACTGGACTGAAGGGGCCATATCAGTATTCCAGAGATCCACTGATGTGCACATTTGTGTGAATCAAGAGTGTGTTGAGTGTGTGCTGTCAGTACTGAGATTCAGCCTCTACCAGAGGAGGGGAGTTGTGTGTCTGTAAGTGTGTTCATGTCAGACCTGCAAGTAGGTGGTGTTGAAGGCAGCCCCTTGTCTGTGGCAGCCTGTGTCACCATCCTGTGTGTGTCTGTGCACATACTTTTTGCTATCAAGCACAGAATAGGTTTCTTGTTATTTTCTCTGTTCATTGATTTCTTTTAATGACTAATTTAGTGTTAGGTTATCTGATACATCAAACATAATTGAGAAACAATAAAGAAAACATATTAATAAATTGCTCAAATTATCAGAGTTCTCTTAGTCACCTCACTGGAATAGGCCATCTCTGTTCGTATGATTGTTAACTTAAATCAGGGAGAGAACTGACAAAATCATTAAATACTTCCACTATATTGAATACCCAACTTGATTTCCTCAGGCTTAAAAAGTCAGAAGGTTAGAGCTAACTGATTAGTCATTGGTAAGATGGTCCGAAAGGTTAGCAATTATTCAATTCACAATTTATCAATAGTTTATTTGTCTTCTTATTACCATTCTCTGCTTCCAATTTGGATGTCAAATGTGCTTTAATTTATGTTACCAACAAACAGCCTCCCATTGAAACATAGTGTTATGTATACACTCCCTGTTGGAAGTTATAACAGCCTGTTGGAAACCATATCGTTCTAGCTGCAGTTTCACAAAACTTGACCTAAATTGCCCACCATACTGTCACATTAGGAACCCAGGTGATCCTGTTAGGGCTGTAAATATTTTATGTCACTGGTATTCTTCAGAACAAGACATAGTTCAATTGCCTTACCTTGTAATTTACAGAAACTAACTGAAAATACAAGTATCAAATACAATACCTCTTCCTAGTTTGAAACTTGGCAAGTCAATCATTGGAATGCAAAGTAGAATATCTTATTTTTTTTTTTTTTAACAAGAAACTTGAAAAGGGAGAAGGGTGTAATTAAGGACTATTTCACTAAGTTTAATAAGGCAAGTAAAAAGTGCAACTAGTTAGGTTTGGGTTCTTTCAGACACTAAAAGAAAAAAGATGCATTGGAAAACTAATGCAAACATTGAATAAAAATTGTATTTTGACTAATAAATCCAAGTTCTGTCATCTAGTGAGAAATTGTAGGTATGAAATAGTGAGAAAAAAGGATTTTTCCTCTATATCATAGAGAAGAAACTTGATAGTGATCTGCAAATGTAATATATAACTCTAGAAACATTTCTACTGTGCTCCACAACTACTGATGACATCTCTTGAATACATCTTCCAGAAAGAAAAAACTGGCAGAAAATCCAGCTGCTGGACAACATATAATAATAAAATCAAACAGTCATAGAAATCCCAAGTTTGGAGGGGCCCACAAGGATCATCGAGTCCAAGTTCTTGCCCTGCACAGGACACTAGGAGTTCAGAAAGTAAATAATGCAGTATGATATGACCACAATGCTCCAAATGATCATGTGTGTATGTTTAATACATACCAAGATTAAAAATTTATTGCTAAAACATACATGCCACGGTTAAAGATTTATTGTTTCTATTCTAAGCATAGGTGTGGAAAAAGAAAACCAAAAACAGAGTATGACAAAGATTCCTGCTTTTAAATTAAGATATTGATACATGATACTGCTTATATAAGCACCTCAGATGCTTCGTGAAAGGAAAACTAGTACACATTAAAAAAATTACACTGCAGTAAAAAAGATACCAACATGGGTGAATGCCCTATTTACATAAACTACACCAGAGCATTTATATTGAAATAAATTTCAAAGCATGAAGAAAAAATAGTATTTATTTTTATTCTTGTCATTTAACTTGTGAAAAGTAGGATGCAGTGGGTTGACCCTGGTTGGATGCCAGACACCCACCAAAACTGCTCTATCACTCCCCTCCACAGCTGGACAGGGGAGAGAAAATAGAACTGAAGTTCATGAGTTAAGGGCCAACAGAGAACACTCACTGAATATAGCAGCACAGGCAAAACAGACTTAAATTAACTGAATTTCATTACTTACAGAATCAGAGTAGGATAATGAGAAGTAAAATAAGATCTTAAAAACACATTCCCCCCACACCTTCCTCCTTCCCAAGCTCTACCACTTATTCCAGCAGCTCGGGGAAACAGGAAAGGGAGTTATGGTCAGTTCATCACACATTTTTTTTCCTGCTGCTCAGGAAAGGAGTCCTTGCACTGCACCAACATGGGGTTCCTGTCACAAGAGACAGTTCTTCATTAACTTCTCCAGCATGACCCATCCCACAGGCAGCAGTCATCCACAAACTCTGGGTCACTCTTCCATGGAGTGCAGTCCTTCAAGGAGAGGCTGTTCCAACATGTGTCCCCCACAGGGTCACAAGTCCTACCAGGAAACCTGATTCAGTGTGGGCTCCTCTCTCTACAGATCTGCAGGTCCCTGCCAGGACTCTGCTGTAGCACAAGTCTCCCATGGGTTCACAGCCTTATCTCAGGCATCCACCTGCTCCAGTATGGGACTCTTCCATGGGCTTCAGGTGGATCTCAGCATCTCCGTGGTCCTCTATGGGCTGCAGGGGCACAGCTGCTTCACCATGGTCTGCACCAGGGGCTGCAGGGGAATCTCAGCTCCAGTGCCTGGAGCACCTCCTGCCCCTCCTTCTGCACTGACCTGGGTGACTGCAGTGTTGTTTCTCTCACATATTCTCAGCTATTAGTCTCTGGCTGCAATTATATCTGCACAATAACTTTCCTTCTTAAATATGTTATCACTGAGGTGCTACGACCATTTCTGATTGGCTCAGCCCTGGCCAGCAGCACGTCCCTGTTGGAGCTGTCCAGCATTGGCTCTGCTCATGACATGGAAGAAACTTCTGGCAGCTTTTCACAGAAGCCACCACTGTAGTCCCCCACTACTAAAGCCTGGCCGTATAAAGCCAATAGGTAGGGAACAACAATTTAGTAATAACAGAAGGAAGGCTGGAGAGGCCAGTAATAAATCATCCAATATTTGTTTGTCATGATCAAAAAAGAGGCAACTAGAATCATACAAGACACAGTTAATGAATGTTAGACAATATTAAGAAAGAAATGGAAAATATCACTAGCCCACTGACTCACTCCAAAGTACATTCACCTTCAATGTTCTTTTTTATGCAGAAACGCAAAAGAACTTCAAATTCATATGAGATTTGGATACTGCAAAACCCCAATAAAGATGTACTTTGAATACTCAAATTATCTGATGTATAAACTATGCTGGTATCTTTGAAAAGACAAGTATGAGATCCATACACTCACTTTAGATCCAGTGTATCCTCACTCTTAAAATGTGACTGGCACCATTAAGGACCTGTGGCACAGATACGGCTGATTATAGGTAAGAAGACAGAAGGGCAATTCTCAAGGAAAAGAAGAAAAGAAAAGTGAGTTTAGAATATTGATTGCACTACTTTTTCATTTCCTACTGGGTAGAGAAAGCTAAATGAGAATTTGCACGATTGACAATCTTTTATAAATTACAAACAAGTACAGAACAATGAAGTTCAACTCTTTCTGTCAAGCAGAAATATAAAGAATGGACTTCCATAATCTTGTATCAGTGTATTAATACATGAATGAAAGGCACTGCACCTGCTCAGGGATAAGCTGTCTAATTCCCAAGGTCACCAGATGATTTAGATGTGAAGTTTTATTTTTCAAATGTAACTAGGGAGCCCAATTGGACAAATTGATGGGGAATTAATTTTTAAGTCACTCATCTAGTATCTTCAAAATGGGACCTAGAATATTTTGGAAACATCTATTGACTTAAGAATGTGGAAATTAAAATACTGATCCTCTCAAAAATACAAACACCTGAACAACACTTCATCCTTAATAGGGAAGGAAAAGTAATCAAATTTATCGAATATGTATCATTACAAAACATTTTCTGGAAGCCTTAAGAGGAACAGTGATCCTTATGATGCTATTCTCTTCATCTGCATCTAGCCCTTTATAAACTATGCTGAAAAAGATTTTGCTGATGAACATTTTAAGATGAAAACAGTGTACAAGATCTATAATTTTCACCATACAGGAAAGTTCATGATCTCTAGCAGGAAAACAATTCATGTGAACTGCAATAATAACCTCACAAATCAATACATCTTTTAAGTAGACTATTTTGCAATGTTGACCTATACCATCTGATGCACTGAATATATTTTTCTTTCCTGTTACAAATGACTCATTCTAGAATCCCATTAAGGTTGTTACTGAACAGAAAGTAACTATGGCACTAAGTTATTAGTCATCAGACTCTAAACAAATGTGATGAATTGCAACATAGATTTTGGCTTTGGTATGATTTCACTTTATACAAATTCCCTGAAAGCAATATGTACTTGATTGGTGGAATCTGTTTGTTCTGTTCTAATAAAACAAGCTTACTCTGTCCTTGCACTAAAAACCAGTCGACAAGTAACACAGTAGTGTTGTAATATTGCTGCCAAGAAAGCCATAATAGGCACATAGTACCTGAAAGGCCACTATAGTCCCTGGGATTACCTTGGTTGAAGCATGGTGCTAAAAACACAAAGGTTGCGGTTTTGATCCTCGTATGGGATACTCACTTAATGTTGGATTCCATGTGGGTCCCTTCCAATTCAGAGTATCCTGTGATCCTGCAAAAATTTAGGACCATGGCACCTGTTGCATACACATAGAGGGGAAACACTGCCTTTGAATTCTTGTTTTTAGACTTTTTTTGTCTTTTTTGTTTTCCGGAATTTCACATCTGTAAATTATACTCTTTCATTCCCATTTAAAGTATATCCAGGCACAGAAACTGATGGCATTGACAAATCCTGAAATGTTTCAAGTCGTTTTGGTGGAGAATAATTTACCAGTTGGTTGTGTATTGCTAGTAAACAAGTACCAGACAAAATGAAAGACATACAGACCTGAATTTTCACTATTGTATTATTCAGGGTGTTTTTCATGGGGGCATATTTTGTTAAAGACCTTATTGATTCATATATTATGAAGTATTACAGGTTCAACCTCTAACAGTTCACCCCATCTTTGCAGTGAAGTTCTAAGCACGGGCTTGTTGAATGATACATTTAAGACTAAAGACAGAAATGCCAGTGACCCAGAGAGCATGTTTAGCAGGCAAGTCAGAAGACCTGCAGTGTCTCTTCATACACACAAAAAAGAAAAAATTTAAATCTTCCTCATGGGAAGAGATCTTGCAAACTACAGTATTTCCCCCCCTAAACCATAAACAAAACCTGAATTATCTGGAGGACTTTCATCCTGACTAAATATCACTTATGCATTTTACATTACATTTCTGTTAAAAACCAATGATGTCAGTAACTCAGGACTTCAGTTAAACTCCCACCTTCAGGTGAATACCGAAATGAGTAAACCCCAGTTTACTTACATACTTTCCCTTTTTGTTTTCTTTTTAGCTCCATATCACTTTTATTCTACTCTACGTGGAAGTAGAACCTGAATAAGAAGGGTGCAGGAAGTCTCTGTTCCCAAAGGACACTAGAATTGGTGGGAAAAAATGCTCAGTCATGGCCGAAAGCACATATGCTTCTGATGTAAATCTTCTATTAACTACAGTTAGGGTCACTCATGTAGATCTTTTGGATCACCATTATTTAGAGTGAAATGCTTATCTTACTCCATTCAATTTTTAAAAACATATGACACATTTGTGAACTAGAATTTGTAACACATATTCATCTGTTGAATTTAGCCTCTTTTTTTGTTCTTCCAAAGCAACTGTACACATAGCACATGCAAACTTCCAATTATTTTATATTTAAAATTACTTTGTAAGGTTCAGGAGCTTTTTCCTTTACTTTAGAGTAAAGGTTACGAGAATTTCTGAACAGTGCAAGTGGAAATTTGCCATACGATAGTACTTCTGTTCCCTAAAGGAGTGATAACAAAACTCAAGTGTTTCACCTAAATATTATTTCTCAGTGTTTTACACAGAACAGCAGTACTCCATCAAATGAATCATGATACACTAAATATGGGGTAGGATTATAGATAACACAAATTATTTTACGAGTACACATTGTGAATGATTTACTTACTCAGCCCTATATCTGAATTAATCTTTTATACTTTAATAATTAAAGAGTGTTGTCCTCATGACCTTTTAACACTAGCATAGAATCATAGCATGCAGGTTTGTATATTATACTTTCTCTCCAATGTTATCAAAGTATATAGTGGCATAGTTATTTGGAATCGTTATCACAGAGGTACAGACTGATTTTACTAGCCTAGGAAGATTTAATTCACTTGAAAATCATGTAAAGAATAAAATTTGTCAAGAAAGTGCATCACTGTGACACAAATAACTTGGTTTGAAATTCATAATAAATACTGAACATCTTTTCAAAATACTGAACATCTTTTAAGACACTAATATGTACTTTAACAAGCAGATTTTGCATTCAGTCTTTTAAAGTTTGGGATCAATTCTCATTTATACCAAACTCTGGTTTGAATAAGAGGTAGCCTAACAAATAATACTTTTTGCACTTTACATAAAAAAACAGTTGAATTAATAGTGATAGACTGACACGTTACTTCAGCATAATAAAGGTACATTAGCTCAAATGAAAAGCACAGCCTTTTCTTTTCCTTAATAGAACTAAATATCAAAGAAGAAAATGTCAAAATTCAAATCCACATGAATGCCCCATTTGACACTTAATGAATTACAAAGCTTGAGAAAGTTAATGTATGAAGATACTGAAGTGAGGAAGTTAACAATGTGCTTCAGCAATGCAGTTGCCAGCACAGGGATACTTTTCTATTGTTTGAGACTTATTGTAGTAATAAGGAATTTTCATCTGTTTTGCAGCATAGGACAAATAAATATTTCCGTATTTATTGTATTTCCTTGTTCTCTATCTATGGCAGCTATCACGGCATCTCAGATACGTATAGCTAGAACAAGTTTCCAGAGTGACAAAATCCCTGGTTCATCAATTTCTTATAAATGAGTATTTATGGCAGATATTTGACAAACAAACAAACAAATACCTAACCTAAAGGGGAACAGATGTGTGAGAATGTCTGCAGTCAGCTGGAAACAAAAAGATAAAACCCTATGAATTCTTAATTTTATATAATTTTCTGGTTTTGTAAGATCTCACTCAAAGCTTTATCACACTGATTTCCTAAAAATCAAAACTAATGTTTGACATTTTGATATGTTTGAGAAGGCTGAGGAAGATGCTTGCTTTTTATCTTCTGTGAATTTGAAATAAACCCGGACAAATGCGGAATAAAATTAATCAACAAAACTTTCCAGTTGAGCAAGCTTTATGGAAAAATATAGGTCACATAGCCTTACAGGAAAAAACCAATAATAAATTAAAAAGCTTTCAGTTACTTTCAGCTAAAAACTGGTGGACTAAGCAAATAATTACTCAGGAGATTATACACTTTATAAAATACCATACACATAAACTTTTACACAGAAATAGAATTAAAATATTACAGGGGAACAGAATTCTAATTATCACATTAGAAAAAAAAAATAATCTACCCTAGGAATGTAGCAGCATGATTAAAAACAAAATAAGGCTACCCTGTGAAAGCAATACTGCACTATTTCATCTTCCTGTGTATATATTGGTTTAACAAATGTCTCCATTCATACTTCCACTTCTTAATAGCATCATCCTAACTAAAGTGTATTTCGTGTTGCAGTGCAATCCTTCCAACTCAAAATCACTCTGCAAAACAATCTCTTCTTACCAGCATTGTATCATTTATTGCATCAACCAGAGAGGACAGAGCTGTTTTATTAATATTCAGCATTGCAGGTTCAAAAGTTCATTTCAAATTTTGATGGCATTTTCATGTCCGCTCATCAGAAACTGAGAGTTCTAGGGAGGACAGGAAAAGCATAATTGAAATAAATGTTATTTTTGATAGACAGATAGATACTTTTTCATGGTTTGGGTTTTTTGGTGGGTTTTTTTGGGTTTTTTTTTTTTTTCTCTGTAATCCAAAAGATGTGTCTTTAGTTAGAAAAAGATTTAAAGTTTCTTTTAAATATAATCTGCTTAGGAAGTAAAGTGCAAACAAAAAAGATTCAGACTAAGGACAAAGAATCCATACACTTTTCCTACAACCTGAAAATACAGTGCAAGTGATTTATAAAGTCACTCTCTCTTTTTTTTAAATCCTAGGTTTAATACAGAACAAATTACCTATCAGATAGCTACTGATTTGACTTTTCCATAAAGAACAAATTCTGAAGTGCACAGGAGAGCTGATGCACAAGCTGTCTCCATCTGGTGATTAAACAAAGTGTGATTTATTTCAGATCCAGTAATGAGGGATTAGGAGGGGATGAGATAGAGAATTTTCTGCCTCAGCATATCATAAGGTGTCTACATGCACAGGCATAACAAAGAATGGAACAAAGGGGAGAGAAACACAGAAGAGCTCCAAACACAGCAAACCATGGAATGCTGTCAGTGCGGCATTCTTCCAAACTACTTAAGTATTTGGTGATGCGCGTACACAAAAACCACTTAGGAAGAACAAAAAAACAGTACACTGGCCAGGGATATTTACCTTTATGTAAATTATCTGTTTACTACAGAAAAACATAGTAAAACTATTTATTTACTATTGTCATGCAGAATTGTTTATTCATACTCTCTCGACCTGATGGTGTCCTGCTGTCATGTGGGCACTTGTTATAGGTGCAAAAAGACTGGTCACCCTGTGGGGCACCTGATACCTCTTCTTTAATTGTTGCAGCTGCTCATTTGGTTTTCTCTATCCCTTTCACCTCCTATGCTCCAGACTCACTGAAGATTTCTGTTACTTCATTTATGCTAAATTAGCTCAGGCCAGCCTTTGAGTGGGTGGAAATTCCTGTCATGTGAACAGGAATTATTAACCTAGACAACCCAGAAAATTAGGTTGTCAAATGCATGGTAAAAATACATCCAGTAACTTTTGCTGAACCTCCATGCTTGGATATTTTCACATTGATAGTATGACAGAGACTTTAAAGAACAGAGGTCAGCAGAAAAGGAAATAGACTTGTTCAATTCCCTTGTTTTCTGAAATTTTAAATTCTTTTCAAACTTGAGAGAAAAAAAGAAAAATTGGAGTAAAGAGAAACAAGCCTGGTAAGTTGTGCCCCATTTTCCTTAAAATCTATGCTCAGAGGATTTCTTGCACAGACCTTTCTGCAATTTTGTGTTCTCTGTGCAGATACTTTTTTCTAAGCACAGACAAACCATGCAACTTCTTTAAGTATCACCTGCATTCATGACAGGCACATCTTTTGCTGCTCATTCAGACTCCTGACTATTTTCTAATTTGTCTCCCCCTTGCTACTCTGCTGTCAAAATATTCTAACATCTCTGTAACTGCTGTTTTATAACCAACAGCATCTTCACATATTTTAAAGAAGAGGAAGACTATTTATTTTATTACTTCCTCAAAGATTAGCACAGTGAATAATCATGACTAAAGATAATGAATATTATCAGAAATAGTGGGCTGCATTTCTCCAGTCTCTCACAGCTCCTGGGATTCTCATAAAATAATCTGTAATTTTACTGCAAAAATAGGAGCTGTGATCTGTTGTATCATTCAAAAGACAAATGGATACTCTTGCTATGAAAAGTCACACCACAACAGCAAGTCTATTGATATAGTCTCCAATCTGTTTCAAAGAAAATAGTAAATCATCATGAGTCCTGGCAATTTCACATTCATTTTAACAGCACCTAATACCTTTTTAATTTTGATTCTCTCAAAATGCTATTATAGAATGTCATAACTGAAGTTTTCTTGCAGGATTAAATCAACAACCCCATCCTTGTGTGGAAAAAAATGAAACTATTTATGAGTGGGAGGAAAACATCTTTGTCTCACACATCCAAAATAACAGCAGCATAGAGCACCCTTTATGCAGCATTGTCGCCAAGCAGATACCTTCCCTCAGCTGCAACTTTCCATCTATGAGTCCTAGTCTGTATTCTTCCAGTAAGAGAAATTACTTTACATTTCAATTAGAAGCCTGAGAAAAAGCTGTTAAGAATTGACTTTCTCTTTAAGAAAGGTTACAAGAATCATAACCTATGAGCTAGCGAGACATCATGCACCTACAATCCCTCTAATGTAAAATTACATTATCAAAGTAAATTGGAGATGTTAAGATTATTGCTTTGTCCTTTTAATAACCTTTACTAACAGAACACATTAATAGTATCACAGTTCATGTTGAATCCACTAAAAAAAAAAAAAGAAAATCACATTACAGAATGACTAAAGAAATTTCACATATGTTGCATGCTGTAAGAAATGTCACTTCATGTAATTGCTGTGCAATTATAGATAACTATTTCTGATGTTCTCTCCACACTTCATTTGCAGTGCCACTGAAGAAATCAGGAAATGCTAAATTAAATACACCTTCTGAAAATCAGGGAACAGTCACAGTAGGCATCTCAGGTATAATCTTGGGATGGTAAAAGTGTGAGTTTATTTGTCCTAGCAGTGCCAACAGAAACTGAAAAAAAGTTATTATCCTGTTGAGTCATGAACTTTACAGACACTGTTGCAACATCAGGACACTTAATTCTTTGTGTGACAAGCAATTACCTGTTGTCCCATTGCTACAGGCCTTACTAAAAAGTCACCTGCATCTTTCTTATGATACTTTGAATCTAGGTGACACAACAGTGGTTTGTGAGCATTTCATTATTGAATACTATTGTTCACACATGTACATGCACACATTTTTGTGACTGTAAGAATGTTGACATAAAGCAATATTCCTCAGAAAACTCAAGTTAATAAATCACTGGTTTCTTTTCCTTCTTTAAAAAATAACTGACCTAGCAAATCTTATTCATGCCAGAGAGTATTTTGTAAAATACCAATGCTTGGTCACTATTGGAATGCAACCTTAAGTATTCAATTAAAACCAAATTTAAAAACAACAGAGCAGAGAAGCCCTGAACAATTGGACTATAAACTAATTATTTGACTGTCTTGTAAGGAGTGTTCCCATGTTCCTCTTTTGCCCATAAGATTTGAGTGCACTAGGGATCCTTCCCAGCCAGTAATCCCATGCCTAAGCTTTCTCCACCTAACACTTTCACGTCTCACTGAAAACACAGGCATTCAGAAGGCTTGCATTAGAGGGTTGAGGACACAAACACACAGACACACACAGAGATCTTCATAAATTTCCCTATTTTCTTAAACCAAAGTCCATTCAGATGGGGAATGAGGAACGCCTTTGTCAGCTCCAGTTTCTTCAAGCAGCTGACTTCTTGCAACACAAATACAGGAGACACTATCTACACCAAGAGAGTAAATCAGAGGAGAACTAGGATTACTGCTTTCATACCCATGTAGCATAAAAGGGAAGGCATGTAAAAGTAGGCAACACTTAAGAGCAAAAAAAGTACTGCAGAGATAATACTATTTTTGTGACTGATAACCATATATACCACTAATTTCATCATTATTAGAACAAATTAATTTCTCTTTGCTTAGTATACAGATACAGGGAGAAAAGGGTTGTTATTTTCCTTTTGATTTATTTTTAGTTTATTATTTCTTGATATATATGCTCGTCTATGTATAAAGGTCCTTCCCAAGTCATATTAGGTGGATGATGTTTTGTTCTCAGAACCTTCTAAGTCTACTTGCTTGTCTGAAAGCTGTTTAATGGTTTTCTGCTTTCCTTAAGTTTTACTTACTTGCTTGAACTACAGAATTTCCCCCTACCATTCACTATATTGAACCAAAACAAACAAGCTAAGGAAGCTCTCCGAAATTGGTAAACAGGTTGGCACTAATTTTATTCATGACATTTCATGCACAACTATTCAGTTACTGCCAGAGATGTCATAACAGTTGTCAAATGTTAGTTTGCAGCTATTAGTTGATTCAGTAGTTACTCACCAAAATACAGTACTCAGACTATGAAATAACCAATAATGATCACTAAAATAAGCTTATTAACTCATGAGTTTTATGAGCTGCATTGGGGCTTAAAACCAGCTTTATGAGCTTCATTGATGCTACTGAAAATACCCTTGAACTGGTATCTTGATAAAAATAATGTGTATGAGGCAATAAATGTCTAGACTGCTTGGAAATAAACAGCTTTTTTATAAGAATATTCCTCCAGGTACCATAGAAAATAGACTGTTCAACACCACTGAAAGAGTTAATAGAAAATAAATTGACACCGAGAAGTCACTCAAGACATAAAGAGACTATATTCGAGAACAAAAGATAAACTGTAATGGCTCACCTCTAAAAGGGAGTATATTGAAGTAGCTTTATTCTGTAAAAAATCCTTTAAACAACACTTCGACAAACCAACTTAAACAAACAACAGTATGCAGACAGTAAATGTTAACTTTGTATACTAAAATGAACACTATATATTGCTCCCACTATATCCTTGGATATATTGAGGGAATTTATGATCTTTAACGTGATCTGAAACTTCCCTAGATGTTTTTTACTCAAAACTAAAACTTAAAGGTGGAAAAGCTATGAAAATAGCAGATGCCATGCTACCAGTGGCACAACAAACTATAGCACAGGATCTTCTCCTAAGTACAAATAAATCCCTTATGCAACTTCACAGGCTGTTGTATTTGCAGCTGAGCACTTCCAGTTTGGTTTGTGCCTCCCATGTGAATAGGCAGTGAAAAAGTAGCACCATTTCAGCTAATAAAAAAATGTTCAAATTTAAATTGGCTGCCGTACAATAAAATAAGACAAAACCAGTTTACTTATCGCTTGAAAATTGCTAAGTGTCCTGTGATGAATTTCACAGACGGTGGGTGTATTTACAACAGTTTGAAAGACCATATTTTATATAATATACAAAAAACAACCTAAGAAAATGCAGAAAATCAGTAGAAGGTCCAGCTTCAGTTAAAAAATTAGATAAAATTTCTCTGTAAGGATTCAGCTGAACAAAGGTCCAAAGTCATAGACAAATCTACCATGTTAAATGTATGCTACTGAAAACTACAAAATACAAAATGTTCATTGCTACCTCCAAGTGGAAAGGGCAGTATAAATGCACAAATATTAGGCCTTGGAAACAGTTATTATGGCCTTGTCACTCTGCATCCAAGAACATGACAACTTTCTGACTTGTAAGGTCAGTTGCCATCAAGGAATTCACATGGTCTCAGCCACTTTAGAAACAGCTGAACTTCACTCGGTTGCATGGCCCATGCATTACCTGGAAGGTAGTGCTCAATGCCATACTAAGAACTTTAGAAATAGTCAAACTTTTGTGGAATCAAAAAATATTAACCAAAGCTGGTCAAGGTTCAAATCTGATAAAGAGAAATTTAGTACTACTACTTTTTAAAATGTTCTCACTATTCTAGAATCATTTTATCTGTTCTACAAATATAGAATTCTGTTTCACATTAGCAATCTGCCAGCCGTGCATAAGAAGACACATATGTTTACAATAAATATTCTTGAGCAGGTGTCCCATTCAGCTGTAAAAGGGGATAGAATTCTCGGACGAAAATAAAGCGCAAACGCGGCAATATTATATCTGAGAACTGTTTATTGATAAAGAAGGGTAAGTGTTCCTACCGAAGTGGGGTAGAAAAGGGAGCAAAGAGGAGAAAAGAGAGACAGAGACAGAAACAGAACCCCGGGACAGATGGTTACCGCTGTACCCCGGGCGCCCTGTCAGGGGCAGCTCGGCAGACGGAGCGCGGGTGCCGCAGGCCGCGATGAGTCTGCGCGGCTCCCGGGGCGGGCCGGGCGCGATTTCCGAACAGCAGCCGGCTGCGAGTCCCTTCCGTCGGCGAAGAACAGGCTGCCGTGGCTCCGGGCACGCTCGGGGAGCGGCTGAGGGCTCTCAGGGCCGGGGCGCGGCGGCTGCGGGCGGCGGCGGCCGCTCCGTCGGGAAACAGCGGAGCACTGGGGTGCCGGGGGGCCGAGCGGCCTCGGGGAAGCGGCGGAGCAGGGCAGGGCAGGGCAGGGGCCGGCAGGGAAGACAGCCAGGGAAGAAGCAGGACCGCAGGGAGGAAAAGGGGAGGGGAGGAGGGGGGCCAAGCTGACCCTCCAGGCGAGCCCCTGATCCCTCCAAGAAACCCAAATAAAAGGACCCCGAGCTGTGATGCAGTTCACTGCTTTTATGTGATAAAGCCCCTCTCATAGCCCAGTTTCCTGGGCATTTTTTCTTTGGTATCCGGGGATCTTCCCCGCTGGCAAGGTGGGGGTCTCTTGCAGCCCAATCATGGCAACTTTCTCTGCCCTGTTCTGCTGCCAGGTGAAGCATCCCTGGGGACAAGGCTCCCAGCACGTGTGCATCCCCCAGAGTAATTTTTCACCTCCTTTATAACATATGTCAAGGCATAAAGAAAAGTCAGATTGGTCCCTCTAAACAGGTCTCTTTCCATATATCTAATTAGAACTGTTTCACACTGGAACAAAATCTGAAGCCAAATTCAGGTGGTCTAGGTATAAAAATCTAGTGCATTTCTCTCAAACACAACCACAAAACATCAGATCTGTCCAGTTTTCTTATACTGTTGAAAATATCTGCTTTGAAATTGGCACGTAATTGTTCAGAAACAAATTTGCGCAGTCATGATTTGTTGTCTCTATGCCAACACATGGATAGTGCACTAATTATTGGAAACTTTCTCCATGTACCATAAGTTATCCCATTGAAGTCAATTCCAGAGTCGTATCTGGGGAATTAGGTTACAGCTCTTTCTCATATAGTGTAATTCCAAACTTCCATGTTTAGTAGCCCAGATGGACCCTAATTTCACAGATTCACAGAATATTCTGAGTTGGAAGGGACCCAGAAGGATCATTGAGTCCAACTCTTAAGTAGATGGCCCATACGGGGATTGAACCCACACTGTGGCATTATGAGCAGCATGCTCCAACCAAATGAGCTCATCTTAGGGTGATGTAGTGTTATTTATGATGTCAGATCCGTTGCTTTGATTCTCCAAGCAACAAAACAAAGGAAGAAAATCTGGAATTAATTTAGAATTCCTGAAAAAATAAAGAGTCTGGAGAAATTAAGCCTTTGTAGCCCTGAGGATATTTATGTCAAAGCATCAAAACTTCTTTTACATTAAGTGAACAAGAAAATAGAAAAAGGACACTTGTTCTTTCTCTTGCTGGAGAGGACTCATGGATATAAGAATGCATTCAAAGAGAAGAGCACATGTTTCATAGAAGTAGTGCTGATGAAGTCTGATATCACATCTAGACACCTTAAATAGAGCTCTGCAAAAATTAAGATTCCCCTGGATTATGTGCCATGTGTTGTCTAAGATCATAAGTAAAATTATTTTTATAGTGAAGACATAAAAAAACAAGGAAACCATTTACTTCATTTTCTGTAAGGTCCCAAGACTGTTTCATTCACTAACTAGTAGAAGACATTACTGATAGTAGTGCTGTCTGCACAGTCAGTAATTCTATTTTTTCAAATGTATTTTCCAATAAGTGCATGCAGTATTGACCTGCTAGTCCTGAAAAAAAAAGATTTTTGCTTCTTTTCTTACTATTCACCATCAAACTAATGCAGGAACAGGCCTGTTACAGGAGTAAATCCTTCAGAGTAGATGTCTATAGAGCCAAGAATTCCCCATGGTGGAAACTTCAAGCCGCTCACTGTCATTTGTTTTAGTTAAACTTGGTGTTGAATAAGGAGCTGCAAGGGCAGGCAGAATACAGAATTATTTCAGTGAGGCTGAAAGCAAGATTCGTGTTGAAATGTGCCATGGACCAGACAACATAGTTCTTTTTATATGGAAAAAGTTGATCATTCTCACAATTCCTAAATTCATTATCTGATGAGAACTGCAGAAAATACATAATTAAATTGGTTTTGATACTTTTTTTGGAAGAGAATAAAAAGATGGATAATTGTCTCCTTTGAATTTTTATGTTTTATTTTTTTTTTCCTTTCCCTTTCCCACTTAAAATTTGGAAATAAACCATTACAGTATGATGCTGTGGAAAGAATGAGGTGAGACAGTAAGTAAACTGTCAGAAGAGGCTTTTTCTGTGTGGCAAACATTATATATTAGTCAAACAGACAGTACCTGCATGAGAATGGCACATGGCTTTAAAAAATGCATGTATTACAAGCATACTTGTACTACAGGAAGATAGGATAAAGGAGTATAGGAATTACAATTCATCCTACTGCTCTTCCATTTTATCTTCTTCATAAAGCTAATGGGGCTGCCCAGGAGAATAAAGGCTATGGATTGAGAAATGAAAAAGATGAGCTTTTGTCATATAGGTATGGGGAGGCAAGATTTCCACCAATACTTGTAATTGCACAAAAATGGGAAAAAAATTTTATCAGTGAAGGAAAAGAAATACCTTATGTAGCTGAACTGAGCTAAGCTCTACATTTCTTCTTTATATTTACAGCACAAAATTGCTGTGAGATCCCTTTCTTGTGAATGAAATGAATTCGCATGGGTTCTCTAATGCTGGTGTGTAAGAGCTGGAGAGACAGTTTTGAGCAGAGAATGGGGGAGATGCAAGAAAGATTCAGATCATTGTATCAACCATTAGCAAATTATTAACCAACCATGCACTAAAACACACACATCAGCTTTACTTTGCACCCTGGATTTGCCTGATGTCTTTGGTTTCTTTCCTTAGTATCCCCATCTGTACAATTTGTACATCTGCACAATTTCTATACCTTACCAGTAGTTCATCTACAACCATACATATGTTATATCTACTAAGTTAATAACATTAGACACATAAGCCTGAGAACAAATATATGTGCTGAAGACAAACCAAAGTCTTTTCTGTCAAGTTCTTAACCCAATGGATTAGCAGCTGTCATGTATTTAACTTCTTTTCTTTCAGCCATATGGTACAGCACACTTCTGGAATTGTCTCTGTAAAGCAATGAGTTAATGAAGCTCTCTACATTTTATTTTAATTTTCATGGTCTATTAAGTAGGCATTATAGTTCTAGCCACAACTTCTAAAGTTCTGCTTGGGAAATTATAACAAATTTCAATGGAAATATCAGTATAGATTTTCAGAAATGCAGTTTCAGTTATGATTCAAACTACCAAGAGTGCATCAGCTAAGAAAAGTTTGCTAACATGCTATAGTTTTGCTCTAAAATATGGGGACAATTACTAGGAAACATTAAACCATATTGTGCCTAAAACTGATTTTATTGTAATATTTAGTATTATTTTAATGCAATATTTTTATAATAAGTCAATGAAATTTGTGGTGGGAGAACTAAAAATATATGGCCTAATATAAAGAAGTAGGAGCTTGGATGACAATAACCATTTTAAAGGTCCAGATTAAACAGATTTTTAGTATTTAAAATGCAAGAGGGGCAAAATGCCCTCAGACAGTTAGAAATAAACTTACGATTCAAACAGGGAGAATTCAGTGCCAACTGCACTTTTGCTGTTTATGAAATGTGTGTACACATGCGCACACAGATACGTACATGTGTCATTTTTTTTAATCAAAAGTTATTGCCCAAGAAACTCACAAATTCACATACAAAAAGCAACTAAATGTTGGGCAAGGGGCATCATTTAACTTTAATCTCCTGTCAAGGGCCTACTCATCTATCACAGATAGGTGGAATGCAAATTTAATTAAAAAGAATGCAGCTCTGGGAAATATTATCATTTCTTCTGTCTCATAAGTGTGCTTCAGATCAGAATAAAATCTCACTGTAGACAGAATATGTATGTAAAAATTGATTTAAAAAAAAATCATGTAAAAGACCTTTCCTATATTGAATACATTTCTATTTTCATTCTCAGATTTATTATCAAGCTATTTTTTCTTTAAACAAAGAGCTCTGTAAACACATAGCTTGGTTCAAAAAATTTTGGGTCAAGCTAAATTTTAGCTTGACTAAATAAGTTTTAAGCTCAGAGGCATATTTAGATATAATTTTATCTCCAGAAACTTTCACTATAATTATTATTTTAGTAACTAGGACAATGTTTTCAGTGAAGTGTTCCTAAGGGGGATTTTTTTTTCATTTAGCCAGTGTGTCTAGGCTCCATGCATTAATCACTTTCAAAGACAGACAAATCAGTTTAAAATAAATGGCTGCAAATGTAAATGGGATATGAAAATCTTCAAAGTGTCTTTAAGACTCTATTAGTGCTTTGAATAATGCAGTTATACCAAATATTTTTTAAAAATAAAAACAATTTTTGTAATCTAAAGTTTCTTTGTTTTGTTTTAATCCTGACCTCCAAATTAAATTAGGCTAATGGCATAGTTCTCTCCTCAAATCTGGCTGTCGTCTTCCGTTAAACTTGGTACCCATTAATTAATTTCAACATGCAGAATTTTTTGGCAATGATATAGAACCCTCAGAGGCACTATATGCTAAAATAACCTTGCACAACCCATAGCTAAGGGTAGATTTCTGTTTGCCATTACTTATTAAAATACATGTTCTAATTTCTATTCAAAGAGACATGAACACAGCTACTTATCACTATCTGTGAATTTGCAAAAAAGAAACAGGTTTTTACTGTATTCTGACTGCATAAACAGGGGGACAAAATAGGATAACACTAGATGATCTCTTAAGTCCCAACCCAAACCATTCTATGCTTCTGTGTACAATATTTGAAAAGGAAGAAGAGGAGGTAATTTTAATATCTTTGAGAAGGACTGAAACACACTACCTGAAAGACAGAACTTGAAGTTATACTGAAGTTATGCAAAAAAAAAATTAATGCAGGTTATCTAGGGAATAATAAGAAAACATACCAAATGGAACAATAAATAAATAAATAAAAATTGCTTGAAGTAAAAGGAAAAATTACATTAGAGCTAAAAATGTGATAGAAGCCATTCTAAAAAGAAGGCTCCTTCTTAAGCCACTCTTCTACTGCTTTATTTTAGTTCAATACTTTCTCTGCTCAATCATCTTTTTTCTTCAAAATATGAGTAGCTATATAGAAATTAAGAATATGGAGACTTTATAGTAAGAGCTGTCCTTCAGTATTAAAAATGATATTTCTTCTGTTTTGCTGTTTTTAAGTACTTTTTAAGAGACTTGATTTACATTGATGTGAATTAGATGTAACCACATATGATCAGTGCATTCAAAATACTGCAAAATGAGTAGAGAGAGGCAAATCTAGTCTGTCAGTCGAAAGATGAACGTCAATGATACTGCCACATTACTACAATAGTTAACATTTTGTTTGACATAGGATTAACTTTCATTATTAAACTGAAATATCAGTTTTATTGCAGTATTTAAGAAAAGAAAATATCCAGCCCTGGACACACATACTGAGAGACCCCTGAGAATGTTCTCTCCAAAATTTCTGACAGGGGCTGAAGACCTTTCTAAATGGATTGGTAGATCCAGTTCTTCTTGAATGAATTATTCATAGCATTGAAACCCGAAAGGAGAACCTCAAACAGCTTGGAGTTGGATTTAATTGTTTTTAGAAGAAGCACGCAGGCTCAAATGATCTCTGCCTTCAAAGACTGCTTTTGTGGATGTCAAGAGTTAGTGGAGAAAATACCTCTTTTATAGGAAGAATCTGAAGCTTTAGAGGTCAGGGTTCTTTACAAACTCAAAAAGCAGTGTATTTAAAGAAATATTGCCTTCATTCACAACTACCATTATGATTTTTTTTAGATGTTGAGATCCTGCTTTTAAGAATGACCCTTACTGGTCAGAAGCTTCACTCAAAGGTGTCAAATGATGAGTGTGTCTGTTTAAAATGTCACCTTGGCAAAGTTTTATTTTTCTGAACAAGATATTAAATGAAAACCTACAAGACCTATCACATATGTTTTTTTCACTATGTTTTCCTGAAGAGAAATTAAAAAAAAAAAAAAAGCAATCACCTTTGGTAGAAATGATAGCAAGTGTTAGTATGAGAATTATGTAGACAAATATGATATTTAGTTTTAATTTTTAGTCAGTAAACTGAAGCAGAAACTTATATTGGTATTTACCTTTATTTATTTTGATTATTTAGAGAAGGTTTTTAATTCAAAGGCTCTTAAGTTAAATTTTTCAATTTAAATTTTTCCAAATATATGTAAAAATATTCAAAAAACTATCAATATGTAAACATCAAGCATGAAGTAGTTTCATCTCTCGATAAGGCATTCATTTAAATTAGCTCAAAAAGCACATGAAATCACTGTTGATTCTAATGGGCCCCAGTTTGGCAAGATACTAAATTTAAGCACTATTAGAAGACATGAAATGATCCGAGACAGACGAATTTCATGATTATTCAGTGGAGCAATTCAGTAGTTGTTAATTGCTATCAGGGGACATGGAGACCATGCCTCTCAAATGGGCAAGCTCTCCTGGGGAGAAATACTGCTAGCATAAGGTCTTTTCTGCTCCCACACTGATTAAATGAGCCAATTAATTAAGTACTCACATGTGAATTACCATGTGCCCAGAGTTTGGGGGAGCATTCAGCTAGAGTAGCAAATTGCAGAGGCAATTGCAAGTCAGGAAAAGAGCCATGGCAGGTGTCAGAGCCTTTCACCACCGGGAAAGCTGATTTCCTCCATCATATCCTTTTGCACTGCTGACCAAAGTCAAAGTTAATGAGCCTGCTACTCTCTGTGTTACATACAAATAAGTAGCAAATAAGTACTCCTCTTTGAGTGGATTCATGGAAATAATCATCTTGTCATTGATAATTACTTAGTTACCAAGTCAGAAATAAACTCCTGAGTCTGTCTTTGAACATCTACACTTCTCTGAAAAACTGTTCTTCTACCCTAACTCATTTATTTATCTTGATCAGTATATTTAACTCCAAACCAGATTTTTTCCCCCCATTTTTCCTTCACTCACCAGAGCATCTGAAAAAATTAATCCTCAATTTGTCCAAAGTCCATTACATGTCAAAACTGTTCTCTGAAACATTCCTCTTTAAATGTATCTTTCAGCTTCTCCTTTCTTCTGTGAAGTTTTTAAATCCATCATAGACACATACTATCTGTGTATGAACATGAAAATATTAATTGTCCATATTCTTGGTCAATAAAGACCATACAGAGGTTGGGGCCAAATCCTTGGTTAATGTAATTTCCCACAAGAAATGAGGAATAAAAAAACCCAACAAACCCATACCACAGACCTAGCTAAAAGGTTTTAGTTCCATTAGAGCACTGGAGCTTACAGATAACCAGATCCTAAAACATCTAAAATTCATAAAGATTCACTTCATCTAGGTTATTTGTTTTGGTGACTTCTTTTGCTTATTTTAGGAGGCTGAACCAGAGTATCACAACTCTGATAGCTTTTGGCCTTTAAATTGCCACACAATCTGACCCAGAGACAGTTAATATAGATCTGTTCATATCCCAGCAAAACACATTGACTTAATGTCTAGTACTGATATTTACCTTCCTAAAGTGACTGTATGGAAAAAATCATACCTCCTCTCAGAATTTATTTTAAGGGTTAAAAGATGAGATATTTCAGTAATATATTTCTGCACCTACTAATGATTAAATCTATGTATTTTGAAAACAAGATGATCAAAACAATACTTAATATTACAATAAGGTTTCTGTACTGGTTTGTGGATTTCTTTTTCTCTTCTAGAAATATATTAGCTAACATATCCTTGGATTACAATGCATTGGAAACCTATAGCCATCCTGTGATTGACTACTGCACTTCAGCTGATCAGCTCCTACCTTATTGCAAAAATGCTTGTTATTAGCCCCTAGTGTATGACCTTTCATGCTGTGCTATTGAATTTCATCCCATTTCTATTAGCTGAGTCTTCGGGGTCATCCAATATACCTCTTGGCTATTTCACTCAACTAATGATCCCAGACAAATACCTCCTTCATATTTTTCTCTTAGTCCCATTTTGTGACTTCTTCCTTCTGTCTAGCACTTTCTGACTCAGAAGGCTTACCTTTCAGCAAGACCCAACACTACTAATTTATGTCAGTCTTTGTGCTAGAAAATTTCCAGAATATATATTGATACCTCACCTATTTTTAAGGGGGGGTGGAAGGGGAATAATGAAGAAAATACACACATTGCATGGAAACTAAGTTTTTCTTTCTCCTCAAAGAAGCAGAATTTCCAAAACAGAAGACAAACTATTAGAGTGTGGCAATCCATCTGTCATTTTAAATGTACTCACTGATTATAACTAATATTAGCTTTGAATGTAACATTTTTTATTTAAGAGCAAAAGCATGTTATAGAGTTTTATACTGAGAAGTCAAAGTCATAAATACAAGACATGCACAGATCAATAGTCTCACATTTTATTATCTGGCAGGAAACTGGAACAGTAAGAAGTTATGATTATTATGTTTCTTTGCCCAACAAGAATTTAGGTCGGTAAATATTTATGCATTGAATATTCCTAATTCCAAACACAGCATATTCTTAGTTTGCCAGTGTTCAAATATTCCTGATTAGAGAACACTTATGCAACTAAACAATTCAAAATAATCTGTTATATTACTCAAAAAGCTCCACAGTCTGTGGTAGGCAACTAGGTCCTCCTCTCAGCTAAGGACATTTCCTTTTTCCTTTCTCCTTCTAAAAAGACAGTCTTGTGAAATTTTAATAACACTACAACCAGGTGATATTCCCTACAAGACATAGAATCAGAAAACTGTTCCAAAAGCTGTGCCTAGCTCATGATAAAGCAATGAATTTATACCACCCTTCTACATTACTTCCTTTCTTACCTATTATTAACAATGATTATGCAGGCATCCAAAATATTCCAGCTAATGTAAAACAGTGAGAAATGTGTAGAATCACAGGATAGTGATTCCGATTTAGATTGGAAAATACCTTTAAGATCACCAAGTCCAAACATTAACCTAAACCGCCAAGTCTACCACTAAACCATGTCCCAAAATGCCACATCTACAGGTATTTGAAATACCTCTGGGGTGGTGGTTCAACCACTTCCCTAGGCAGCCGGGTCCAATGCTTGACAACACTTCTGGTGAAGGAATTTTCCCTAATATCCAGTCTAAACCTCCCCTAGTACAACTTGAGGCCATTTCCTCTTGTCCCATTGCTTGTTACTTGGGAGAAGAGACAAACCCACAATTTGCCACAGTCCCCTTTCAGGCAGTTGCAGAGAACAATAAGGTGTGTCCTGAGCCTCCTTTTCTCCAGGTGAAACATTCGCAGCTTCCTCAGCCACTCCTCATCAGACTTGTGCTCCAGATCCTTCACCAGCTACATTGCCCTCCTGTAGACTCGTTCCATCACCTCAATGACTTTCTTCTCAGGCGGTGCCCGAAACTTGAGGTGTAGCCTCAACAGTGCCAAGTTCATGTGGGCATGATCACTGCTCCCATCCTGCTGACCACAAATAGCATACAAATATTAATTTCCTGAAGTGCTTAGCATACCGTTAAAATAGTTAATGGGTAATCAGCTTAAGTGAAGTTAATGGCATAGATTGTAACAAAAAATAATGATTAAAGCCCAGTTAAAGATTAACACAGAGACATCGATTCAGATTTGTGCCAAAACACTCCCTATTTAAGATGAATTCCTACACTGTATTAAATAAATTAGAATAGCAATAGTGCCTAGAGGTCCTGATCTCCTGTCAAAACTTATTGTTCTATGAATAAATATAATGAGAAAACAGTTGCTTTTACTTCAAGTTGCTACTGTTTTCTCTTGGGAGTAGAGATGGCTTCATGTTTTTGATGCTATGTTCATAATTCATCCTAAATTTAATGTTTTTCAAACAGAGAAAGACAGAAATAGACTCTCCTTTCTAACATCATGCAGGTCATAACAGTTTTTAATTTGTTTCAGACTAAGTTTCTTTCTCAAAGCTGAACAATTTTGCCTCACCTAAGCCTAGTTTCATGCTATATTTTAAAATCATAAGCATACCTTAACTCAGTAAACACATCCTAAATTTTAAAGATGACACCACTCAGTTTATGTAAGCTTCCCATAAATCTAGAAGAGGCTATGTTGCCTAGCCCTTGTTTCTATATTTTACAGGTTGTCCAGACTAGACTATTCATCTACCAAAGTTCCATTTTCCAAACAAATGTGAGCATAAAAATCTGGTTAAATGGGATGTAGCTTATAGATCTGCATATTTTTTCCTGTTTGTCTCTCTGTCCCACTTTATCTTATTTCTTTCTCTTTCCTTCTGTCCCAAAAATAAAAAAAAACTCTGTGAATTCTTATTCTTCTTTTTCAAGAAATTACCATTTTCCAGAAGGGTTACTTATTTTGCATGGAATATGAATGCCACTTCTTACAATGCACCTATCCAAAATCTCACCAAGGAAAACATAATCTCCTTTGTATTTGGGAAAAAGACACAGAAGTTGTCTAGTGAGTCCAGGATCACATGCAGCAAGTACCTAAAATAAGTATAATTTAACCTAATTCCTATTTAGGAATCTGGTATTTTTAAGATTAGTAACTGACAAGACAGAATTTGAGTATGCTACAAGTCACAAAAGGAAAAAAATACTTTATATTAGAACATCCATTCTTTTTATTATAAACTCTTTTACAGTTTTCCTACATAAATTTTATTTCAAAAGACAAGGTAACTTCTCGTGTTCTCTGTGCGTTTGCTTTTAATCCTAGCTCTTTTGGGGTTTTGTTTTTGGTTTTTATTTGAAATAGCTAAAAATATTAATATACTACTGCAAAGTAGTAAAGATCACTATAACCTTAATTGCAACTACTTAAGCAGTCAGACTAGTTGACCTCCAGTAGTCCCTTCCAACCTTAGCCACTCTGTGAAGCATAAAAAGGCTAGACACAGCTGGGTGACACTGCTGTCCCAGAGAAAAGCTTAGTCAATGAACTGAAAGGTAATGCTTCCCCCAGGTGCTTTGGAAAATGTCGTGATCTCTTCAACATGATGAAGCTAACAGGATTACGGAGATCAGGGTAAAAGTCAGTTATGGAGTTAAAAGGTACAGCCATCACAGTTTGAACTTTTAATCTTGAAAAAGTTGCAATTTACCCTCCTCATGACTGCCATAGACACGTTTGAATTCAAGCTTCATATTATTCAATTTAAACTAGTGAAGAAAACCTTAAGGTCACTTGATAACAAGCAGAACCATTTTGCAAGCTGAGAAATCCAGCATTCAATGCCTTCTGATACAAGTGTCTGGGACTGTAAGTATTAGAGTTCTAAGTATGCCAGGAGAAAGCTTACCACCACAGAGAGAAGGGCGACTCTTGCTCAGTCTTCTGTGTCCCTACCAAGTGACAAACATTACAATGCTACCACACCCAACCTCAGGTATATTCAAGGTATTTATCTAAGATATCAGGATAAAATTCCACCTTTCATCATGGCACAGATCAAACCACATCTGGATAATGCACTGATGATTTCATTGTTGCTAAGCAGTGTTTACACTAAGTCAAGGACTTCTCAGTTTCTCACATCATCTCACCAGCACTTAGTCTGAGGGGACAAGAAGTTGAGAGGTGACACGGACACAAACTGGCCAAAAGGATTTTCCATACCATAGGGCATCATGCACAGAATATAAATTACGGGGAAAGCCAGATGGGAGCCACTGCTTGGGAACTGGCTGGGCATTGGTCACCAGTCGGTGAGCAACTGCATTGTGAATCACTTGTATATTCTCAGTCTTTAAGATTATTATAATGCGAGAGTGGAGGGGGCATCTTCCCCATAGACTGGATCTCCAAGGATAAAAGGTAAAAGCTAGCATAACACTAAAGCATGCTCATAGTTAAGGACTTTTTCTGAATTGCTCTGTTCCTAATTCATTCTCTGTTGTTATTGGGTCTTGCAATTATGCCCCAAGTCATAATTATCACAGCTGTCAAGTAGCCGCAGAGTCTTTTTCTTTAAAATGCTTACACTTAGGCCTTCAGTGGACTGTGACCAGTGCATAGACAAGATCTTCACAGACAAGGTAAGAAATGAGGTCTCCTTTCTTCCTCTTCCAATCTGAATTTTAAGAAAAAGACACCTGTATCAGTTTACTTCCATATTCACATTGACACAGTTGATGAACTATGGCTTACAGAAACCAAAGTGTGTAAGGTCAGGCTTTCTCTGCAATGAAAGACATCAAACTGACAACAGTTCTGGGAAGTCAGGTCTCACTGAACATTTTCTGTTTGCTTTAAATGTTACTTGAAATATCAGAAAGCATCGGTACTTTAGTATCAGGCACCACTAACATCATTCTGTAATTGAATGATACTTATCATGATCACATTCTGATGAAGGAGCATATTTCCCAGGTCAATTGTTTTGACAATTTCTTGCAATATTCCATGAAGCAAGTCAGTACTGAAAATGAACAAAAGATAAAATCCTATTTGATAGGTATGTGTTCCGTTGCTACACTATTAATTTACAATATAAAGCTAAAAGGCAGCTAGTAATTATCTTTAGACAAAGTATTCATAATGGTTTGCATAATGGCTGGCATTACTAAAGTTTCACTGAAATGTTTAGATTCATGCAATATATAGTGCTGTAAAGAAGTTTATGTAAAACATAGCAGAAGCCTGGCTTTGTTGTGTCTAGGAAAAGATGAATATACCTGGTATTAATCAAGAGCCTCACACTGGTGCTAAATCAATTGTTAGAAAGATAAAGTCAGTTACAAGGAAATAGAAGGTTAGCAGAGAGTGAATTTAACTGCTGGAAGAGTAATAAAGTAGAAAAGAGTTGAATTAAAACTAAATACATGAAGTCTGACAACTGTGCAGCCACGTATCTTCATACTTACAAGCTAAGAAAGGTACAAAAATTGATATTCTGAGGTTGACACTAATTTACCAGTATACAGCACATCAGTTAAGTGCTATTAGTTCTCTAAAGAGAGGACGACATGTTGGGCAACTACCTGGAATAGTACATCTCCTTGAGCATGATTCTGCTTTTCAAAGTCAAGCTGAGTATGCAAGAGGCCCATCCACCACCAACTGATCTGAGCCAGCTTTTCACTCTTCAGATGTATTACACCTGTTCTGCATACAGATCTATCCACAGAGATCTGCACGTTGATCATTTCCAGACTGCATTATTGCAACCCACAATTCTTGGAGCTGAAACAGAAGAACAGTATCCCCTTTTTTTCATGTGCTGGTGGTATATTTCTTTGCTCTCTTCTGTTAGCATCTAGTAGACTTACTAGCTGTAGGATCCAGGATGAGTATCGTTCTTCTTTCCCAAATTTGTTTACTAATGAAACTCAAAAAGAGGATTCCAAGATCAAGAAATAAACTTGTTTACTAAAAGAAATAATGCAGGGCTTGATATATACAGAGATATTTATCTGCTTCCTCCTCTAAATGGAGTCAACAATGTTTTCATTAAATACTTAACTTGACTTTTCTGAGGCTAAGGGACTGGAGGCACTGGATTGTTTGGTTTCCCTTAAAACACCAAAGGATCCATCACCAAGGTCTATATAATTTTTTTAAATGTAGTTTTTCCAACTTCAAAGGACAGTCTTCATCTTTTATCTTTGCTCTCTTCTGATATATTTTTTCAACAACAAATCTGCAATACACACATAAATATTTCCATTAGTTGAAAGTAATATTACACACACACACATATATATGTATATGTATACACATACATATACACACACATTGGTAGTATATAAATATATTTTTAGGTAATATATAAAATAAAATTGAAAACAAATAAGAGCACTTAACAAAAAGGAAGTTACTTTACTCTGAAGAGTATTTTTTAATTAATTATCTTCCCAAACTACATGACATCTGATTATCATGGATCATTTGAGAAGCCTGCATTCAGTACAGGGAACTGTCCTGGAATATATAACACAAACAATGTCTATTTATAAAACTTTGATATAAATGTATTATTAGAATGACCTTTTAAAAGTGAACATTTTTTTCTTCCTTCTCAGCACAAGTTAGCTGTTCCTGATGAATACTTTCTCTTAATTTTTGGTACTTTCTCTCTCAAAGCCCTTAATGATCCCCAACTCTATGCACGCATATCTCAAATTCCCAGCTGTAACATGGTGCTGACCCCAGAGCTCAGAAGTACTTTTACTTTTGAAATCTACTAATTTAAAGAAAAGTTTTATTTGAATTATTAATTATAGCTGTTGAATCACAAATCACACACTGTTAAAAAGTAAATCAACTAGTAGCCAGAAGTCCTATGTGCTAAGTGTATTTTTGACTAAAATATAACTTGTTTTTAAGTGGTTTGCAGGGTTGAGGCCTATATACATTCCTGCTGAATTCAATAACCGTGAATAGAGATTAAAACTGGAGGAGGGAAAATAAAAACATTGAATTTGATTTATTTTACTTTCATATTTCCCCGATACTATTTGTATATTAATTCCTAGGTAGGTCAATTTATGCAAAAGAAGCTTTGTGCCATTTTATAGTAGATGGCACATAAAAATTACATTAGTCAATTCATTTAAGGGTATTTTTTTAATGGTATGAACTCAGTTTTCCTTAAAATTTGAAGAAACAGTTATTCTGTAGGTTCATGGAATATCTGTCAATTGGGAAGCCAGGAGAAATTAGTTTCTCCTAAAAAAAAAAAAGCAAAAAAGAAATTAAAAATACAGTATAGAATGGAATTTAATTTCCTTCACCTAATTTAATGACTACAAAGATCCCAAAAAAATAGAAATGTAAGATCATATATGAAGTAGTTTATTATTATTTCTGTTTTGTGTGCATACACACACATATATTCATACACGTGTAAAAAAGTACTTGGAAAGTATCTTTACTTTTAAAAATTACTTAAAATTACGTGGTTTCTTAGCCTGTCTAATCCAAACCAAACAAGAAAAAAATGTTAATAGTAAGGCCTATGTGAAAAGATTTATAAAGAGTACACTATATATTGGGTCTGTCTGAGATGGAGTTCATTCTCCCATAGCAGCCCTCCCAGTGTTGTGCTTGCTGGAAAAGTGCTGATAACACACCTGTGTTTTGGCTACTGCTGGGCACGGCTGGCACAGCAGCAATGCTGCCTTTCAACATTCCCTCTCTCATCGAGGGGCTGGGAGTGGGCAAGATCCTGGGAGGGGACACAACCAGGCCAGCTGACCCAAATTAACCAAAGTGATATTCCATACCATATGATGTCAGTTCGGATATAAAAGCTAAGGGAGAGTGGAAGAATGGGTGGGGTGAGATGCAATTTGTTATTTAAAATGTTTGCTTTCTGAAGCAACCACTAAGCATGCTGAAAGCTGGCTTCCCGGGATGTGACTGAACATTGCTCGACAATGGGCAGTACAAATTAATTTTTCCCCATTTGCTTATGCATGCACAAATTTTCTTTCTTTTTTTTTTTTTTTTTCCTTTTTTTTCTTTTTCGTTAATAAAGTGCTTTGTCTCAGTCTACTATTTGTTTTCCATCTTATTTTCTCTCCTCAGTGCTTCTGGCTTGGGGAGTGATAGAGAGGCCTGGTGGGCCTCTGGTGTCCAAACAAAGTGAAACCAATACACTATAGTATATGTATCTAATTAATAAAATAGAGTACAGAATTCTGAGACTACCTAGCCAGAAACACACCCTCAGAGGCACTGTGTGGGAAGTAAGGAAATTACTTCCCTGCCAGGGAATAAAGTCTGCTGATGCTTCTTATCTGAAAATGGTGTTACAGAAATTAACAGATTCTTAGAGTAAGAGAGAACAGAAAATTTTCCATGAGGATAACTACTTCTCTAAGACCCTTCCAGGATGCTGAGGCAATTTTTTGTGGAAACAAGGATGGTGAAAGCGTGTTCTTCTTAGCCAGAATATCAACACCTCCCACTGAGAAGAACTGGATATAATTTACATCCCTTCCACATATTATTCTGTAATTAAAAACAGTTTTGTCAGAGATAGCTTCTTAAGACATCACCTTATGCTCTGAGGAGTGTGGTCAAGATACTTGCAAGCATTGTCCAGGCTGAAGTTATCTAGCCAAACCAAAACTACAATTGCCCTGCTGATTTTTGAGAGAGTATGTACACAACCAGCCAAAATCTTCAACTGAGTAAAAAGCCTGCTTATTTAAAAAGTGCTGACTATAAATAAGGCAGAAAATGGAAATATGATACTGTTGACCTCAGTTTTTCTTAATTTTATTTAATTTTAGTTGCTATTATCCTGAAGTGCTTAAAGTATTTCTTCAGGGCCTTTCTAGAACTATCATGGTGATTTAACGTGTCAGTTTGCACCAGGGCTGCTCCTGAAATGATCTCTAGGTTTTATAATTGGTTGTAAAATACTGCAATAATTTCACTTTCTCTATAGTCAGTTTTTTCTTCATAATATATTTCCAGTATCATAACAACAAATTAATTTTAGGAAAGGCTATCCTTTTTTATTTGTGTGGGGGAAAAAATGAAAATTAATCAAAGTTACTATAAAGAAAATATTTTTATTCTATTCTATAAATTCTATAAGTTACCTCAGGTAGCTGACCTTTAAGTAACCCTTAAAGCTTTAATCACACTGAACCTAAGATTACAAATGGTTAATCATCAATACAACTTTGCACAACCAGTCCTCTCCCTCCTTTCTCCCTCCTTTCTCCCCCCTTTTCCCCCCTTTCTCCCTCCTTTTATTCACATTTAGTTCTTTTAATAATTTCTTTCAGCATTGATTTCTCCCAAGAAAAAAATTTAAATTTCTGGAAAGTTTGAAAATGTAAGAGTACAGATGTAGAAAGTTTCCTCTCCTCCACGGGTGCTAAAACAATTCCCACGGAAATAAGTAAATCTTGTGAAACCAGATGATTGCTGCCATTAGCCTTCATTACAACCAGATATTTGTGATTTTAAATCACTCACTTTGTGATTAGATAAGGCAATAGAAAGCTGGACAAAAATGAAACTGCTAGAATGAAGAATAGCATGAGGGGAGGGGGAGAAAAGAAGAGAAAGACTAGTTAAATGGGAGTAGGTGAAATTTCTCTATCTCAGAAAGAAGAATTTATTAAATGACTGTTTAATGGAAGATGGAAATATCCATAATGCTTAAAAGAACTCATTTCTTTATCTTATGTTTCAACGCTATGCAATAGCACAACTTGAGCAAAAGAGTAGGTTGGCACTATCCCAAAAATTATTAAAAACAACCTAATGCTTTTACTTTTTGTGTAATTCTCTAGCCAGTGGAACATTTTATATACAAAGCACATTTAAGAAAATGCAATGTTGTTCACAGTTATCTGCAGAAGTGGATTCTTTACATCAAATGAAAAGAAATGTCTGCCTGGAGTCCTAAGTCAGATGAAAGCCTTCAGAGTGTACTTCAGAACCAGCCAAGTATTGACTAGATGTATGTAGCTTACTCTTACAGTGAAGGGTTTTTCTAATATTATTTGAAGGTACCTAACTCACCTGGTTTCATGAGATGGGAGATCTTCAGTACCTGTGTCAGAGCTCTATTTATAAAACTACAGAGAGAAAGCTAAATCCAGCAGCACTTTTTTATTCAGGTACAATTTCTAATCTCAGTAACATGGACATGTCACAGAACCAAAGCATAGTTAAGGTTGTCTTTTAAATGCATTGTCCTTCCATTTCCACTCCAAAATCTAGAAGTCTGGATTATTTATTTGCTCTTTGAACAAAGGTTTGGGTTGTCTGAAAGGCTGGTGTATTATCCACTATTCAGAACAAGTGAAAAAGCAGACATATATAAACAGGGAGGAAAAACACTTTAACAATCTGACGAGAAAAAAACAAGAGTTATGCAGGGCAACAGAGTATGGGGTTTTTTGGAGACTTTGTTTTTCCATCTGAGTGAAAGAAAAATACAAGTCCACCTTTTCATCCTGTCAAAGTGAATTATTTTTTCTTCCTGGATAAAGACAGCAAAGACTAACTAAAAGACTAACTGGTCTGTTCCACCAGTCTTTAACGTTCAAGCTCAGGGTTTGTTTGAAGTGCTGCACAAATGAATTCCTAAGAGAAATGAATTCCTAAGAGTAAATCAATTCCTAAAAGTAAATGACCCACTAACACGGAGACGTAGTTTAGATCTTTCAGTTAATTACTCTAAACAAAAAAAAGCTCACGCAGTTATTCAGTCTTTCCTCCCTTGTATATTACACTGCTCCTGAGAATACAGACAACAATGAGAGTAGGATATAACTGTTCCTACATACTGGCAAATACATTGACAGGCTGTTGTTGAAGTACACAAAGCTGTGATTCCTGCTGAAAGAACAGAAATATGGTTCTAAATACTTTCAGTGATAATGTTATTCTCTGGCTTTTGAGACTTTTCCTTCTCATGGATAAAGAAGAGATATTATCAAATGTTCACTCACATGACTGAGCATTGCATTTAAAAAAGCCATACTATAGGCTATACTCTGCCTAGCCACGATTTTAACAAATAGCCAAGCTTTGCCCCTTTCTGAGGAACGTTTTTAATAGCTCGGTTCTGAAGATCTTAAGTGTGTGAAGGATAGATTTTTGTATCCAGTATATCCTTCTTTAATAAATACATGCCATCTGCAAATTATTCTTCCAATTTGTTATTACATTGCTTTTCTCTAATCTTGAACACATGGGGTTTACATTTGCCTTGAGGAAAAGATCTATCAGACTAAGTGTTCTAGAAAGAAAAGTTGACAAATACTACATGAATGAGTCACAAATGATTTCTTGCATTTTGCAAACTGCAAGACTTACTGTTCCAAACAAAGGATGGCAGTGAGCTGGAAATGGACTGATTATTGCAAACTTGATGTGTTTTCCAAATGGAGATGAACTTAAGAGGAGACCATGAGAACAGCTGCTGGGAAGTAGGGAAAATGCAAAGAGAAAGACTTTCGATGGCAAAGAATGATGGACACTAAGTGATTGTCAAAATCTGAAGAATGATGTTTTGAGGAGAAGCCTGAGGCAGCATGTGTCAGAAAAAATATGTCTCTGAAATAACTCACTGAAGTTATTAGGATGTTACGCAGCAGTGGTTGAGCAGATGAAAAACAGAAGATGTTTATGAAAGGTCTATAAGAGGGTCAACTTAAATGAAGTCATTTCCAGAGAACAAACTGACTTGCAATTTTTTTTTGTTTACTCTTTTACATTTTAATCTTGCCCCATATAGTGTGGGAATATAAACAATAAGGTATTTTGTTATGTATTCTTATCTCTTTCTTTATGACAAAAAAAGAAAAATAGTTTGAAAAGAAAAAAAGCTGATCAGTAGTAATGAAATAATTCATTCTATGTTGTTATTTTTCCTCTCATAAATTAATCCATAGAAACCACTTCTCAATTATGTCTCCCTTCAGAAATTTTCAAGAAGACTGATTACATACCTAGCACTGTGTTTTCAAAGATTCATTCCAACAGTGCACTTCTGAAAGAGTTAATCATTTAATAGACCTACATGAGTGAACCTTTTGAAATAAGAAAGATTAAGAAAACACAAAGTCTTATCTGAGGAAGAGCTGTATGTATTCAAGAATTTTCACTTAAGTAACTTCTAGTAAAATGAATTTCAATTGATTTCTTCCCTATTCCCTGTCCCTAATTTTTCTTTTTGGGTTTTTTTTGGCTGTGTTTTTAGGCACCGTATTCTACAAACTAACTGTATAAAAAACTTCCACTCTTCCACGCTATAAATACCTAATCATACATTTTATCCCTTTTACCAATTCTACATTTATTTCTCTATTGTAATTGCAACTAATGTTAGTGTGTGCATATGTATGTATATATGGTCCAGTTCCAAGTCCATCTAATCAGTCCACCTAAATTCATCCTAGCAAAGGATCAGTGCCCTAACAGCCTGCAGAACACACCCCACATACTCTGTTAAGTCTCTATATCCAGTGCAGAACCAGACCTTTGCCAAGAGAAGAGGCCTGTTCGGTCATTTAATGGTCGCATAACTCCTCCATGTATTTTTAAGCTGTTCAGTGTTCCCCTATTGAACATCATTGCATATAGTCTACATTATGGAGAATCTTCAGACAGCAAGTCCATTTTGATGACATATTTGGGTGGCTGTGTACTCCTGATTTCTTTGATTTTCTGGGCAGGAGTTTAAAAAGATTTGAAAAGGGCAGAGTTGTGTTTGGCATGAACTTCTATAGGTACAACACTGCTACTGCTGTCCAGGAAAAAACAGAATGAAACAGAAAGTGATAAGCCCTTGAAAATAAACTTTATCCTGCTCCTCACCATACCTTTATTTCCTCTTTAGTTCTTTATTAGCGGAACTAATAAGTAATAAAGCAATAAAGAACTGCAAATACCCATCTAGTGACTTAATAATAAATCCACCTTACCTCTTTTTTGGACAGATGTTAAAATCTGGAATTTGCTACAGACTGCTTCAGGCAAATGCTCAGTCAGACTGCATGCTGTCATCCCAGAATTTCTTTTTCTGTGATATGTCTGGCTAATATTCAGCATATGTCAAAATAAAGTTATAATCTCCACTTCAAATTAATACCCTTATACCATATCAGTCTTCATGAGTGTTCTTTTTATTAACTGAAGTAATCCTAATTGCTTCAGACTGTGTCCAAACCCAATTTGACATATGATATGTTACTGGTTTGTTGGTTTTTTTTAGTTTTTATTTCTGCACAACTCTTTAAATGTAAATCATGAGTAGCCTCTGGATATCAGGAACCATTTGGAAATCTGTCTTGTTATGTAGAGTGTGTCGTTCCAGTAATGGCGACACTATCTAGGGATTCAAAATACAGTGATATAAGTTGTATTTCCACTAGAAATTGTCCAATAGTGAAGGCATTTTAGGAGATAACTATAGTTTCAGACAAAAATACTTGTAATTGTTAATAGTAAGAGACATAAAAAATACATTTAATTTATTTCCTAATTTGAAATTTCTTTAGGATCAAAATTTTAAATAAGTACCTATAAATAAATCCACAATGTTTATCAGGTTTTTCTCCATGTAGACAAATATATCATTTCAGGTGTCTCTTAGACAGTTAGAAACCTTCAAATATCATACAAAACCCTTTCAAAAGATTCACATTAATTTTACCCCACTCTAGTCAGAGCATTGTTATCAACATATAATGGAACCAGAACTTCCTATTTGCCAAATGCTTCAGCTGTTGCAGACATACATTCTGAGATATCAAACTTAAAGCACAAAATCATCAGCTATTAAAATTAGGATTAAAATATTTTATAACAGACACAAATTTTGCTTGCATATTTGCAAAGTAACAGTAGAATGTAACCCTTGGTAAGAAATCTAAGTGTCTTTGTAATAAAGGTAAAGGAGCAAACTAAAGAGAAAAAAATATATATTTCCTGAGTTTAATTAATAGTATTTTTGTATAATATAAAAAACCAAACCAGGATAACAGTTCCTAGAACACATCTGAACGAATAGTTCCTGCCAAAAGGAATTCCAGTTGTGTAACTGCATAATCTGACTGTGTAAAAAGTCCCTCTCCAGCTTTCTTCTAAGGCCCCTTTTAGGTACTGGAAGGCCTCAACATGTCTCCCTGCAGCCTTCTGTTCTCCAGGCTGAACAATCCCAGCTTTCTTAGCCTAACTTCATAGGAGAGCTGCTCCAGCCCTGAGCTCCTCCAGCTTCCGATCATTTTCATGGTCCTTTTCTGGACCTGCCTCAACAGGTCCATGTCCTTCTTATGTCTGGGGACCCAGAGCTGGACACAGCACTCCAGGGGGGGTCTCCCAAGGGCAGAATAGAGGGGCAGAACCACCTCCCTTGACCTGCTGGCCATGCCACTCTGGATGTAACCCAGGATCAGATTGGCTGTCTGGGCTGCAAGCACACATTCTTAGCTCATGTCCAGCAGCAGGGTTGCTCTCAACGAATCCCCAGTCTGTTCTCATGTCTGGGATTGCCCCTGCCCAGGTGTAGCACCTTACACTTGCTGAACTTGGTTAGACTCACAGGCTTGTTTCTCACGTTTGTTCAGGTCCTCCCAGATGCATCCATCCTTCTGTTACCTCAACTGCACTTTGTGCCATTTGCAAACATTCTGAGGGTGCATTGGATCTCACTGTCTGTGTCATTGATGAAGTTATCAATCTCAAGACAGAACCCTGAGGGCCACCTAGATATAGGGCTATGGATGGCCAGTCTCTGGCTCATTGACTCGCCATATGTTACTGGTTTGGGGTTTAGAAATTGGCTGAAGAACTCTCTTTGGCCAATTCCTTATCCACCGAATAGTCCACCCTTCAAAACCATTTCTCTCCAGTATGGAGATAAGAATGCTGCATGAGAATATGTCAAAAGCCTTACAGAAGTCTAGATGATATAGTTCAGTCTTCCCTTGTCTCCCCTTGCCATTACTCAAATTCTCAAAATCTGAGTACAAACTTATGCAGGAAGGCTATCAAGTGGAATTACTGTAGTATTTTAGCTCCAGAAGACAGACATGGTGGAGGCTGTTCAGGGGGCTATTCATTTCTACATGAACAAAGTCTTCCCAAGGTACAGGGCTCATGTAACTCTAGGCTCTATTTGAACACCTGCCCAAAATTATAATGTGAAATTTTAAGTCCCTTTTATGTTTGGTTTTTATTAATACAAACCTCATTTGCTGTGTTCACTATTGCTTATGTATCATCATTTGCAAATGCTGACACAAGACTGATGGTGGCTGTGAAAGATATTCTTTCTTTTAAAGCAGGAGCTTATAGCAGATCACTACATAAAACAAATACCATCTTCCTGGGATTCATTTCCCAGATCTCCAGGGTGTAATCATAACTTACTTACTTCCCTCATTAAATATCAGACTAACTCATGAAGCAAATAGCATCAAACAGTCTTCATTAGAGTAGCAGGGCATGTAAGAGGCTTTATTCAGATATATTTCTCTTTGCAAGGAGAAATCTACACCTACATTCCAGGTCTGATTACTTAAAGACCTTCAGCTGAATAACTGCCCCATGTTTTGTGCATGTAAGCAAAAGGATTTAAAAATGCTTATATAGAATCTGCACATCAAGTTTGCAAAGACACCAGGGGTGGTACAGTAAGGTGTGGGAGGTGGAGGAGGAAGAAAATAAGTATTTTTTAGGGATGTAATATAATTTTCTTTAATTCAAGTAGTCAACATCTGTGTCAAAAACCTCATAATTGTTACCTATATTATTTCATCTCAGTCCAGATATTAGAAATATTAGAAATCTATTAACTTTTAAAAACCTTAAATGAACCTTCTTGTCTTTCAAGTTACAATTGTGCATAGCAATATGTTAGACATAGATGAAAACTGAAAATGATTCTGTGAAACCTACTGTGTCCATATGGCCTCAGAAATTTCTACATGAACAACGTTAGACTAAAAACTCTCGGGACAGATAAGAGCCTTCAGAGGTTTTTTGAGTTTCGAGATAAAAAAAGATGTTGCATTCTATTTTTCCAACTCAAAACAGAAGGATGTATTAGTCAACTAGTTTTAAAACAATAAAAACAAAACAAAACAACCAACAATATAAAAGATTTGCTATTTATGGAAGGCAAGAAAAATTATTTTCCAGTATTTTTCAGAAAAGTCCCCACTATGGAAAAAGAAGAATAACAAAATTATGGAGCTGTTCCCATCTAATGTTTTCCCTTAATAGTTCTCTATATCATAATTCTGTTCCATTTAAGCTTTTTCCTATTGTTCACAGCAGAAGGAACACTGAACAGAAAAAAAAGCATATAAAATTGACTTACTGCTTCAAGAGCCTTAGTGATGCACACTTTTGTTGTCAATCAGTCAGAACTAAACATTTAAGCATTACTTAAAACTAGGTCAAAATATAAAATAAGGAAAAAAATCTTAAAATCATTCTAAATAACTGAATTTGCATACGTGCTCATTTTCACTTCAAAATCTTTCTCTAAAATGCATCCAGAAGACTGAAGTGGGGAGCGGGGCAGGGAACCTATTGTCATTTACAAGCCTCCTTAAAAGTGATTTTCAGCACTTCAGAAGTAGCTAAAACTATTATTCTACAACAGAAAAAATAGAGGGGAAATGGAAACTGGAAATAAACCTTCACAATATTTAAATACTCACTTTAAAAAAGCTTTTTAAGCTGGTTTTAAAGTTGCATTTTGGGACCCCTGTTGACTTCTATTGTAAAAGCATTCACATAATTGAGAAAGCAGCAAACTCCCTGCTCTTTTTTTAGAAAAAACCCATCTCTTCCTTGATGCTTTTGTTCAGATGAACACCTGGCCTATAAAATTCAGTGACAGAACCTTCCCTAGGGTGCCGTTTTTGTAGAAGCTAACAGAACTTTAAAAAGTATATATTTTTTGCCTCATTGGAGCTTACACAGCTTTATTTTACACTTTTTCCATCTGTTTCTCTGGCTCAACTGCGGGTACTAGTGTGTTTAATGGAAACTGTATCCCTTGTCCAAGAGAAGCCTGCAGTCAGCAGGTTCCTGCCTACTTCTGGCTGGCAACCCAGCCAAAATATTCCAGGGAGAGGAAGACAGGAGGGGAGGAAGAGATGAGAAGAGAAGAAAATAAAGTTTCTCATTTCTTCTACAAAAGACTGCACTTGTAAATATCTTCAGGGATTAATGGAAGGAAGAGAGTCACTCATTGCTTGGAGGGGGCCTGAATTAATTAACATGAAAATAACACTCAGGAATATTTATAATGCCTTTTTAGTTGGGATGACAGCTGGCCTAAGATCTTGTTCTGCCTTCCATCTACACCACGTTCTGCTCTTTTCTCTCACCAAGCTCATACCTTGGTTACAGAAGGTAAAGCTTTAAAAAAGCCAAGGAGGAAGGACACATGCAAAAGGAGCCACAGAATCCCTCAAAACTTTAAGGACTGATAAATTCTTTAAAAATATTTGCATTAATGCTGCTTAAATTTAATTGTATTTCTTAATATTTCATTATTGAAAACAAAATTGAATTCAAATATAACCAAAGATTAGAGATATTTATGTTTTAACATCAATAACTTGCATGTAGTAAAGTGCTGCAGGAGTAGATGTGAAGAATGTAGATTAATATTTCCTTTGGATTTTCTCACAGCCATTACATGCCATATAAGCAGACAACAAAACAAAACAAAAAGCAAAACAAACAAACAAAAAACAAACCAAAAAAAGAAACCTAAAAAAATGCAAAACAAAACAAAACAAAAAGAAATAGCATTTTGTGTCAACTAAAGAAGAAAATGGCAGGTCTTAGATGCTAACTTTTATCTACAGGCATAATACAACCATAGCAATGTGCATTTCTCCACAACTTCCTGATAGCTCAGTGATAGCCTTCATTTTATTTGGGATTTCGATGCCACCCTTTGCAGTGTCTGCCTGCACTGCATTAGACAAAACCAAACCCTAACAGCTGTCATGTGCAATTCATTCTCCCTCTCAGCCTGTCCCTGAGGGAAGAATTGTGTGCACTGGAGTGTTTTCTTTTTGATAGGCTTCTGCATCTTTTTAAAATGTACATGTTTTTCTCCATTTATATTGCAGAAAATAAAGCCAAGAGAATGTGCCTCACACATGGAGAGAAGTAATGAATGTGGAAAGATTTAGGAAAGGTAACCGGAGCTGGCCATGCACAGACATGATAGCCTGTACTATCATTTTCAGAAAATCTGCTTCATACATCAGCACAGAAATATCCATAGCAGCACATACAGGATTCATCCTATTTCATGAAAGTTTTTTTTTTAGAAACTAGTTAATGAAACCAGTAATAAGATCTTTTTTAGCTAAGTTGCAAGGACTGAGAATAAAGTAGTGTTTTTCTCTAGGTGACTTAGCAGTACTTGGTTCACCTAATACCAGTTGCAGTTTCAGAGGCATGTCAAGAATATTCTTCTACATTTGCCATAAACTAAACAAAAAAGAACATGATTTTAGGAGGTTTTATCATTAATGTATGTTCAGTGAAGAGAAAAGTAATGAAGACGGTCCAGTGTTTTCTCCTTGGCCTTCTGCATGGAGTATGAATTATTGTACAGTGAACTCAGGGTATCATCATTACACTAATTTCTCAGAAGTATGTGACAAACATACAGGGAAATTCAAGTGCAGAAGGATTTTCAGAATTCTGAAGCATTTTAAGCTGGCATATTTATATACCTGAGCACATACTTTGAAAAGCTTAAGAAATAAGAATACACCACTCCCACCTAGTCAGACTAAGCTGAAGATAATTTCTACCTTAAAATTAAATTGTTTCATTAAAAATAATTAGCTCAAATGTTTTGAGAATTGACTTCAGCAATTATCTCTATTCCCCAGTTCCTTGCCTGCGCAGTAGAAATATTTTCATTTGTTTTCTGCTGTATCTGTACTTTGCAAGAACAGCTATTGTATATATCAGCTAAGCTGTAAACTTTTTATGCAAATTCCACAGTTGTGTGATCTCCTTTCTGCATCAGTATCCATGAGGCACATCAGATATATTGATTTGTAATATCAATTTTACTTCTAGATGTTCTAATCTTTTCTGCTTTTTTTAGTACTTTGTCCGATCGAGGTTCAAAGCTGGTATTTTATCATACTATGTGCCAGACTGCAGAAGCTTCTTAACAAGAATGTATTCAGCACTAAATATATTGAAAACAGTAGTTTAAGTAGCAAAGTAGTACTCAGGAAAATCTGAAGTGAAAAAGCATATATTCAGACTGTACTAGGTAGCATAAACTATAAATAGGAGTTTATGCTCCACAGGGCTCCATTTTAGAGCCACTGCGCTCAACATCTTCATAAATGATTTGACTGCAGGACAAGAAGGTATACTAAATAAACTTGCTGACAATATTAAATTGGGAGGAGTTGTTGACTTACTTGAAGACAGTGAGGCCCTGTAGAGAGATCTTGACAAGTTAGAGGGCCAGGCAATCACCAACCATATGAAGTTAACAAGGGTAAGTGCCGGATTCTACAGGTGGAATGGGACAACCATGAATGTATATGCAGACTGGGGAATGAGAGGCTGGAGAGCAGACCTGCAAATAGAGATCTGTGTGTCCTGGTCAATGGCAAGTTGAACATGAGTCAGCAGTGCCCTGGCAGCCAGGAGGGCTAATTGTGTCCTGGGGTGCATCAGGCACAGCATCGCCAGCCGGGCAAGGGAGGGGATTGTCCTGCTCTGCTCTGCACTGGTGCAGACTCATCTTGACTATTGTGTGCAGTTGTGGGTGCAGTATGAGAAGAATATAGAGCTCTTAGCATCCAAAGGAGGGCTAGAAAGGTGGTTCAGGGTCCAGAGGAGAACCCATCCAAGGACTGCTGAGAAAGCGGTCCTTGGCTTCTTCAGCCTGAAGAAGAGGACACTGAGGGGAGATTTTGTCACAATCTACAACTTCCTCATGAGGGTAAGAGAGGGGAAGGCACTGATCTCTGTAGTGACCAGTGACAGCACCTGAGGGAGTGGCCTGAAGTTGTGTCAAGGGAGGTTTAGGTTGGCTATTAGAAAAAAGTTCTTCACCCAGAGGGTGATTGGGCACTGGAACAGGCTCTCCAGGGAAGTGGTCACAGCACCAACCACGAAGAAGCATTTGGACAGTGCTCAAGAAGCATTTGGACAATGCTCTCAGGCACACAGCATGACTCCTGGGGCCATCCTGTGCTGGTCCAGGAGCTGGACTCAGTGATCCTTGTGAGTGTCTTCCAACTCAGGATATTCTGTTATTGTGCTACCACTGCTGCTATTATCTTAGTCCAGTTTTGTTTTTCATTGCTGTTACATTCATGCTTCTAGTAAGACTGTAGATAATTCTATGTTAGGTAATTAAATAGAATGAAATATAGTCTACATAAAATACAGGGTTTCCACTACCTTCCTCAGAAATAGACCTAAAAAACTGAAAACTTTATTTTACAAAATCTAAAGTATAAAAACTAAAGTATCTTGACATTTTGGGTTGAACTACTTGTCAAAACAGAAAGGAAGCACAACAGGCAAAAACATAAGCCTGAAATGCATGATGAGATTATCCATATGGAATATAAGTTATCCTATTTCAATTCCTTGCTTTGAAAAGTTTTATAATTCCATGCTACTTCTTAGTTTATTCTACTGCTTTAAATTCATAAGTAAATATTTCTTCTAGACAATCTGAAGACTTCTCAGTTTCATCCTAGTGAAAAATAGAATGAAATTGCTCTTGAATCTATCAGTCACACTGCTGTTTTTCAGCTCTGACTAATAGGTACAGGTCATTGTCTTGGAATCTCTTTTCCTAATAAAAAACAACTGCTTAAACAGTGCTGCTTCTATGATGTGTCACAGAGTATTTACTTCATTCCCTTAAACATGGCTTAAGTAGCAAGGTATTACTGACTTCTAGGGGGAGGAATGGACCTCTTTCATCTTCATTTCTTTACATGCCATTCCTCATTCTCCTTTTCAAAAAGCAGGAACAATACAGTTAAAAGCACATTTTTACCTTTACTTGTATCTCACCAACTGTTCTATGGATTTACAGCTTTTATGAAAGGACAGCATCTCCCACATATAGTGCTTCTATCTTCTGCAAGGCTAATATTTACCACATCTCTCCAAGACCCTCAGCATAGGATTTATTCAGTCACTCAAAGACCAGTAGGTCAAATGTGTACAGGAACCATTAATATTATTTCCTAAGCCCAAGGAGCATTAATATTATTTCCTAAACCCAAGTCAGAGATCTCAACAAGATTATATGTGGAAGTGACAAATAGAAGAGCATCCCTAAAATGTTAAGGACTGCCTTTTATGGTTTTTGCATTTAGTCTCCTTTCCTAAGGATTATCAGTCCAGAAGAAAATGCACCTCTTCCTAAGCACAGTGAAACAAGGCTTTCCAGGAATACTTCAGGACTGTTAGCACAAGGTGTATGATATTATGCTTGAAGAGCTGCTTTTCTTCTCCGCTCTCCCCAGCTCTGCCCAGATGAGTTTGTATACTGCAGTTCTATCCTTTAAATATCCGTTTTTACTCTGTAAAATGAGGATAATATTTTTAATTTCTACATCATCCTCAAAAATTCACATTATTTAACTTTTTAATTAAAATAGCTAATTTTACATACTACCTTTTTAATCCTTTAAATTGTAAAATATTTTACAGGGAAAACCATAGTCTGTATTTTTCAATATAGGAAAATAAAAAGAAAACACTCTTCATTTTTATAATCCAAACCAGATGCAGGAAAAGTCATAACATACAGAGACTGATTACACATGAATTGTCAGAATCTCTTGTCCATATTTTGGTCTTGGTTAGTAATGCTTGTTGTCAACATTTCTTGCAATAATATAATTATTTCTGGGTTTAAGTATTTATGCAGATTACTTACTTCCATTTTCCACAAAGCTAGTCAGTATTATTGGGAGAAGGAGCATGGCTGTGGGGAGATAGGACTTATTCGAACCAGAACCAACAAACACAGTTGGTTGAGACTGTAATAGACAGTATAGGCAAATATACTGTCATAACTTTATGTCCACGCATGTTAGAGGTTTATATACGAGTGATGTTAAAATTTTATTCCACGTCTCAGAATTCTTCATATTATTGAAGGGGGAAAAAAGAAATTGAAAAAAAAAATTAAAAGAGAAGTTTTTTCTCTTTCCTGAGTCTCAACTCATTACTGCATTGCTACATCATTTCACAGACAGTCTATATTTACATTGACTCAGAAGGGCTTTTGCAAAATATCAGCTGTTTTGTTAAAGGCATATAGGAATTATCAACATACTTAATCAAATAAAATATCACACAGCAGCAAAGTAAAACATCTTTGTCAGATTTATGGTAATGGCACACTTGAGGAAATTACAGTAGTTGTTGTATGACATTTTTAACATTCTGAAATGTGCGATGTAAAGTCTCATATGAATTTAACTACATATTACTATTTCACTGTAAACACTTTCTGTAAGCACAGGGGATTATAGAAAAATATTCTTCCCCTTAGACTGACTTCAAATCAAGTAGTCCTGCATCACAGAAGAAATATGAATGAATAGCAATACAAAAGCAAGAAAATCTAACTAAACAAAACTCACAGTGTAACCCTAAGCTGCTCATCTAACCAGAAAAATATGGCTGAGCCATGCACCTACAAACTGCTAAACCATGGGCATCATCTTTAAATTCCTTTTAGAGAGACAGGTCTGTTTTAGGTGACAATTTTGGCAGAATCTGGATACACATTAGGATTTTAAGTAACAAGTAACTTACTCTGCTCCTTTGCAAGCAACATAATGGGATATTACCAAAAATGAATGAAGTTTAGCCATGAGGAAAAAACAGATGAAACAGAAAATTGCAAGTGTTTATCCAAGCTAGCTCTCTCATTGGCAAACATCTAATTGAGGAGGACCTCACAAAACAACAACTCCTGCAATATCTGTATGAAATTGTCTGTAATTGCAGAGGACTATCCAGATGGCTAATATAACAGGCTGTATAGATGTCTCCCAGCAGATGCTTCAAAGGAAGATGCAAAAAACCTTTCAGTGGCAGTTAAGTAGTGTCTAAGAATAAACTTCCTGCAGCAGATGAGAAGTATATTGACTTTTATACTTCAACAATATCTACCTCACACATTTTATGCTCTATTTATTACAGTTAGATTAGTTTGATGTATTTCATCAAATGCTGTTATATCCAAACTTGTTAACACACATCTAGGATGATCACGTTATAAATGATACAAGAATTAATGCTGGAGAGCTCTACTCCTTATGCTGTTTAAAGTATCACTGCAACTAAGACTGGAGGAGCCAGAGCTGAATGTTGGACTGAATCACTGCTGAGAAGGCTAACCTGAGGAAAGGCACACACAGGTTGGAGGTCATTGGATCCACCACCCTCCTCAAATAGAGTCATCTAGATCTGGCTGCACAGGACTGTGTGCAGATGTCTTTTGAATATATTCAAGGCTGCAAAATGGAAAAAAATTCCCTGGGAAACCTGTGACAATGCACAGTCACCCTCACAGTGATTCCTGATGTTCATTCAGCCTCTCCTGTGTTGCCGCTGCCTCTTTCTGCCAGGTCTTTTCAAGCTGCCCTGTGGCTTGAGCGCGGCATTTGCTTCTGCTGCGTTCGGCTTTACTCTATAGACCTTTCACAGCCCCCGGGGCATGTAAATTCTGGTCTCCTTAGTAATGGCTCGAACAAGCTCGCCCTCATCCAAAGCAGTGTTAACAGTAACAAGTTGTTAAGGTAGGCAGTTCCGGCGACGAAGAAGTAGGGAGGACCCTCTGCGGCTTTATTCCAAATTTATTATTAAATTTGAAGGTAGTCGCAAAAAGCCGAGATCTGAGGGTGTGCAGGGGTTTAAAAGGGGCGAGAGAAAGGGGCAGTCTAAGGGGAGAAACAGGGGAATAAACCAATAGAGAAATAAAACATGATCGGGGAACATCCAGTGGGGAAACAAAGGGGTGGAATACATTAATATAACCAATCAACAGAACATGATAACAGAACTTCCGAGCAACTGATGAATATTAAAATAACTGTAAAGGGGACGGGGGAGGAGATGGAATCTGACTGACACTTGTGAACGGCGGGAAACTATCAATGCCTGTCTCCCCCATCCCCCTCAGATTCACTGCTCTGAGGGGAATAGTTTAACCATCCTGCTTCTTCATTAACATCCATGCAGAAGGCAGGGGTTGCAGATTGTCCATTGTTACCTGTGACCACAGCCACTGACTGGGTAACTGCCACACTGTGTATGAACTTGTGCCCTTTGCCTCTGATCCTATCACTGGGTATGACTGAAAGGAGCCTGGCTCCATCTTATTTGTGCCCTTCCTTCAGGTGTTCATATACCCTGATCTCCCTGAGCTTTTTCTTCTCCAAGCAGAGCAGTCCCAGCTCTCTCAGCATGTCCTCATATGAAGGATGATCCAGTCTCCTCATCATCTTAGTGGGCCTTTGCTGGACTCTCAGCAACAGTTCTGAGTCTCTCTTGTACCAAGAAGTCCAGAAGTGAACACAATATTCCAGATATTGATGATAAGTAACTGCAGATAGGCCTGTCTATCTATTTACAGATAGTATGTGCTGGATGGTTAAAATGCAAGAAACTCAGAACAGGAAAGTTCCATAGCATGTGTATTTGCTCAAGCCAATACACCCTGTTCTGAGGCAGGACTTACTAATGGAAGAACATGGTTGTTCAGACATGACCATGACCATGTGCTGCATTTTAGTAGTCTTCTGCCCATCCCCCTGAAGAACACACAGAACAAATCACATATGCTTACATGAGACCTATGATGTCCATCTATTTCCAGTTGCATCTATATATGGCTTTTTTTATGCATTACATAACAGATTAATTTAATATCCAGTTATGTTATGAAGCCTACAAATTTATCTAGAACTGTGTCCTCATTACTTGTTATATTTAAGACAATTTTTGTACCCAATTTCTATGAAAATTTTTAGAATAGATGCTTTAATAATCCAAGACAAAAAAATAAGCCGTTCCAATGCAATCAATGCTTAGTTCCCAGTAGAACACATATGAATTTCATTAGAATTCATGGAGTTTTGGCACACAAAGTATGTGCCCAATTTTCCCAGAGGAGAACCGTACCCAGCACTTCTGTTTACATATGAAACTCCAAACTCCACATCATAACTTAAAAATTAATTAAAAAAAAACCCCACAAACAAACAAAAAGTAATTAAGGAAAACAAAACAGAACAAACGCACCTAGGGAATCAGTAGAGAGCTTAAAGTGACCACAAAAAGAATTAGCCATATGCTCTTCCCTTGCTGTACAACACCGGAAATCTTTCAAGGAATTTTTTTGCCTTGGTGCCATAGTTTTTTGCCTTTGTTTTGTTCTCTGCATGGGAGTATGCCAGCAAAACTTTAGAAACAAACAAGAACATTTTCCAAAGGTTTCTGTCTTTCCTCCACTTTCTCACCCCCCAAATATCAAGGTACAGTTAAGAAATACAGATTAGAGGTTGGGAATGAAATATTCTAACCCTGTCATGGAGATCTATGAAACATTGGACAGTGCCTGATTTGGCTGTGATCAGACTAGATGTAATCTACATAGTCAAATTTGCCTGAGATTAGATTGGGTGTAAAAAGTTTTTATACTTACAGCTTTGAATTTCTTATGCATTTCAAATTGTATGAAAAAAAAAGGGGTCTTTTTCAGGACCTATTAATCTGAAAATGTGTAAACATCTCTGAGTTAGAATAGCATCATATTCTACCTCATATAATGTTTCATTTGCCATTTGGACACAGACACCTTAATTTTCCTTGTAGAGTTTCTCACATTTTTGATTGCCTACATAACCCTTTTTCTGCAGAAGACTTTTTTTTTACACTCCATAGAGGATTCTATATACAAAAGAAACAAAAGAAAACTGATCTGAATGTTTATCATTTACTCATTACCACAAAAGTATCTGAGAAAAGAATAAAAATAAATTCAAAAGTAGCATTTTAAAATATACTTGCTTTATTAAATTTTCCTAAGATAAGGCCTTCAATGTAAAACTGCAGTTTTAAACATATGCATCTTCTACTTAGCTTTTGCTTTTACAGGAATTGAGAATTCAAAGATCCACATTTTAAAATGTGAACATATAGTAACTTATGAAAAACAACCAACTGAAACTGAAAGTGTGTATAAATGCTACATTATTTTATCCTTGTTTTGATTTTTTTCCACTCAAATTACTATTAATTGACTTGGTGAAGGGTTAATAAACCCATATGTAGATCTGTGATGAGTTGACCTTGGCTGATTGCCAGCTGCTCACCAAGCCACTCCCCTCTTCAGCAGGACTAGGGTGGAGAAAAGAAGATGAAAAAACCCCTCATAGGTCAAGATAAAGATATTTTACTACAGCAACAGTGAAGGTCAAGTTCAGACAAGCATATGAAACAAAGATTTATTCTCTACTTTCCATTAGCAAGATATTTCAGGCCACTTCCCAGGAAGCAGAGCTTCAGCACTATAGTAGCTTCTTTGGAAGGAAAATGTTGTGAATAGCAAATGCCCATTCATTTCCTCCTTCTTTCCTTCGTTTTCATACCTGATCTGACAACATATGTTACATAACATCCCTTTGGTAATTTTGGGCCAGCTGTCCTGGTTGTACTCCTCACAAAAATTTGCCCCTCCTCAGTCTCCTGGTTGGGGGTGGAATGTTGGGGAGACAACACTGGTGCTGTTGTAGAGCTGCTCAGCAGTAGTCAAAACACTGGTGTGACACCACACCTTCCCAGCTACCAATGCAGAGCACAGTGCTGTGAGGGCTTTTATTGGGACAATTAACTCCATCTCAGCCAGACCTAGCACAAGATCATAATACAAGACTAAAAAGAATAATGCATGAATCAGCTGAAGTTACCTAACTCAGCACTTCATATTATAAGGAAAAAAACCTACAGAACATGAACCCTACCCTTCATTATGCAAAAATATGTAAGTAAAGCAAAGGAATAAAGAAAAATCATTCTGCAAATATAGATCACAAGCTATTACGAAGCAATTAAATTGCTACATAACCCTCAGTAAAAATGGGACATTAGACAATTAGAATGCTAATGTTAAGAAAGTTTCACTTTCACTTCGTTCACATTTTAACTGCTAATTGCTGCAATTAAAAATGAGGATTTTGCTTTATTTTTTGTTACAGTGAGTTCATATTTTCAAGTTGTCACTGCTGAAAATGAATGCTAATCCGTAAATTTGGATATGCAAAATACTCTCTTAGGTTCATTAATATTAGTTCGCTTTTCAAGGAGAAATCATACCCCTGGACAAAAAAAAAGCTCTTCCTTTATTTGAAGAAATAAAAATTCAAATTAATAAGTCATTAATTAAAATTCACTATTACAATATTATATGATTCATATAGTGCTATTGTATAACCAAGTCAAATACATAATTGAAGTTAATCACTATTGACTGGCAAATGACACAAAGGCATGCATTACAAAAAAAAAAAAACCACAAAAAACCAGATCAAGACAATTCCAATAATCAGATACAGCTAGACTTCCCACAGATTTTATAAGAGACTTTGAGTATCTGATTAGTAGGAGTAAAAGGAAGGTAGAACACATGCATATCTACAAGAGCCTCCAGGCAGCACATATTACATAGCATACATGATTAAGAAACCCAGTAATAAGTTACGGATTATCAAGAGTTAGAGTTCTGTTGCTTACCAATTCATGTAAAAAGGTGTGTTGGAGTTGCTGCTTCCAAAGCAATTTCTGTATTTAACTATCTTAGTAACATCCTACCAATAAATTATTGAAAGGACATTAAGAAATTAACCCAGTTTTCTGCATCTTCTGTTACAAGGTTTAAAATTTGATATTTAGAGCATATTATTTTTAAAAGTATCCACCACAATTTTTTCCTTCCTTTTAACAGGGCTAGACACAAGGTATTATGTCACTGCACAATTATTATCTTGCACTATTTCAAGGAAAAAAAAAAAAAACAACTAATGATATGGATCCTTACTGAAATGAAAGTAAAAAGAGGTATTACTTTGTGGGATAGCTGAATTGTTTGAAAAATAAATTTGAGATACTAGTTTAGCTTGTGGTATAATGAAGAAGACAGAAACAGGTAAAACAGGCTGAGTCAGCCTCAATTATTTTATTTCACTGAAAAATGCAAGTTTATTTTAATTTTGCAGTAATTAGTCATCTGCAAAAAAAAAAAGTTCAAACCCAGTAACTGAAAATTAATGTGTTCAAAATTAACATATACGTTTTCAAAGCCAATCAATACTTTTAGGATAAGCATCTTAATAACAGCAAAAATAAAAAGCTGCTTTTAAAATAAATTGAGGATGCTGGAAAAAGTTTTGAATTATTTCCTGTAAGTTTCTACTTCTGCATATGTATAAACTTTGTTAATGAATTATCACAGTACCCAAATGTAATTCTGGAACCTGGACTGACTGTTATTAGCTACACACTTTGATAGTTCAAGTGAAATTAAGCTATCTGCAAGATTTGCTCTGTGACAGAAAGTGATGCTTTCAAAAACATAATTATACAATAAATATGCTGTTTACAGTATTGTAGAGCAGATTGATTAAAGTTAAAGGTGTAATTTTAATCAAGTATATATCTGGATTTCAAACTATCTAAGAAGATATTTATCTATTAACAGAGAAATATCATAACTGTTAAAATACTGATTTTATTTAAGTCACACATCATTAGAAAAGCTAGCAGTGTGCCCCAATCTCCACTTACTTTTGAACCTGAATTTACCTTCTCTCTCCTTTCCTTTAGAAAAGTTAAGCTTGTCTATCCAAGAGAAACAATTGACATCAAAGGATTGTTTTTCCACTCACCAGCTCTAAGCTGTTTTTTATTGTTTGAAGGAATTATTGAAGAGACTCAAAACAGAATTTCAGTCAGATGCAGAGTTTCTTGTTCATTGATTGGTTGATTCTTCTTCTTCTGGTGAAGAGAGGCAACAAAAGTCCCTTTTAAATCTATTCTTCTCACAGAGGAAGCATTTGTGCTTTCTTTAAGCTACTCTTCGTAATGAGTAATATGTGGTGTCAATGAATTTCTACCCACCCAGAAACTCTGCTGTCCTGAACTTCAAAGCAGTTTCTCTCAACTGTTCTGGAGTGTTCAACCTTCCTGTAAGTCAATTTTAGCAGAGATGGAGTCTTGCAAATTTATCGGGATCCCTAACTGTGAGAGATCAGACTGTCTCAAAATCTGATTCACTCTGTGAAAATGATCACTTACACATTCTGACTTTGCTCTTTTGACATCAGTAATTTTTGTTCCTTCAGTTCTTACATGTCTCACTTCTGATCTTATTCTTTTGGTTAAGATATTTATGCTGATGGATAAAGATTCAATCAATCTATGGTTTCTTTTAGCTTGTAAACTCAAGGATCCTTAAAGAAACACTGATATAAAGGACTTCTAATATTATATGGAGTTGACTCATACATACAGCTGCTGCAGTGAGCAGAGTGAGAGGCAAGCTTGGATGTCTGCTAATTCCTTAAATTTACTTGCCATTTGTGTGTATATATGTATATGTAAAAAGAATCTTTCAACTTCCTTATTTTTTATCCTGTTGCTTTATATCTAATGTAAACCTCAAATAACTCTGTAAAATGTAAAAAACACCACCTAATTCTGTAGTGCTATATTGTTACACTGAGTCCCATTTGTTATTGCAGTTCAAGGAATATGAGGATTTAGCAGTTTTTAGAAACTGTCGTATGAAAACAGGGTATATTCTAAGTGTTTCCTAACCTTGCTTAAAGCTTTTGAAAAAATAGATTCCTTGGATCTTACTTCAACCTTGTCTCCTTTAAAATAGTTGAGAAATTTCTTACCTGAGACTAGAACAACTAGAACAAATGTTTCTATAAAATCTTTAGAAGAACAATTTCTGCCATAAATTCCCTGGCAAACATGTAATAGCCAGAAGATGCCCAGAAATCTCTCAGTCACATTCAGAAAACTCCTGAAGACCTAAGGAACCCTGAATGCATCAGGAAGAAGTCTCAGCAACCAGAGAATTTCTTGGCCAAAGTGCAGGAAACCTTGAGAAATCCCTGGTCCTTAATGAGGGCACCTTATCCTCTAGGCCTCCATGAATTGTCAGCTCTTGCAGCAGATACCCTAGTTCACAGCAGTGAAAAGAAGAAAAAAACAGCAGTGCTGTTTTGTGAACACTTCTTGTGTGAAGAACACTTCTTCTCTTTTGCATAAGAGTTTTGACATTACTTCTTCAGATACAGGACAGACATTTCATTGCTATTAAGATTTACAAAGAGGTTTACTAAGAATGTTACAAAACTGTCTCTTTTAATTCACATTATATATCCACAAAAAAGGAGCTGGGACTTCTCAGGGTCAACAGGTAAATATGCACTGCTGCAGTGATGGAATATAACTGCATATTCGGCTCCGTTAATGAAATCTTAGCTGGCACATTGAGAGAAGTGGTTACTCTTGTCTGCTCAACACTTATGAGGCCACATCTGGCTTAGTTTCCAGCTTTAGATTTTTGGGTGCAAGAGAAAAGTGTCCTTGCATGGATGAAAATGTCTTTGCATACATGAAAATTAGTTCATTGGCTTTCTTACATGAAATGATGGCTTGCAATGCTTTTCATACCCTTTCTTTTGATATTATGGCTTAAAAACAAAAGTTAAAAATCCCTTTTCCTTCTACTCCTCAAAATCAGGATTGGCCCTGATCTATTAAAGCTGGCTGCAGTTAACAGCTTCATTCCTTTTGGGGATGAAGACTAGATGGTACAAATCAGGCTGCCGCAACTTGTCAGGCAATAATTTGATTGGAAAATACTTATTTGAGTAATTTCTTCTCCCTGAACACATTATCAGAAGCAAAAACAGGACCAAAGTTCTGGCACCAGCATAATGCTAAATCTCTGCCACATACTGTGGGGACTATTGCTAGACAACTGCCAGGCATTTAAAATAGGCAGCCCTGTTCCTATTCTGTTATTATTGTTTCTTTCCCCTTCTGGAGTCTCTAGAACAAAACCACAAGAATACTTCATTTTGGCATTACTGTCACAGTGTAAGTAAACACTCATTACATTTATGACTCCAGAAACAGAAGAGACATTTGATACTGAGCACCATGTTACAGCTGTGAGTTGGAAAATAAAACCCTTTTTAGCAAAGAGTAAAAAATTTGATTGAGTTAAAGTATATTCAACTGAATAAAAAATACAATCAGTATAGCCAGCCAGGTTAGAGAATATTCAAATTATGCTAGAATACTTTTTAAGCAAGTTTCATGAATGCTGACATAATTAACTCAAATTTTGATAAAATGATAAAAGTATTTCCAGGGTCTCTAGCCTGAAGCACAAACCTTGTCATTTAATAGATACCTTTGGGACTCTACTGTGCCAACCTAAAACAGAGTAGCCTCCAGGGAACCTCTGCATGGACTCCAGCTTGTGATGGGACTGGAGAACTGGGAATCTGACAGTGCTGAATTGGACCTCAGCTGACATATTTTCAGGAGGTATGAAGAAGTCACACATCACTGTGTGGGTGTGATCCAAATCCACCGCAGTTAAACAGTTCTATTTTGACACTGTTTACTGTACTGTGTTTGGGTTTCAGCTGGAATAAAGTTGATTTTCTTCCTAGTAGATGCTACAGTGATGTGTTTTGGATTTAGGATGAGAATAATGTTGGTAGCACACTAATGCTTCAGTTTTTGCTAAGCACTATTCACACTCAGTCAAAGACTTCTCAGTGCCTCACACCATCCTACCAGTAAGTTGGCTGGAGGGCTCAAGAAGCAGGGAGCAGACACAAATGGGACAGCTGCACCAAACTGGCCAAAGGGATATTCCTTACCATATGGTGTCAAGCTCAGTATTTTAACTAGCAGGAAAACTGGCTGGGAGCTTCTGCTCCAGAACTGGCTGGGCATCTGTTGGTGGGTGGGGAGAAATTCCATTGTGCATCATTTTTTGGTGTGTATTTGAATTTATTATTATCATTATTATTGTTGTTGTTGTTATTGTTATTATTATTATTTCCCTTCCTTTTCTGTCCTATTAAGTTGTCCATATGTCAACCCATGAATTTTCCTTTTTTTTTTTTTTTGTCCCCACAACTCTGTCTCCTATTCATATGAGGCAGAGAGTAGTGAGCAGGTGTCTGCGTGGTGTTAACTGCCTGTCACATTAAACTATGTCCTTTTTGGAACCCAACATAGGGTGTCAAGGTTTGAGATAACAACAGAGCTGACTAGAATGTATTAAAACAAATTTGTTATATGCATTAATTATATTGGTTTAATAGTCACTAGTAACAATGTTGATTTATTTGCTCTCAGAACTGTTGCACGTGTTCTTAGTTGTGTCATGTAACACATTTGCAATATGTGTTCCCTCTTGCATTGTTTATCATCTCTGGGAACTGGGTTTAGGTTATCATGTTGTTGTACTTTGTAACATTGACTTATGATATGATAAAACTGTTGGTCGTGACACTAATCTAGTATTTGCACTCAGTATTGCCATCAACTCCGTACTTCAGGAGCCATCTATTGGGAACTATTAATAATTACACCTTTTACCTTTTCTCCTCAGAGAGCTGATCTGTGGGGGAAATACCTTATCCATCTCCTCCTTCTCCTCCAAAATTAAAATAGTTCTTGAGAATATTGAATATCGATGGGATTTTCTAACGATCATGTTTCTATTTCTATGTCTCCTGAAAGCGTTGCTGGTCTTGTTTAAGTTTAAAGAACTATATAAGAATATCACCCAAAGATCTGCCCTGAGGCTGGATAGCTATAAGTGGCAGGGTGTGTTGGGTAGTATAGGCAAGAGTGTAGGACAGTGGCCAGGTCCAGCCTTTTGGAATTACACCCTTGAATAAGTGCAGACTCTGAAAAACTACTTAAATATTTGGAAAAATATATTGTCCCCTCGCAATTCCAGAGACACAAATCACTGCAATGTACTGAGGCCTGGCCCAGGTCTACTGAGTCCTGTCTTATTAAGTAACCTCAAGGGGAAGGGAAGGTCTCTGAATACAATAACAAAACAACATGTGGCTATTCCAACCCTTGTGACAGGAAGCAGGTTATTCCAACATCAGTGATAGGCACTGTGGCTATGTGAACCCCAGTGAGAGGCACTGCAGCTGAACCAAAGGACCAACCCATGCCAATATCACCCCTCCCAAAGGACCCTTTTGTTGTGGGGGTGCTGAAGGTTGATGAACAGTTGCCAATCACTACCACAATGGTGCTTTGACAGTAATAGCACACAGAGACTCCCTGATTCCCATCCATAACATGATTCCTGAACTGGAGATCTAAGGAGTGATCAGCAACACTCGCTCACCTTTTAACAGTCCCATATGATCAGTGCAAAAGCCCAATGGAGAGTGGACACTAACAGTAGACTACCGTGGCCTGAATGAAGTCACACCACCCCCAAGTGCTGTCGGATTGGACATGCTGAAACTTAAATGCAAGCTGCAGTCGAAGGAAGCTGAGCAGTAAGCCACAAGTAATATCGCTAATGCATTTCTCTCCATTCCTTGGGCAGCAGCAGGACAGTTTGCTTCCATTTGGAGGGAAATCCAGAAGACCTGGAACCGACTGTCCAGGGCTGGAAACATAGCCCTACCATCAACCATGCACTAGTTCAGACTGCACTGGAACCAGGTGAAGCTGTATTGATATCATTGTGTGTAGCAATACAGCACAAGATTTTGAGAAAGGGAAGAAAATAGTCCACATCCTTCTGAAAGCCAGTTTTGCCATGAAACAAAGTAAGGTCAAGGGACTTGAATAAGAGATTCAGGTTTTAGGAATAAAATAGCAAGATAGAAATTGCCAGATCCCAATGGTTGTAATCAACAAAATAACAATGTCTGTACCAATTAGCAAAAAATTACACATTGTGTAATTTTTTTTATCTTTCCTACACATTTTTGGATTTGTGGAGAATGCACATTCCAAATTACAGACTGATTGTCAGTCGTCTCCACCAAGTCACCCAGAAGATGATTACAAATAGGGTCCTGAGTCATGACAAGCCGTTGAACAGATCAAACAGGAGACAGTCGATTCAGTAGCCCTTGGGCCACTCTGGACAGAGAAACAGGTTAAAACATATGCTCTACAGTGAGCTGGGGAGAATGGCCTTGCCTGGAGGCTCTGGCAGAAAGCATCAAAGAAGACTAGAATTCAACTGCCAGGTTTTTGACGTCTGTTGTACAGAGCATCTGAAGCCCACTATACTCCAAGTGAAAAAATTATATTGGCAGCTTATGAAGGGGTTTGAGCTGCTTTGGCAGTGGTTGGTACTGAAGCACAGCTCCTCCTGGCACCCCATTTTCTGGTGCTGACCTGGATGTTCAGTGGGAGGAACTCCTCTACACATCATATAACTAATACTACATGGAGTAAGTGGATCACACTGAACACACATACGTCTCAAAAAGGAAATCCAAGTCACACAGGAATTTTGGAGGTGATCATGGATTGAATGAAGAGAAGACCATGGTTTCAGAATATTGCCAGAGAAGGGCACATTGCTGATCTACCAGAAAAAGATAAACAATATGCTCTTTTCACTGATGGATTCTGTAGTAATATAGGAAAATAATTGAAAGTGGAATGCTGCTATGTGGAGTCCCCCACAAGTCACAGAAACTGCTTGAAAGAGAAGGTGAACTGAGTCAGTTTGCAGAGGTGAAAGCCATCCATCTGGCTTTAGATTCTACAATAGCTGAATGAGAAAAATGGCCAATACTTTACTTCTATACCGACTCTCGGATGGTGGCAAATGCCCTGTGGATGTGTCTACAGCAATGGAAGCAGAGAAACTGGCAGTACAGAGGTAAAGCCACCTGGGCTGTTGAACTGTGGCATGATTTTACTGCCTGGGTAGAGAGAACCTTACAGATCATCACGTAGATGCCTACATACCAAGAGCTGGGCCTCTGAAGAACATCAGAAAACGAACCGGTGCAACACACTGCTAGGATTGAAGAGGCTCAGGTGGATCTGGACTAGCAACATAAGGGTGAATTATTTATAGCCTGATGGGCTAATGACACTTCGGACCATTGGTGAAGGGATGTAACATATAGATGGGCTATATGGATCAAGGAGTGTCCTTAACCATGGACACTGTTGTAGATCGACACTACTGTACAGGCTATCCATGAATGTGAAACATGCACTGCAATTAAGCAGGCCAAGTACTTAAAGCCTCTGTGGTATGGAGGACTGTGGCTGAAATATAAATATGGGGAGGCCTGCCAGATTGACTGTATCACACTCCAAAAAAAGCACCAAGGAAAACACCATTAATTTTAAAAGTGCCATTAAAGGAACTGGAGCTAAAAGAAAACTAAATCTTAGAATCCTTTCCCTTTTACTCCTTGGTACTTTTCATAATTAATAAAATTTACTTCTTTTGTTAGAATCAAGTGCTCATTACTTATGAAAAGGATGCAATACATCTAATTTGCAATTTGCACTAGGACAGTGATACAAAATCAGCAATTTTCTGGCTACAAATGTTTTATTTTATTCATTTTTTTAAAATGCAATTTATAAAAAAGGCTATTGATTTAAAATCTAAGGTAAGTCATCTTAAAGTTAATATTTTGAAATATACATCTAGCATAGAACAAGGGACACTGAATGGTTATTGATACAGAGAAAATCTTTGACAATGTCAATATTCTTCTCTCCAGTTTTAGTAATATAGTTTTTTTGCTAGAAAGGGAAACCTAATGTTACTCAAAAAATAGCATGCCATATCGAAAATTTAAATATAAATTAAAGCAGCTTTTCAGGCAGAGTCTAAAATGCTTTCCTAATTTCCCATTTTGTTGCATTTTCCATCTTCTTCAAGGTTGTGCAAAAATTTGTGCAACAACAAACTGATCTCCCATGGTGTAATCTCTAAAGTCCATTCAGGAGGACTGTGTTCTCATGCATAAAAGTTTGAGAGATTAGGTACAGAAACTCTAATTTTCAAATTAAATATTTATGCTTTATAAGAATTTTTTGGCTTCATAAATTTCCAAAGAACAATATGACCGTGTGATTCATTTACAAAGGAAGCTGAACTGTTTATGGCCTCCAGTGTCATGAGCTAGATTGAGTCTGTAAGTGATGGAGGTGTTAATACATATATAATCCTCCAAGCACAGCTAGACTGGGAGCACTCTGCTGTACCAAGGAGTAAAAGGGAAAGGATTCTAAGACTTAGTTTTCCTTTAGTTCCAGTTCCTTTAATGTCACCATTAGAGTTACATACTTCCTGCTTGACAAAACTCATGCAAGACACCTGAGTAAAAGGAACCACCAAAAGTCTGCACTAACTAGAAAATAGACAGGGTCATTAATATTGGTTGTGGAAATTTTTTTCTTTGAAATAAAGGCACAGACAATCCTCACCCAATTTTTGAAGATTCCAATCTTTTATGCATGCAAAGTTGTCTTTTACTTTTATGTTAACATTCTGATGTAAATTAATTAATCTTATACAGTGATTTTCCTCTGACTTGTAACGACCTATGAGAAGTGAGAAATTTCCAGATGTGCCTGTAAGAAAAAGTACTTTGTAGAAGTTACCAGTCTGTGCTTCTCAGTGATGGGGTGAAATGACTTTATTAATATTCTTGCCAATATGCCAAGTCTCGGTCTAAATATTTAGTTCTTTTAAGATTTTTATTTTTTTTTTTTCCCAATTATCAAATACAACTATTTTCAACTGTTAGCTTCATTGTTCTTCTGGCATATTGCTCTGGAAATTTAAAAAAAAACCTCAACAAATGTGTAAGCCCATTAGGTCAGAGCTCCCAAGAACGCCAGATAAGTGAAAACCTAAACAGCAGTAAGACCAAAAATCAGATAATTTGTTAGCTTAAAATAGTGACTAATTTTCATTTACCTGCAAGTTTGTCATAACTACAGAATATCATCCAGATACTGAGATGGAAATCTTGTAGGCAGATTTTGCAAGTACATGTAGAAGCACAGATTTAATGACTGGTTTGCCACTACAACATTCATTCAATATAAACTAAATCCAAATAATTACTGTAAGTATATATTGTAGAATTAGTGAGAATATTTTAGCTTTAAAATTTGTATTCACTAGTAATACCCTCTGTAAATATAAAAGATCAAAGAAAAACTTGCTATAAATTATGTAGGACAATAGCTTCCATTGAGAATTCAAGATAACATAATCTTCTTATTTAACTTTTCATCTCATTCAGATATTTTACTTTAAGTCAAAGTAATTTTCTAAGAGTTTAAAATGAAATGTAAACCTGGATCTCCTGCCAACATGTTTTTTATTCCAGAGATATTTTACTAGGGTAAGAATTCGGACCACAAACCTTGATTTGTTTCCTTCCTTGTACCATAAATAACTTTCATTTTCTTTGACAAGTTCTTATTCAATGACAAATATATTTCAAATGTCACATCATGCACATTTTCTGGATTTGATTCACCCTTCTACTCTTTCATTTAAGTATAATTGTACCCTTGTTTCTTCCAACAAGAAAATTCAAATGCTCAGTAATCAAGACCAATTAAAAATGGTTTCAGGAAATGGTTACACCAAGACTAAAACAATAATAAATGTCTTTCTGAGTCTTTGTTAGGTCTCTGACAAATACCTTGAAAATAACATGTACAAATATCTAGGATACTTTAGGGAGTCCCAGATAGACCTAGATACCTTAAAATAACAGTCTACTACTACCTCCACATACACTACATAGGTCAGGACATTCAGCTGATAATGCTTCTCTCATTTGTTCCCCAATTTCATCTGTTACAGGAGCTAGCTTTATATTTACATTGCCCTCTCAGAAGAAATGAAAGGTATTAAAATATTAAAGACTACAGAATATGCTTTTGGCATCTTTTTTTTCCCTTTTCCTTTCATTTTCTTTTCCACTTTCTTTTCTGCGTTCCTGCTTCAGTATTCAAAAACAGCAGATATACTCTAGGCATCCACATGCTAACATGCATATTTTTGTCTTGACAGATTACTCAGAAGTCTAGGAAAGTATTCCTGAAGCAGATACTAGTGAAAATAGCCAGAATATTTTTCCTTCTCCATGTCCCTAAACTGGGACTGCTCTAGGAAACCTCTTTCAAGACAGTTACTGAATACTCAGGTCTCAGACCCTGGATAAGGTCATTGGGAATTACGACTGAGAAGAATTTCCACATCTGTTGGATGGGAAAGAGGCTACTTTGAGCCTATGGGAAAGGGCTTTGTTTATAGAAGACAGAGACAGCAGGAGTGGTGGGAGGTTATGGAAAGTCAGGAAACGGCAGAGAGAAAAAAGAACAATGGCAGAAGGGAGTGAGTCAGGTGTTCACCAACTCCACTGCCGAAGACATCACAGAAGTAGCCTGAGAGACTACTACAGGTTGAAGACATCTGTGAGTCACCAGTTCCCTAGAAAAACTTAAAGTACTGGAGAAGATTCTAGGAGACAGAAAGAGTAATCATATTTTGCCAGTACTTGGAGGAAATAAGAGAAAAATCTTCAGGTTAGTACAGCCTGTATTTTAGATATTCTATTTCATGGGGTTTTTTTAGGGGTTTTTTTTTTTTTTTGTTAGAATGACTTTGTTGAGAACAACAAGATGAGCATATCATTAATGCCACTGAACAGGAGAACAAGAAAAGCAAAGGTTCTCCAAAGAAACCTTATTTCAGACTGAATATAAAGACACAAGAAAAGTGAAAGAAATTTCATATATTCATCAGCCATCAAAATGTAGCAATAAAACAGTTGTGAAATTGTTGTTGATTTACAACAAATTTGGAGAGGCACAGTATCTAAAGAGCTGTTTGGCTGGCAGACAGAAAGTTTAGCCAAGGGCATTTGAAACAAAAATGTGTTTTATTACCAAATCTGAAGTACAGGCACAGAAATAATGAACAGAAAGTTTTAGGGTCGTATCCAAATATTACAAAGCAGTAGGGAGATTTGGTTTAGTTTAGTCTTCATACAGGACAAATATCCTTTCAAAAACCTGTTTACAGACTTCATAAAAAGCTAATCAAGAAAAGTCAATGTATCAGATTCTGCATGCCTCTTCAGAATGTGCAAAGGGACATACCTATATTTCGCTATCCAGTGGAGGCCTGTATTCTTGAAAATCTACTGTCAAACAGTAGCTCTACACAAAATGAATGACAAGTCACTTTTAAAACATCATTTTTCCAACTTTATTTTATTATTTCTCTACATCATTTATGGTTTATAAAGTCTATTCACAATAGTATCCCTTTAGTTTAAGCAAACTGACACCTAAGCCTTGGGAAAGTTCAAGTACAGTCAATTAACATCACTGACACTAAAGGTAGCATTACTTTTCTGTCAAGAAAATTGTCCTACTTTTCCTTTTAAGTCTCATGTGCTTTCATACTTTCAAATAACCTAAGTTTACGATCATATGTCAGTTTTTTGCTGCTAAAGGAATACACAAAAACAGACTTCAAAGCCATCTTTGTTCTGCACATGCATATCAAAGAAAACATCTATTTTATTTTGCTGCATCAAAGGCTATTAAGTACTATTTTAACATTTGGAAAATAACACAATTTGACATTCAATGAACTTAATGTTCATCAATGTGCCTTCATTAATTCCTTTGCTAGATTTTAACTTTTTGAAGTCACATCAAAAGTTCAGAAATTATATACACAAAAAATCACATATACATATACACACACATATGTATGTATTTATATAGTTATATATAAATGTGGTTTTATAATGGACCATTTTATTCAGAAAACTTTTACAGTTTATAATTATGATTGTCATTTTGTTAGGATTTTGTAACAGACAATAATTCTATTAATTATTGGTTTGTAATTAATTTATACAATCACCTCATAGCTGCTATGGCTTTCAGATTCTTTTCTCCTTTGATTCATTTATGGAAATCTTACATCTTCTTGAAAAGTTCTGACTCTGAAGTATTTTAAGCCCTTGTTAAGGTTAATCAAAGTCACTTAAAAGCAATCCCTAAAGACCTTTCACTACATAACAAATGAATCTTTTTTCACAAATACATTTTAGAATAGTGACATGGATTTAGAGTCTCAAGAAAAGTGTGACTGATGTTCATCACTGGAGAGATAATTTATACTTGTGAAGCTGCCTGTGGTTTTCAGGACAGAAAGTTTTATGTTTTAAAATAAACTTTTCTGCTTGACTGGTCTCTTCCACAGCAGTACCATGTAGCTTTAAGAATTCTCATTTCTTTCCGGTTACTTTCTTTGTGCCATGGAATTGCTAAAGTTTGTTTGATTTTGGCGTTTGTTTTTGTTGTTTGAGTTTTTTTAACAACTTTGCTTATCATGATCTGTGATGATGTAGGATATACGGTTCAATGTTTCCACTTGGATATCCAAAGTACAGCTAGAACTAATCATTGTTTAAAGCAATCTCATCAGACGAAAGAAGATCAATTAGCTTGGAACTTATGACCCATTACTGAGTCATTCTATTCTTTGCTAAATAAAGTGCAGCGTTATGCATAGATAATCAATGACATTATAAGCATTCTTGATTTTTTTCTGCAGATGTTCTAAAACATTTATGTATTAAAATAACAAGGATTTTTTATATATTTTAAAGAAAGAACAAACAAAGACAAGAAAGCAGAACTCATGAATATAGCCACTAAGATTATTCATACAATTAGAGCTAAGAAAAACCAAAGAAATTTGTAAAAGCAATGGTAAATAGAAATTTGTCCGATTTACCCCAGATAAGACCTCAGACTTCAGATATTTATTTCAAAATTTTCTGCAATAAATATTTTGAAAAATGTGCTGTTGAAAGAAAGAAAATTCATCACGCTATGCCTTCATGTAGTGTTTCTTTGCTTACATTATTTGTATTGCCCTTCCTAAGTCTTCCCTCTTCCACCCCACGTACAGGTTTCAGAGAATGATAGAATGATTTAAGACTGAAACCTGATCCAGAAGTTAACTGTGCCAATTCTCTGGTCAAAGCAAGTCTACAGCAGACCAGGTTACTCACAGCCATGGCCAGTCAAATCTGGAAACATCATACAAATTTTACAGCATCTGATCATCGCTATAATAAAAAAAAAAAAAATCACAGAAAATTCTGAGTTGGAAGGCACCCACAAGGATCGTCAGTTTCAGCTCTTCAATTATTGGACTATATGGGGATCAAACCTGTGACCTTGGCATTATTAACACCATGCTCCAACCAACTATATCATAGCATTTAATTAGATTTTCCTACATTCCCACTTATATCCATTGCTTTCTGTCCTATCACTGTGCACCTCTGGGAGGAGTCTGGCTCCAGCTCCTCTGTATCCTCCAGTAAGATAGCAATAGGCAACAGCAAAGTCTACTGTGATCCTTCTTTCCTCGATACTGAATAAAACCAGTTCCCCAACTCACACCATATACCCTGTACTCCAGCTCTCAGCCATCTTGGTGACTGTTCCCAGACTTAGTCCAAAACATAAATATCCTTCTTGCAGCAAGGAGCCCAAAAATTGAATACAGTACTCCAGATAAGGTCTTGCAAGTGCCAGATAGAGGGTGGGAGCATTTCCTTGGCCTTACTGACTACACTCTTGCCAACACAGCCCAGGATGTATTTGGTATCCTTGGCTGCAAGAGCATGCTACCAACACACGTTCAACTTCTCTGAGCAGCCAGGGTCAGGTTAGGAAAGCTAAAGCCCTGATAGAATTAAATCTGACTGGGGATGTCAAGGACAACAAAAAAAGCTTCTAAACATACCTCAGTGATAAAAACGAAGACTAGGGAAAATGTGGCCCTCTCCACAAGAAAACAGGAGATCTGGTTCCCAGGTCATGAAAAAGGCTGAGGTACTCAAGAACATTTTCAAGTCAATCTTCACCAGCAAGTGTTCCAGCCACACTTCCCAAGCCTCAGAAGACAAAGACAGGGACCGGGAAAGTGAAGAACCTCCCACCATAGGAGCAGTACAGGTTTGAGACAATTTAAGAAACCTGAAGGTGAAGAAGTACGTGGGATCTGATGAGATGTGCAGCCACGGGTCCTGACGGAACTGGCAGATGAAGTGGCTAAGCCACTATCCATCATACTTGAAAAGTCGTGGCAGTCCAGTGAGGCTCCCACTGACTGGAAAAGGGGAAATATAACACCCATTTTTAAAAATAGAAGCAAAGAAGACCTGGGTAACTATAGGCCAGTCAGTCTCTCTTCAGTGTCCAGAAAGATCATAGAATCATTCAGGTTGGAAAAGGCCCCCAGGATGATCAAATCCAGCTGAGCTTTGGCCTCCATTATTTAATTTCTACACGAGTTACCAATGTCTGTGTATCCCTTCCATGAAGACTGTTTCTGCTTCCGCTATCTGTGTATCTCCTTTTCATGTCTGAGCTCAGTCAGGAATTCCATGTTCATCCACACTTGCCTTCTGCCTTGCCTCTTTGTGAGGAAAGGACAATTCTCACACCTTGAAGAGGCATGCTTAAAGATTAGTCAGTTCCCCTGGACCCCTCTGAACTCCAGGACAGTTTCGCATGGGATCATGTCACAGCTCCCAGAGCAGGCTGAAATGTGCTCTTCTGAAGTCCAGAGATGTAATTCTGGTATTGTCTTGTTCACTCCTCTCAGGACCTTAAATTCCACAGCCTCTGCCATGCAAACTGCATACTTGTTTGTTTGAGGGCACTGTCCACCGTGCTAAGGAGCAATGACACTGCTGATAGCAATTGTATTCAGGGGCCTGCCACTTTGGGATGAGGCACACTCTACCAGATCTCATGAAATTAAAGGCTCACCAGAGCATCCCCCAACAAAAGTCACACAACTTGTGACCACCATTACCACCACATGCTCCTGCCACCTGCTCTGCCTTTGCAGCAAATGGAATTGTACACAGGTATCTGCACAAGCACACAAAAAAGCACTGATTGCCACCTGTCACAGAAAAGGTGCTCAAACCCTGTGTTTTTAATCAAGCCAGAACTTAAGCAGTTTATTTTAGATTTCATAACAAGCCATCAGTTAATGAGACATTCAGGAACAGGTCAGGGAAGAAAAAGGGGGAATGTGCAGGTACCTCTAACTACTAAATTAGAGAAAATCACTCTAAGACACAAAATGTAATAAAAAAGCCTAGTTTTTGGAAATTTTCTCCTTTGAAGTTCTCATACTTTTCCTTTCAAACCTCCCCACAATGTCTAAGACAGGTGCAAAATAAGAGGAATAAGTAAACTGCCAGTGGGTTAACTTGATAGGCAAAATAAATTAAAGTCATGACCCTACTCTAACTGCTTTGCAGTCCAAATACTTTGGACTACATGACCTGTGAAGACCATTAATTCTAAATATATATTTAGATAGGACAGAAATATATAGTTTGCAGATACAATCATATGGCAATTTGAATATTTTTTGTTGTTGGCTGGTTTAATAAAACAATTTTTAAAAGGATTAGATGTCCCTTGTGCTGTCAATTACATTATTATTAAATTTAATTTCATAGCACTTATATTCTCCATACCTAGTTTACAGGTATTATATGCAGTTTCATTATCAATGCTTGTCACTAGAAAATGCAGCTGAATGAATGACTCTAGGATTAAGGTCCAAAGGATGCACTTGTATTGACTAACTAAATACAGGCGTGGTGCAAAATCACTGGAGTGAGAAAGCTGCCAGGCCTTAGCTGAACAGCACTCTAGAACAGTTTAGGCAGAAACAAATCTTTTGTTACCTTTACTTAGATATGAATTCACAGGAAAATAGAACACATAAGTAGAAAACTTAGAAGTGATGTATTTCTGTGAATCTATTTGTCGTCTTTCCATGCTATGCACTGGTTCACACCTGAATAGACTATCAGATCTGATCAGCAATGTGTGTGAGATTAAGTTAACCCCTGCCTGAAATGTACAATAAATTCAAGTATTATTGTAGCATGAGCTGCTAATAAACTTCTTTGAATGCAAAACACTATAATGAACTGCATATAATTCTGAAGCTGTATCAGCTTTAAACCAGCAGTTTCAGCTATATGTAACCCACTTGACATTACTCCAGTGAAGCCTTACTGTGTGTATGGCATAGGAGCTGCTCTGAAGGAACAGAAAGAGACATGAATAAGAGTAGGGGGGGAAAAATCCTTGTTTATTGTTGTTGAAGTGAAATTTACCATTTGAATCTGTGACTTTGAACATATGTGTCTCCATTTCACTCAGCTCATAGCTTAGATGAATGTACCCTACTTGAGATTAAGCTTTAGTATTCAAATATCACAAAGGTGCACACATCTACTATTGTCAGAGAGACTGCAGCTGCAAAAGTGATTTAAAAACGTATTTGTAAATGATAGATATTTGCAAAATTGATAAATCTTAAGTTTGCATACAATAAATACCAACATTTGTCTCTGTAACCAGGGCTCAAACAATTCTCTCAAAATCAAGGATTAAAATACACCTTGATTCTCTTTTGGTCCACACTCAGACGAGTATTTTAACTTTTGATGAAATTATTCCTTGTTTTATATCTTCAGATGAAATATAATTTATTCTTACAGCTCCAAGATGGAAATTTCCCGTCTTCTAAATATATAAAGAATTCATAGCTCTCACTTTTTCAAACTCATACACAGTAGAGAAATGTTATCTCAATGTGTTTTTTTAAAATCGCATTGCCTCTAGTATGAAACCAGACTACCTTCCTATAGTAGTCTTTAAACACTTCATATAAATTCAGGCTACAGTTTGATAATGTGATCTGGGATGTAACTGTGTGGTTTCTGTTTTTACATGAGTCTCTAAAAAACATTTTTACCTATTTAAAATTGTGAATTGGATGTAATAATTTTTTGTTGCATATGAAAAGACTGAATTAGAGAATGTCTCACCTTAAATTTCTGACTGGTTTTTCTCCAGAGACTAGAACTTCTTCAAAAAGAAATCAAACTACCTGGCAAACAATAAACAGTTCCTCTCTAATAGAAACTTAATAACTTGAGACAAATGCATCAGTCAGCCAAAGAATAGGTGGATATGCAAATCTTAAACCAGTCTTAACTCTTCTGCAAACAATTACTACAGTTCAAGAAAATAGTAATAATCTATGCATTTTTATATGACTAAATGCCTTCATAAGTTCATTCTATAAACACCATAATAGTTTGTAATTCTCTGTAAATAATATTCATTTGAGGAAGAGACTATAAATAGGAAAGATGAAATAAAGTACATGAAAGCTGAGAAAAACAACTGTGATGAGCTTGTCTTTGCATAATACAGCTAGATTTCTATTTATAAACATCTCACCCATATATTAAAAAAAAAATAAAAATTAATACCAAACAGTAAGAATAGGCAAGAAGAAAGCAGTAGTTTAGAGAGCAGTTAAGTAGGTAAGATACTCAGTCTTACAGCTGGTAAAAATTGGGAGCCTTTAGCAATTGCCTTTAGCAATTGCCTTTAGCAATTTGAGAAATTTTAAAGGACATTTGAAATTTCAGAGAATAAAATTGGAAACATACTTCACTTCTTTAAAAGGTAAGAACCAAGTGCTTATATTTGTAGACTTCTTGACTGCAATAATAAAACTAGAATAAACTTCCTTAAGTACATGGAGAAACAGAAGGAGATGAGATGTCATCACGGATTTATCATGAACACATACTGTCAGCAATCTAATCACCCTGTCTGATATATTAGGAGACCCTAAAAACAGAGGAAAAGCAGCAGATGTCATAACTTCCCTTTCCTAGTTCTTTTGATGTGACATTCTGATAAACAAGCCAGGAAAGTATGATGCAGATAAAAGGGGTGTAAACCAGTAGAAAAATTGTACTTGGAAAGTCGTTATTAGTAGTTCCCTGTCAGAATGAAGGGCTCTATCAAGAGTTGTTCTACAAAAGAATGGTCTATTTTTACTATTATTTTTGTGAATGGTAGAAAAAAGGGAGTATTTATGAAAGTAGCACATGAAAGGAAGTCCTGGGGAGCACTAGGAAAAAGGACTAGAATATAGTGTCCAAGAGAGACCAGACAGTGGAGTGGCAAGTGAGAAGGAAACAGTGCAGAACTCATGTACAACACACCACACCTCAGAAAAATAAAGAAATTTCACATACAGTGGGGAGTAACCAGCCTGGCAGCAATAGTTCACAGGCAACCTGGGAATTTCATACATAGAAACTGAACAGAAGTTGAAATGTCATATTGCACAGGAGGGACATCTCATGCTGTTTGCAACATAAGAAGTAATCTTTTTCTCTCACATCAATAAGCCTTGTTTACAGAGCTGCATTGAGTTTTGTGCATAAGATGAAGGTAATCAGGGGACTGAAACATGAATGACTGGAGGCTTAGGAAGACATCAGCATTGATGAAAGATTGAATGACCGATGCCTGGTAAGCTTAGGGTGCAGAATGAGGAAATAACAAGATGAACTTTCAAGAAGAAGTGGATAAACTGCTTCCAAGCCCATGGAGAGTCAAAGAGGTTTAAGATAAGAAACATAAAACCACATAATCTCAGAGAAGTTGTTATTTTCCACAGCTATGTAAATCCATCCTAAAAAAACCACATAAATTTGTTCTAATCTGAACTGATGAAGATATAGTTGAGCCTGCCTTAGGGTAAGCAAATGACTTGAATAAGTTGTATTTTCCCTTCCTTTTCTATGCCTGGACACCAGAGCAGACATCTAATATCTTCATACATGCATAATAGAGAAGGTAAAAAAAATGTGCAAGTATTTCTTGCAAGGACTCTATGAATTCATTCCTCGCTAGTCACTTGAAACATTCAGTTTATACTCATTAATTGTTTTCATTATGTGGAAAAAAACTTGTGGAACTAATGATAATGCTAATTTTTGCATTTCAATGCTTTGAAATGACAATAGCATGATAATGATGAGCCTCATTACTTTGTGCATTTTATACAAGCCATAGAACATGTACAAAACAGCCTTCTGATACAAGTCAGCCAGAAAATACAGTTACTCCCCGTGCAAAATATGTGTTTTGGTCCATTTATGTCTATCAGCCAGTTTTCAAATTATTTGTGTCAAATGCAGAGGGAAATAACTTGATATAGTTAAAAATGTAAATCCATGTTTAACTCCGCACAAACTAATGAAGAACAACCAGATAACAGACACAAAAATTCTATTGATTGAGTTTTCTCTAATGATCATGAAAGTATCTGAATATGAATTCATAAATGTACTCATGGATGGAGTGAATTTCCCTTTTTAGTGCCAGAAGTAATTTCCAAATATTGTCTTCTAGAACTACTAGATATGTGGCCAGACAGGGAAAAAAAAGTACAATGTATCTCAACTGAGTCTAAAAAAGAAGTTGGTCTGTGAGGAAAATTTTTGTTCTTTTCAGTAAATTTGTGACTACATGTTTTAATAAATACTCTTATATGACCTTGAAAAGGATGAGATCGGAAAAAATACAACAGTGACTAAAGATACCTGGCCAAAACATTGTTTATAATAGGCAGTTACTGGTTTGTGTGAAACAAACTTGTATTTCAAGTTATATTGAAAGAAACATAACTGAGATACTCCTCTGTCTAACAGGCTCCCCAAATCTGATATTTTAATAACTATATACAAAAAATGTACACTAGTCTGTACTAGATGTTTCACACATCATGCTGATCATGTGTGAGTTTATCATCTTTGTAAGATAGTACATAGTCATATTTCTTTTGAACTCTTCCAGATTAAAAGTCTAAACTATTCCATGGTATAGATCAAATCTATCAAGCCAGTTTAAAATTTGCTTACCAGTGAGGTCTATGCTGACTTGCTTCTTTAACCAACCTGAGTTTCTGTCTGCAGGGCTGATGGTGGTGTGTGCACAGTTGGAGGGGTTAGCCCTGACTACCAGCCCAACACCCACCCAGCCCCTCCCTCTGTACCCAACAAATGAGCAGGGAAAACGGGATGAGAAAGATCCTGGATCAAGATAATCACATGGAGATCACTTACCAATTTATGTTTCAAGCAAAACAGAGTCAGCTTGGGTCAAGTTGCAATTTAGGTGTCCATTGGTCGAAGTGATGGTCTTGATCCACTGAGGGTGAAGGCAGAAGCCTGTGAAACACAAAGTCTGATGGGTTAAAATACACCAGGTAGGAGTGCCCAGGTACCTCCCCTGCATGGGGGAAGCTTTCAGTCCTCTCTGGAGGAAGACCTCAGAAATGTGTCTGGGGGCAATTTGGGGCTCTTTGATGCTTTATGATCCATTCTCAGTTGCCTCTCACATCAGGGCAGTTGAGCCAATAATGCCCCATCAGACTTTCCCTGGGGAAGAAGGGGGAAGTTTTACAACGGAGCACGTTGTGTTTGATAAGAAACACCAATTTGCCTTGCAGGATTTGCTTCTTCTCAGCCTCAAAGCCCTGTCTGTAGCCTCCAGGCAGTGATAGTTTACCCCCTCTGTACTAGCCATTACACACCCAAAAGCTCACCTCCTCCCTTGAGGGATGCAAACCAGGCCTCAGCAAAGCACCCTGGTGCCTCCAGAAATAGGTAAAAGTTTCGAGTCATTAATGATTACTAGTCCAGTCTCTCACAGCTGCTCTTACATTTTTCTCCTCATTGCTCTCTGGTGGTTTTGCTCTTTCTTAAATATCTCTTCACAGAGCATGTCACAGTTGCAGTGATTAAAACACTGAATTGTTCTGAGATTGACTGACTACTTGACATCTTGCAAGAATGTGCTTTCCAAAGTAATGATGTCATCGGTCACACAGACTTAAAACTCTGTGTTTAATGAGCAGTACTAGGCAGAGTATAGTTTTCTCCAGGTTTTGTGTGACTAGATTCATTGAGCCCTAAACAGAGGAGAAAGACTAGATATAAAATAAAGATGTAAAAATAACATGGAATCAATAGGATAATTTTTACCTGCAGTTCACTCTTCATTTGAAATGTTTATTTAAAAAAAATCAGATCCTACAACATATTTTCTGTTCTATCAGAGAGACCAAGTGTTTCATATTTGTGTCTTCGCTGTTTTGTCTCTGGACTCCTC
>VZTJ01001884.1:1932074-1948011 GCA_013397795.1 Orthonyx spaldingii | reverse complement strand
CACCGATCCCCAAAGGGATGTCACCATCCTCCCTCTGGGGTGTCACCCAACTGTGCCTCCTCCCGCCCCCTGTTCCCCGAGAGGTGACATCCTCATGTGCGTCCACAGACCCCAGAATGTTCCTCATCCGTCTGTCCCTCTGTGGGGTGCACATCCCTCTGTCCATCCGCTCCGTGGGATGCCCCCCTGCGTGTGCTCCATCCCTTGTGCCCGATGTGGGGCGTCCCCCTGGATGTCCCCCATTCCCCTGCATCCCCTGTGGGGCGCCAGTCCCTCTGTCCTCCCTTCCGTGGGGTGTCCATAGAGTGTTCCCCATCTCTCTGTCCCCCCGTGGGGTGCAGCTGGCAGCAGGTCCCAGGAGAAGGAGTCACCCCCCGGCAGCCGAGGTGCGGCGGGGGGACTGAGGGGTGCAGAGCTCCCCCATGCCAGCAGCACGGCCGGGCGCACAGGAAGGATCGCTCCGGGGAGGAGGAGCCCCAGTCCCAGAGTCCCGGAGCCCCGGGCTTGCTGCCGCCACCGGGAGGGACCTCACGGTCCCACAGCGGGACATCGCTGAAATCCCCCTGAATAAACAGCAAATAATCGATGGTCCGATAAGTCAGCCGGAGGGAGGGGACGAATCCCGAGGTTTGGCCCCGCGGGGGGGATAACACGCTTGGCCCAGAAGTTTCCTGCTCAACTTTTTGCCAGAATTTTTTGCTGCTGAGGGGGAGAGTTGTTGTTGGGTTTGGATTTTTTTTTTTTCTCCCCTTTGAGTTGTGGGCACTGAAATATTGGAAGTTAAAAAAAAAAATCCTTAAATCCCCACTCCTCAGCCGAGAGCAGCTTTCCAGGGACAAACAGCCCAAAAAAACCCCACCACCCCCAATTCCCGCAGCCTTTTCAGTTGCCAGCAAAATACCCAAACCCTCTCAAAAGCAGAAACCCTGACAAAAATGAAACTGGGTTTGTGTTGCCGTTGATTTTTTTTTTTTTTCACAGGAATGCGAAATCTCTTCCCACCCCGCTCCCGCCTCGAAATGAAACAAAAAAAATCCGCGATGGGGCGGGGGGAGGCGAGCGGCGCGGATGCGCTGTTTGTATTTGATCCACGTCTCGTTAATTATGCGCCTCGCGCAGATTTAGCCACTGGGATTTGCAACCGCGGGTGCTGTGACGATGCTCCGGCTTCCCAAAAAATCTCCCTCCCGGATGGCAGCGATGGGGGAGCACGGTCCCATCCTCCCGGGCACCCTTTCAGCTCCTCTGCTGGCCCTCTCAATGTCTTCCCCAGCTGCCTCCCTCCACAATTCAGCCTCTCAACGCCCCCAGAAAAGGAGCAGAGGAGCCTCGTGCCCGGCACACGGGATGTGGGTGACACCAGTGACACAGGAGAAGGGACAGCATCCCACCAGCACCACTGCAGGTGACACTGCCCCGCATGCAGCCCCATCTCACCCACGTGGGCTTCACCAAGGGCATTTTCTTTGCTTTTTTTTTGGTTATTTTTAAGGACCTGACACAACCCTCTCATGCCACCATGAACCACAGGGCGTGGATGTCCCCTTTGCCAAGGCAGGGCCTGTGGCAGTGGCACCTGGAGTTTGCCACCCACTGAAGGTCCCCAAATGCAGCAGCATTTCACTTCTCAGAGTGTTTGGAAAACTTAGGTGTGGGCAAATCACCTTTATTGAGGTCTGGAATCCTCAAAGAGAAGGGAAACTGAGGCACAAAGCCAAGTTGGGACTTGCTGACAGTGACAGCAGCAAAGCTGCGGCTTCAGCCCAGTGCCCCCAGCAAACCCCCAGGCTCTCCAGCATTCCCAGTGCCCAGTCCCCGGCGCTCCAGTCACAGGGAGTCCCCCAAACCCAGAGGAGGGTCCCCCAGTGCTCCCAGACAGGCAGATCCCCACAGCTGAGGGATGAGGGAACACCCTGGGGACACAGCCCCTGAGCCTCCAGTCTGCTACTGGAGCCTCTTCCCATGACGTGCTGGGGGCTGTGGGGGACAGGAGGATGAGGATGGAGAGCAGAGGGGACACAGATGGAGGGCAAGCGGGACAGTGGTGGAGAGTGAGCGGGCCAGAGATGGAGGATGATGAGGATGAGGATGAAGCACAAATGGGACAGGAAGGGAGGGTGAGAGGACAGGGATGGAGAATGACAGGGCCAGGGTTGGAAGGGGAGTGGGACAAGGTTGAAGGGTGAGCAGAACAGGGACAGGGACGAAGGGCAAATGGGACAAGGACGAAGGGACAGAGAGACAGGAGATTGATGGTGCCAGCGATGGAGGACACAGGGCGCAGGGACAGAGGGGGCAGGGGATGGGGACAGATGGCAAGTGGACAGGACAGAACCCTGTCAGCGAACAGCAGCACTGCCCCTGCCTGCTGCCTGCCAGGGCCAGGCCAAAATCTCCCCTGCCAGTGCTGGGCATTGGGCTCTGGCTGTGGGCTCTGCACTGCCCCCTCCCCAGCTGGGGAACAAACCCAGGGTCTCTGCCCAGCTCCAGGAGAAGAGCCAGGAATAACTGGGGGTGGGACATGGAGGTGTTTCAGAGCAGCCTGGCCCTGCAGCAGTGACGGGGGGTTCTGCAGGTCCATGCCCCCTCCCCCGGGTGGCAGTGGGACACCACGAGGCAGTGGCTGGAGGGCTGCCAAGACTGCCTGAGTGGGAGACGCGTCCCAACATCCTCCGGAGCACAAACACACCTCCAAAATTCCCAACTCCAAATTCCCCCAGTCCAGCCGCTGCCGTCCAAGTGGGTTACAGAGCCGGCACTGCCTTGTCACCTCCTCCGTGCAGGGTGCTGGGTGTCTCCTGGTGGAGGGGACCCAAATCCAGCCAGATGCTGTGTCAGGAGCCCCAGGGCTTGGTGACACCCCTGATTTTGGGGAGGGGCTGGAGGGGGGAACCCAGCTCCTTCAGGTGCTGTGCTGGGAGACACTCCTCCATCCTGGCAAGCTGGGATACAAACCCCTTGGCCCTGCTGGTGCTGGAAGGCAGAGCTGGAGCAGCTGGTGTGTTTTGGGTGCCGACCTCCTGGAGTGTGGGTCGGAGTGACCCACCAGCATGCCCAGCTGGCTGCTGCAGTGGCACTGGGCTCTGTCTGCGTCCAGCCAAGCCCAGGGGACAAGGCAGCCCCTTGTTCCCCGCCTGGAGGGCCCTGGGCAGCCCCACCTTCCCGGTTACACAACCCTGAGTCCCAGGCCGGGGGTCCCCGGGCAGCACGCACCCCTCCGCCGGCCCCCGCTGCCCCTTCACTGAGTTCTGCTGTGTTAATTTTTAACCCCAGCTGTCTCCCACATGGCGGACTGGACGCGCTGGCCCCGCTTCCCGGGGACATGGGGACACGCCGCGGCAGCGACTCAGGGACCGGCCACCCCTTTCTGGGAAGGGCTGGGGCGGGGGGCGACACGAGCCCCCGCTACCCCCGGGGTCGCTGGACGGTTCCTGTCCCTCGTGGGAGCCCAGCGTGGGTTCCTGGGGAGCTCCGGGAGGGGGACTCGGGTGCGGGGCAGGCGTGAGGCAGCGGCCTTTGTGGCCGGGGGGGTCCGGGATGTCCCCCTGGCTCCCGTGCAAACGGCAGCGGCCGCTGCCCGGGAATGTCCTGGCAGGAGGGACCCGGGCCTCAAAGCAAACAGACGCCGCGCCGGCGGCTGGGAGAAGGGCAGGAAGCCGCTCTCGCTCTGCCCTCTCCCACCCAGGCACAGCGGAGCGAGGGGGGAGCGCGGTGTGCAGAGCCCCGGGGGCTGGCGAGCATCCCCCAGCCTGCAGGAGGGAAGCACAGCCAGACCCCCACCCAGAGCAGCCCTTCTGGGGGCTGAGGAGCCGCTCACATCGTGCCAAGCGACACCGCGGCCATCCGGGTGTCCCGGGCTTTGCCAGCAGCAGGGAGGAGAGTGGGCACGGGGGTCTGTGCTGCAGGGGCGGGTGGGCTGTAGCCAGAGTCCCGCCTACGTGCCAGGCAGCAGGAGAACCACGAGGACACTCGAGCTGCAGCGTTTCCACCTCCGGGGACCCTGGCAGGCGTTGGGATTTTTTTTTTCTTTCTTTCTTTCTTTTTTTTTTTTCTTTTTTTTTTTTTGAGCCGGGGATTCGCCTGGAATTCAGACGCCCACGTGGTCCAAAATAGCCTGGCTCCAACATCCGGAGCGCCCTGCAAAAGCCATCTGCCTGCGCAGGCAGGGCGGGCAGCCGCGGGGCTGGGGCACACTCCCGTCCCAGCCCGGCCCTTCCCGTGCCTCCTGCTGCCTGCGGCTGCTGCTGGGGGTCACCCAAGCGGTGCCCAGCCGAGGGCAGAGGGACAGGCCAGTGCTGTAGTGCATGGCCAGACAGGGGACACTGGTCCTGGGTCGCATTAACACCGGGGTTTTCCAAGTGCCTGCAGATTTTTGGCTCACCCCAAGCTGCTGCTCAGCAGCCGGCTCTGGGAAGGCACCAGTGACATGAAAACAGCCATTCTCAGAGCAGAGAATGCTGCCCTTCAGATGGGAGCTGAAATGCAGAGCAGGCCAGGCTCCAGGGGGGATTCATTCCTGCTCCACCCACGTCCTCCCACATTTCACCCCCTGGCCGGCCCTGTGGTGTCATCTCAAATCCACCCCCAGCCCCTGGTGGGACAGGACCCTCCAGCCCCAGCACCTGGGGTGGGAGGACACCTGCCCAATGCGGTCCCTCCTCGTGAGCCCTCACCGCCGGGACAGCGGAGCCAGGTGGGGCTTTCCAAACCTCTCCTGCCTGTCCACACAAACAAAGAGACAGAAAGGTCAGAGCAACCCTGATTTTAAAAACAGACGTGCCAGTTACATGATTTCCACTGGAAATATCAAAGTTACTTATGGCAAGAGCTAATTTGGGCACACTTGAGTCAGGAGCTGTGGAGAACTGATGGTGAAAACTGTGCTGGCCTCATCCTGGCCACTGTGGCAGTCAGGTCATTGCCTCCTGCCCAGCACTCCACCCTTGTGCTGCTGCACCCAGGTGTTGCACACACAGCCTCAGCAGGGAGCAGGGATTTGGGATCCTGAGGACGATGGTGAGTGTCACCTGAGCATGTCTGTGTTTTATGGAGGGCCATGGAGAACCCTGCAATGTGTAGCATAAAATCTGGCTCGTGGCTGTACGTGGGCCAGCAGCCAGCAGTGCCTGTGGGCACAGGAGGAGGAGGTGATGTCCTGTCACCTCCCATGGTCACGAGGTCTCTGAGAAAAGCACATGGTTGGTCCCTCCCCTGTGAGATCCCACCTGGATGCACTTCCCTCTGTTCCACATCCCCTCTTCCCATCAACGCCGCTGTGGCTGAGCCTTGACCAAGACATTGTGGAGGTGAACCAAGCTCACCTTTTCCTGTAGAAAGGACTTTGGCATTGGAACAGGCTGCCCAGGGCAGTGGTGGAGTCGCCATCCCTGGAAGCACTAAAGGACATGTGGGTGTGGCACTTGGGGACATGGTGAACACCGTGGTGTTGGGTTACTGGTAGGACTCGATGTTCTTAGAGGGCTTTTCCAGCCTACGGGATTCTCAGATTCTGTGACTCTCAAATTCTGCCTTCTCTGTTCGGGCTGGTCTCCTTTGTGCAGCTCCACCATCCTGAGAAGGAATCACCCCCCGAGTCTCACACGCTGGAGCAGTGCCCAGAACCCACCTCGTTCTCCTCTGCCCGTAACAGACGTCAGCAGCAACACGTGCTCGATGCTGTGGAAGGGGCTGACAGACCTGACTCTGTGGGTGGAACAAGTTGTCCCCCTTAGTCACCTAAACACCATCCACGACATCAGCCCTGACTGATCTGCAGCCTCTGATGGATGGTGACGTGTCAGAAGGACCAGTTATGTCCAGGCCTCTCTTCCTGATGGGAAGCTTTGGGGCTGAGCAACAACTGGATGTGTCTCACATCACACCTGTAACCACCTAAAACCTCCAAGATCTCTCTCCTCACTTTATGTTGAAGACACCCTTCAACGCCAGAGTTCAGCTGCAAGGGCAGCACCCAGTTCTTGGGTGAGCTGAGTTGTGCAAGGGTCCCATCGAGGTCTTCTGGGAGACACCTTGTGCAGCCAGCTGAAAAGCAGGAGCACAGGGCTGCACTCACCCACTGCTCCTGCCATCAGAGAAGCCACCTCCTGCCCAGGAAGCCCTCTGGGACCTGGCTGGGTACACAGGTCCTTACTGGCAACCGGCCAGCAGCCCTTCCCCCTGCCCTATCCCACCTGGTTGCTCTCCTTCACTGAAGGCTTCCCTGCACTCCCCACGCTCCAGAGATGCTTCCACAGCCCCCCAGGGACGTCTGGCATCGAAAGAACCGGCGTGTGGAGAAGAGCTGGGCCTGAAGCTCAGACGTGTAGCTCCATTTCTTCCGGGGCAAACACAACCCAAGAAATCGCGGCAAAGAGCCAGCCTGGAGTTGGATGGGAACAGACCACCATCTCCTTACCTAGGAAGACCAACTGGACTTGTCAAGAGGAAAGAAATTCATCTACATCTCACACATATGGTCTCATCCTAATGGATATGTATGAGCATAAGGGAAGAAGAATAACCTTCTGGTTAGGCTAAGGGCTTGGCAGTTGAGATTTCGCGATGCTATTCTCAGCGCTGTCCACACCTTGCTCCGAAGCCTTAGAAAGCTCTTTATCCATCCTCAGGCCTCACGTTTCCATCTGGAAACGGGGCCGATACCTATTTTGTGCTTGTCGCAAAGGAGCGAGGAGGGACGCTTGGGATGCATCTCCCTCCTCGAGCGGATCTTGTTTTGAGTTAAGGAGAGCAGGCAGGAGAGACGGGAAGAATGAAGAGCCACGAGGCATCTCTGGGAAAGCTCCAGCGCTGCTGAAGGCTGTCTGGAAAACTCAAACTTCAGTGGAAAGAGGGAAAACGGTCTTTTCCCGGCACTCTGGGGCAGCACAGCTCATCACCTCGGGTAACCCAGAGCAAACTGGAGCTATCAGAGTGTGTTTTCATCCTCGTGACCCAGCCCAGATGCTTCCAGGATACAGGGATGTGCACTGCCCGAGCTGAAGGGACTGGTCAGAAGACCCAGCTGGCAGGCACAGGCAATGGCCTGTGGTGGGAAGATGTTGCTTGTCAGCAAACCTGCTCGAGGAGGATGGTGCTCAGCACTGGGACTGACAGTGGCCAGCGGCCTTGCCTGAGGTACTCCAGGAGATGAGGTGCTCCCTGGAAGAAGGAGACTTGAGATGCTCCAGGAGGTGAGATGAGGTGTCCTGGGTGACCCCAGGGGATGAGGTGCCCTGAGATGCTCCACAGGGTGAGGTGCCTCACGTGCCCCCAAGTGCCCCAGAGGCTGAGATGCTTCAGGGGCCCACAGCACTTGGCCAGGCTGGAACTGGGAGATGTCACCTCCTTTCCAGGGGTGGACAAGGTGTCTCCCCACCAATTCTGCACTGCTGGGAATCTCAGAGTCTAGCTGTGCCCACGCTGGACAGGATCACCCACCTCCAGCCCAGCATGGGGTTCCCCCCATTGTCCCTGCCCCAGCTTTCCCAGCCCCGTGATCGCCGTAGATCCGTGGGTGAACCAAGGATGTGCCAGTTCATCCTGCCTGCTCCAGCTCCCCTGATCCAGCACTGGCTGGGACCCTGTTCCCTGGATGGATTCCAGCACGGGTTCCCTCCTCCATCTCCTCCTCCTCCCACAGGGCATTTCTGCAGGAGCCCCAGCCCTGCAAGGAGAACACAGAGCAGCCAGAGCAGCTGTAAATCCTTCCCTGCAGCCCGGGGCTCTGCCAAGCTCTCCCTTCCACCCAAATTTATGGAAAAGCAGGTCCCTGCCAGCGACGCACAGCACAATTGCGAGGTGGAACAGGCAGTGCTCGCCAGCTGCAGCAAGGGCTCCTGCAGCCTTTCTCTTCCTCTTCCTCAGCCTGTCGCCCTCGGCGGCCTGGGGACAGGCACCTCCCTGCACAGACAAAGCAGCCCCAGCACAGTTTGCCTCCCTCACCATAACACTCCCCAAATTCGAGCCCACTGGGAGCACCCCAGACCTCGGGTGGGAAGATGAGACCCTCTATGGACACAGCTGAGCCCAAACACCCCCTTGTGCCACCCTTTCCCCCTGGTGCCCCTCAGGCTGGCAGGGGTGTGAGCCCAGACGTAGGTGGGAGAGGATGAAGGGTTCAGGGAGGGAGATGAGGACCAGAAGCTGAGCATCACTGGAGACTTTTTCCTGGTAGCAAAGGTCAGCCACGTGCCAGCCCCTTCCTCCGCTGTCACAGCCGAGGCAGCGGTGACAGTGGACCCGAGTATTTGCATTTCCTGATGGCTGCGTGCTGAAATTTGCAGTTTTAATGGTGCATTAATGCTGGCTGCTGCATTTCATTACTTCTGAGAGCGAGCAAAGGCACAGAGTGAAAATAAAAATTCCCCTCAATTTGGCCAGGCCAGCCTGGCCACCGGGTGCTGGCTCCTGCCAGCCACCCTTGCACACAGCTGCAAGCCAGGCCCGACCATGACACACGGCTGCAGGAATCCCAGCAAAAAACATCTTTCCTTCACTTATCCTCAACCATGGGATGCCTCTTTCCAGGTACAGAGGTGATCAGAACCCACTCAGCCACCAACCCAGCTGGGCTGCCCGGGATCCCCCCCCAAATACTTGGGGATGCTTTGGAGATGTGACTTTGTGACCACTTTCCTGTTTCATGTCCTGCCTGCACAGGTCAGGGAATTCAATCTACTTTTTGCCCAAATCAGACTTGGCTGCAGCTTCTTTACTGCAGCCTGGACACAAATTTCTGGGCCTGAGCTTAAGCATAAAGTGCTTGGAAACCTGGCCTGGAAGCCCAGGGAAGAGGGGAGCCAAGATTTGCACAGGCGAGCCAGAGGGAGCACACACAGTGTGAGCACAGTGCTGGGAGTGTCTGAAAGGAGGGATCAGGCAGGAGGGAACCTCTGAGATGCTCATCATGGGCCAAGGCAAAGCTTGCTGCTGGCCATGCTCCTTGCACTGGGCTTTTGGGGATGAGTTTTGGGGTGTCCAGCACACCAGTGACCAGCACCCTCTGTGTCCCTCAGGTTCTTGTTCGGTTCTGAGCCCCTCATGACAAGAAAGACATTGAGGGGCTGGAGCGTGTCCAGAGAAGGAAACAGAGCTGAGGAAAGGTTGGGAGCACAAGATGAGGAGCAGCTGAGAGAACCGGGAGGCTTAGCCTGGAGAAAAGGAGGCTCAGGGGGGACCTCCTCCCTCTCCACAACTCCCTGACAGGAGGGTTAGCTCTGCTCCCTGGCAGCCTGGGACAGGACCCTGGCAATAGGACAAGAGGAAATGGCCTTAAATTGTGTCAGGGGCAGTTTAGGTTGGATATTAAGGAAAGATTCTTCACAGAAGGGGCGGTCAGGCATTGGAACAGGCTGCCCAGGGAAGTGGTAGAATCAATCATTGTCCCTGGAAATGTCCAAAAGCCATGTGGATGTGGCACGTGGGGACATGGATTAGTGGTGGTCAGTGCTGGGTTAATGGTTGGACTCCATCATCTAAGAGGGTTTTCCAAACTTAATGATTCCACAATTCCCTGTGTCCAGGCCTGATCCAAGGGCACCTGGATGAAGTCAAATATCCCAGGGCACATGGAGCACCCAGGCAGCATCATGGCATCTCCTGTGGCCTTCAGACCTGCAAACCTCTGTGTCCCTACCCTGGGTGCTCCTGAGGTCAGGGTGAGGTGCCTCTCCATCCTCTCCTGTGTTTGAGACCTACAAAGGTCCCAGCCATCAGCACTGGGCAAGAGTGAGGGCTGAGGCTGACTGAATGTGACTCCCCAGTCCCCAAAACCCAATCCCTCCACAGGCTCTCCAGACCCTCCACAACCCAATGTGAAAGTGACCCCATCAACTCTGTCCCCCAGGCCAGGGAGAACTTTCACCATCCCCATGGCTTTGGGGGTGCATCAGTGGGGGGTCCCTTCCTGCATCCATCCACACCCTTGGGTGACTTTCCCGATGTCCAGCCTGGAATCCCAGCTTGCTTTCCCAAACCTGGTTTCCATCGGCACGGCCATCCGGCAGCTGGGTTTCAGCAGCGCCCCGCTGCCCAGGCGGGCCTGCCCTGCCTTTCCTGGCCATAAAACCAACAGGGCAGTGGAAATATTTCGGAAACACCTTTTACAGTTCTCTCAGCAGGGCTGCAGTTAACCCCTAAAGGGGCTGGCTGCCATCAGGAAAAACAATTTAATTCCAGCCAAATTATTTCACAGGAAGAGGCTGATTTTGGTGCCATTTTTAACGCTGATGACTTCAGCATTGTCCCCTCAGACTCTGCCACCTTATCCTGTTCTCATATTCTTCAGTGACCTGGAGCTCTGGCATTCTCCAGATCAAACATTTTCCCTCGCTCCACGTGCAGCAGATTCAGTTCCTCGGGGCGTCTCTGCTGAAGTGCCCTGGTTTGTGGGGCTGTGGTGCTGCTCCATGGCCGCTCAAGTTCGGGATCGCTGCTGAAACCCAGCCCTGCAGCCGCCCTCTGGCTATTTTCAAAGGCACCTACGGAGCATTAGGTCACGGAGACTGAAATAGCAGATTCCGGTCCCAATCAGGGTGATGAGCACATTTTGCCGAGCCTCTGCCCAAGTCCCAAGCACCCACACTTCTCCCAGCCCGGAGCCCTGGCACAGCTCAAGTGGGGACACCCCGTGGGTGCCAGTGCCACACGAGTGTGGGGCAGCTCATGGAACCTCTCGCTTTCAAGACCACTTCTACCCCAATTCAGACCCACCTGAAAAGTCCAGTACCTGACAAGGATGAGACCCTCCACAACCTACTGGGGACCTCCACTGGTGTCCAGGCACAGCAGGGCAGGATGACACAATCCTCCAAAAGGGGGTTTGGGGTTCAGACACCCCTGGGGTTCTTTTGCTCTGCACAAACCACACAGATGATATCCAACAGGGGTGAAGTTGATAAGCTCAGCTCATCAGAGCTCCTCCAGCAGGTCCCAGCCCCCTGGGCCGCTCCTGGAGACGGCAACGCCAGGACGTGACATTCCCTCTGTTTTATCTTCACACATGGGCAAGCAGCAAAGGCCAAACTCTTTCACCACCTGGCACATAAGCTGGGGTAGGAAGAAAGCCAGGCTGAGAGTGCATGTGTCCCACAAACATCCAGAAGTCACACCTGGTCCCCAGGAACCACCTTGAGCCCACCAGCAAGGTCCCAGGAAGGGACAAGCACTGACCAGAGGTGGAAGGCAGGTTCCTTCAAGCAATGCCTTGGCTGTGGGTCTGATTGATGGCTCCCAGGGCAGGCAGGTCCTCGTCCCGGGAGTGGTGCTTTGGTGCTGCTCTGGCCACTGCACAGCCCTGGGCCAGCCTGGGGAGGGGCACTGGCAGATGCTCCACAGAGTTCTCACTGAAGACACTCACTGCAGTCCATGGATCATCCCAAATACCCATCTCCAACATGGTCCTGAGGAGGACACCACAGAACTACACAATGGTTTGGGTAGGAAGAGACTTCAAAGGCCATCCAGTTCCACAGGCAAGGATGCCTTCCACTAGAACAAGCTGCTCCCATCCAGCCTGGCCTTGGCCACTTCCAGGATGGGGCAGCCACAGCTTCTCTGGGCATCCTGTGTCAGGGCCTCCCCACCCTCACAGGGAGGAATTTCTTCCTAACATTCATTCTAAAATCTCATTTTTAGTTTAAAACTGTTCCCCCTCGTCGTTTCATCACCTCTGTCCCCTGCTCCCCCCAGCCTGGACCATCTCCCCGTGCTCCAGTTGGTGCCCTGGGATCCTTTCCACTAACGGCTCCCTCCTTCCTGAGGGCTCAGCATCCTCAACGGGTGCTTCAGAGGCAATCAAAAATTGCTATTTTTTGCCTCTGGGAGAATTCAGCAGCAATTCAGAGAAGAGCCTGGGATTCGGGCCATCTGCATCCTGTTACACATGGCTTGACTGAGTCCCTAAATCATCCCGTGCCTCAGTTTCCCACCTTTATATAGCAGAGAGGCCATTCCTTGGGTTGTCCCACTCTTTATCCTCCCTCTGGAAACCCTCTGGGTCAGAGGCTGCCTCTTGGTGTGGGGACTGGCTGCATCCTGGCTGCAGAAATGAAATTTTTGGGTGTCCAGCTGCAGTTGAGGGATCTGTCTGCAGTTGGGATCCTCCCACCCTCACGCAGAGTAAGGGCTGGGTTCCCCTCAAGCAATTCCTTGGCTCAGCAGTTTGCTTTCCCCTTTTAAAAGTGCAGGCTGTGAGTTTCCAGTAGCTGAGGGGTTGCCTGAATGCCCTGATTTCGGAAAGAGCTCAGTGAGGCCAGGAATGGAGCAGCTGCCCTCTGGAGCTCAGGGGGAAGGAGGAGAGAAGGCACCACCAGCCAGGCTGGGGCTGCAGGGGTGGCAGGTGTCTGGAGGGACTGGTGGCCTTTGGAGAGGTGGGGTTATCCCCCAGCATCCCAGACACTCCGAGAGGCAGGAGGGGTTTGCAGGTGCTGAGTCACTCCAGCCCTTAAAGAACCCAGCAGTGTTTCCCTCAGCGCCCACAGAAATGGCAGGGCCAGAGGATGTGAGGAGCCTCCACAGCCCTCACAGGCGCTGCTTCCAGTTGTGTTTCCATCCCTTTCCTGCCTCATTGAAAATCATCTTCTCCACCTCCTTCTTGGCCCCTTCCAGAGCCCACATGGAGTCTAGACCCAGGGTCTCCACAAGAGCCCTGCAGCAAGGGCAGAGCAGAGGCGATGGGTGCCGGGGCTCGTGGGCTGAGGGGCTGCCCTGCTCAGCTTCCCAAGGGACACCGGGCGGGCAGTGCCCAGGAAAGCAGCTCCATCCCTTCCCCTTACCTGTACATGGGCAGGTGCTGGGGCTCAGGATGGCAGCCAGCAATCCCCATCCAGGGGAGGATGCCCAAATGAACAGCGTGGAGCTCGCGCTCCATGCCCAGGCTCACCGCCGGCTCCAGGCTCAGGAGCCCGGGTCCCTTTGGACCTCATTTCACCTCCCCCAAAATTCCCCCCCTCCCCACTCTGGAAAGGGCAAAGGTCTCAGCTCCAGCTGAGGCACAGGAATGTTTGGGATGTGTCAGGGAAGATGGGAATCCACCTGCCCTCTCTGAAACTGGGGACAAAGTGGGGAACCGCCTGCTAAATTTGGTGAGTCCCAGGTCTCACTTCCCATCACTGGTGGTCTGAGGCCTGGAGCCCCACGGGGAGGGATCAGCCGGCTCCCATGGCCAGGGGCTGGCCTGCAGCAAAGCCATCCTTTCCCAGAGCCCATCGCCAGTGGCCTGTCCCCACCATGGGGACACCCCAGCTGTGCGGGGGCAGACAGAGCAGAGCGCCCTGTCCCCCGTGGAACGGGGCTGGAGGAGCCGGCAGAGTTGCCATGGAGATTTTCTCCCTAGCAGATGCTCTGGGCAGGTGCAAGAAGAGGCTCTGCCCCCCTCGCTGTGCGGCACAATGCCAGCCGGATCCTGCAGAAACAGGAAGCCTCTGCGAGCGCCCGCTGCCAGCCCAACGGCCACCACCGCCACCACCGCCACCACCGCCACCACCGCCACCACTGCCACCACTGCCACCACTGCCACCAGCCTCCCTGCCCGCCTCCATGCGGGGAAACCGAGTCACCTGAGCTCCTGGCTTCACCTCCCCCAGCCCCAGCGTGTGTGACAGTGGCATGCCTGGGGTGTTTCCACCCGCCTTTGGGACCCTCCAGCCCCTCTCAGTGCCTGCTCTGGCTGTCCCCTGTTGTCTCCTCGCTGAGCAGACTGGTCACACACAGCACTACCCAAAATATCATCTACAGGACCCCCCACGCTGCCAGGACACTGGCATGGTCCACATGGACAGTCAGCAAATCCAGCCTTCCCAGCCTGTCCCAGGGCTGGAGGGGCAGTACTGGCCCTGGGGAGTGGCACAGGGCATCCATGAGATGAGTGATGCCAGCCCAGGGTTGTGCTGGTGGCGACAGACGCTCCATAGCTCTTGGATTACCCAGCCCTCCACCTTTTCTGCTGCTCCCAACACTTCTCCTTCCCCTGGTCTCTCTAACTACTCATAGAATGATGGAATATCCAGGGTTGGAAGGAACCCACAAGGATCATCAAGTCCAGCTCCTGGCCCTATACCGGACACTGCAGCAATCCCACCCTGTGCCTGAGAGTGTTATCCCACTGCTCTGTAAAGCCACCCTCTGAAGTTCCCAATGACACCTAAAAATCCCCTTTCCCTGGGTTTTCCACAAATTCCTCAAAAGCCACATCATCAGTACTCCCTTAACACCCGCCCAGAGCGCGGCTCCTCCGGCAGGTCCTTCCCCAGGAGCAGATTTCTCCCAGGCTCTGGCCAGCCTTGTTTTCCTCTCTCTGCGTTGCCGGTTTCGAGGCGGTTGAGGCAGCAGTGGGAGGGTTCCGGGAGCGACACCCACACAATCAAAAGCGGCTCTATCCAGCCGGGCCGAGCGTTTCCGTGGTAAGCAGAGCCCAGGGTTGTGTACCTAGCGCAGGGGCTGCGTTTCAAAACACGCCGGGGTCACTCTCCCGCTTGTGCAGAGAGCCCAGGAGCGGATAATGGAGGCAGTGTTTGGGCACATTTCGGCACTGTCACGGAAATAACACGAGCCCTCGCTCCTTCTGCAGCTGCACGGCCACCACGGCACCCTCCCACGGGCACCTGGGGGGACATCCCAGCCTGGCCATGCTGGGATAAAGCCAAAAGAAGCCCCTAGCTCCGTGGGTGGGTCCTCTTCCCAAAAACCCAAGGGCATTGCGGGCAGTGGGATTCTGCTGGGGTTCCTGGCAGAACCTCTTGCTGCTGCACCTGGTTAACCATGGCAGTGAGTGGCACTTGCACGTCAGGGACAGGGTCTCTGGGTGGGTGTCCCTGCAGTGTGGGTGTCCTGGAGAGACATGTGCCCCTTCCCAGGGAGCAAATGTGAAGGGTAGCAGGGGTAGCTGGTGTCGTGCTGGGTGGTGTTGGGGTGCTGGATGGGTTTGGAGGGGTGCAGTGTGTGGGGGATGTAGGTGTTGGTGCAGGGCAGTGCTGTGGGAGAGGACAGCCTGGCACAGTCCTTGCCACAGTGCAGCACCCGGTGCCCTCCGTGGCACTGCCCAGTTTGGTGCTGGTGTGGTGCTGGCTGACACTGCGCCTGCTTCAGCACCTTGTTCCGTGCCTGGTGTGGCAATACCCAACTGGGTGTGGCCATGGTGCTGCCCAGAATGGTGCCCAGTATGGTTTTGTGCCTGGTTCAGTGTCTGGTTCGGTGCCATCATAGCTCTGCCTGATGTGGTGCCTGGTTTGGTGCCCAGGCCAGCTCTGCCTGCTGCAGTGCCTGGTTCTTTGCCCAGTTTGGTGCCTGGTGCAGTACCCAGTGCAGCAGTTCCCAGTCAGTGCCCACTACAGCATGGCCCAGCCTGGTGCCCAGTTCTTTGCCTTGTTTGGTACCCAGTTCTGTGCTCACTGCAGCAGTGCCTGGCATAGTGCCCAGTTCTGTGCCTGCTTCCATGCCCAGTTGTTTGCCCGGTCCAGTGCCCAGTCCGATCCCTGGTTCTGTGCCTGGTTCTGAGCTTGGTTCCATATCTGCTCCAGTGTCTGGTTGTTTGCCCAGTCTGGCACCTGGTTCAGCGCCAGTTCAGTGCACGATTGTTTGCCTTGCCTGGTGCCCGGTTGTTTGCCCCATTGCTTTCCCAGTCCATTGCTTGGTTGTTTGCCTGGTCTGGTTTCCAGTCCAGTGCCCCGTCTGGTGCCCAGCTGTTTGCCTGGTCCGGTGCCTTGCTCAGTGCCCAGTCCGGTGCCCGGTCCGATGCCCGGCTGTGTGCCCTGGGCAGTGTCCGGTGCGGTGTCCAGCTGTTTGCCGCGCTCAGTGCCCGGTCCAGTGCCCTGCTCGGTGCCGGGTGCGGTGCCCGGCCGCCCGCGCCCTCCCTCCGGCGCCCCGGCCGAGCGGCTCCGCGGCCGGCGCGGTCCAGGCCGGCTCTTCGGGGCAGCGCGGCGCGGGCGGCGCCAGGCGGGTG
>VZTJ01001884.1:1911414-1923839 GCA_013397795.1 Orthonyx spaldingii | reverse complement strand
GGAAAAAAAAAAAAAAAAGGGAAGAAATCTCCTGAATTATTTAGCGAACGGTTCCAATCCGACGGCTGATTCTGCCGGCAGACGCCGGCGGCCGGAGCCTGGCGTTGGGAGATGATGGCTATCGGCGGCGCTGGCGGCGGCAGCGGGGTGTTCCCAGCCCGGGGGGGCCCCGCGGCGCCGCAGGGGTGCGGGACAGAGCAGGGACCCGGCCCGGTGTCCCCCTGCCCGCCCGGTGTCCCTCACTCCCCGGTGACTGGAGACAGAGCACCCCACCCGCACAGGGGAGATGTTCCCACCCAGCCCCTCTCCCCTGCTCATCCCACTGCACTCAGAGAGGAAACCCCGGCACCTGGAAAGAGCCCCAGCCGCAACACCCCCTCCTCCAGCACCCCCAGCCCCATGGGCACCCCAAAACGTCACCTCTGCCCGGCCGCGCTCCCCGCAGCGCCCCAGCAGTCAGGGAGAGCTGCCGCCCCGTCCCCTCTCACCTGCTTCTGCCCATTTTTTTTTTTTTTTCGAAAACAACTAACACTTTTCTTTGAAGAGCAACAGATGAGCGAGACCCTCCCAGCGCCTTTTATGATGTTAAATTTATTGCCTGGCTCCACAATTGCCATTTTAATGACGAACGCTCCCACGGCTTTAACGCGGCTGAGTGCTGGCATTGAAAACAGAAGCCGGGGGGGACGCGCTGTCTCCGGTCTCCTGGAGGAGAACGGATTCCAGCCCTTTTCCTGATCCTTACACAAAGTTTTGCCAAATAGATAATGTGTTTTATAATTTCCAGACGGTGCTGCGCTGGTAAGGGAGGCCCTCTGCTGGCACCGGGCTGGTGGGGAGAGCCCCGGGAAGCAGCTGGGAACCACCACCGAGGCATCGAGCCCGGGAGACACCTCTGGCGAGGTGTGCCTGGAGCACCGAGCCTGGAGATCCATGTCCAGCAAGCCATGGCCAAGGAACCTCCATTGCGGAGGTGCTGGAGAGCTCACAGAGGTGAGCGCAGGGAAGTGAGCTCATGGAAAGGAGCCTGGGAAATAATCGACTGGGGGAACCAAGCTCAGCAAGCGGAAGCAGGAAAGTGAGCCCACAGAGCCGGGATCAGAGACCTGGGCCTGGAGAGACGCACGTGGCCACACCAGCCTGAGCCCAGCCCCAGTCCTGTTCCATCCCCAGTGAGCCCCAGTCCCTGCAGCCCGTGCTGCTCCACAGCGAGGTGGCTGTGCACACCCAAAGGGAGCATCCCAGACCTTCCCTCAGCTGGGGAAAGCCCTCGTGCATCTGCCCCAGGGTGAGGACTGGGTGGGACCATGTGGGGATGTCTGGAATGCCGGGAGGGAAGGGGAGGGAGCGGTGGCAGCTCTGCCATGGGGTGGGATGGAGGTGCCACGGCTCCCACTGTGTCCCTGCTGGGGCTGGTGAACGCTCCCCCTCCGCTGGGCACAGAGCCCAGGGGGGACAGTCCCCACACCGGGAGTCCCCACGGTGCCTCTCCAGGAGGTCCCTGCCGGAGGACAGGGATGGGCCTGGAGCCGGCCATGGGCAGCTGCGGTGTGGGGCCGGCCATGCAGACCCACGCCGGGGATTTCAGCTGAGGACATCGACTTTTATCAGCAGATGCTTTCTTTTTTTTAACGGTGCCTGAAACTCGGCCTGGGTTATCAGGGAGATATTAAATTGCTGTTGGAAGCGACACCAGCGGGGCGGAAAAGCCGTGCTGTGCTCTTACCTCTTCCCACAAGGTCGAGTCAGGCAGCCCCGGGGGACGACGCATTCGCCGCGTCCTTCCTGTAGCGAGGATCACATGTCAGAGCCCAACGAAGCCTTGAGAAAATTAAACCCGTGAGCTCACCGCCTTCCTGAGCGCAGGCGCCAGCCCTCGCTGTGCTCCCCCAGCCTGGGCTGCCAGCTGGGGTGACCTGGCAGCAGTGGCAGTGCCAGGAGGATGCCACCTCCCCAGGGCACAGCAGCAGTCCCCACTGGTGTGCCTGCAGCTGGGCTGTGCAGTGAAGGAGCTCTGAACCCTGCTGTGCATCACTGGGTGATGGGGAAGGACCCTCCCGTGGGAAGGAGCTGTCAGCCTTGGCAGAACACAGCTGGAAAAGTCTCCTGAAGGCCTTCAGCCAGATTTCCTCCAGGGATCCAAGTTCTTGCTTGGGCAAAGGGTCGGACAAATCTCAGCTCTGGTGGCACTGACAGGTTTTGTCCTTGCCAGGGCCGTTCCCAGACTTGGAGGTGGCCAGGAGTGGGGTGGGTTTTTTCCAGGACAAGGTGAGTCCTATTGCCTCGGCCCTCTGTGACACAGAGGATGGACAGAGCCAAAGAGAAAGGCAACACAGTTCCCAGGAGAGCCTCTGTGTGCATGGGGGGCACCTGGAGCCCCCCAGGATCCCCAAGCAGGGACCCCGAGCAGCCCACGCCTCTCAAGGATCTGGGACCAGCACTGGAGAGGGGACATCATGAGAAACACTGGCTGGGAGGGACAAGAGGAGCCAGGACCACGAGTGTGGGGCCTGGGGACAGTGAGGCATTGCCTGAGATGGCGAAAGGAGCAAGGGAGGACCTAGAGATGATTGTCCATGGGGCTGGTAAAGCCCCAGGGCTGACCCACACCTCTTCCCAGGGCACCCTCTGCTCTCCCAACTTTGCTCACACTCCCCAGCTCAGAGTTCGAGCAGAAATGCAGCTCAGCCCCCATTTCCCCCTCCAGCCGCTTGCTCCTTCATCACCCTCCTCCTCCTCGCACCAACCCAGCTCTGCACCTTGGCTCTGCCCCTTCCCAGCCAGCCAGGAAGCACCGGGGCTGGTGTTTCATGATCCCACTGGGCATTCCCCACAGGGGTCGGGGTTTCAGTGGACCTCTGGACCCCTTGGGGGTCTCCAGTTTCACCCGTGGCACAGGCAGGCAGTGCACGCACGCACACAAACCCCCTCTCCCTGCCACCACAGGGGCCCAGGCTCAGCAGCCGCCTCCAAGCCCTCCCCAGGACCACCAGGGACACATCCAGCCCCAGCCCTTGGCACAGCCCAGCCCGGGCAGGGGCTGCAGGGCCGGAGCAGGCAGCGGAGGGGCGGCAGCAGGCAGGTAGGAGCCGTGCGGGGATGCTCCAGCAGCTGCCGCCAGCACGGCTGGCGGATGCCCTTTGGCCAGGAGCAGCCAGGCTTTCTTTCCAGCCCTTCCCAGGGAAAAAAAACAACAACCCAAGCCCCATAACAAGCTGTAGCGAAGCAGCGAGGAGGCGGCAGATAAGAGGCTGGAGCCGCGCGGAGGCCTCACGGAGATGAAAGGCGATTGCGAACGAGCCTCCCCATCCCCTGCGGACAAAAGAGCTCCTAAAATATTAACGAGGCCCCGTGCCGCCAGGTCCCCCGGCCCCCAGCGCCGGCAGGAGCAGGCGGTGCCCGCGCTGCCGGCCGCGGGGTCCGGGGGGATGGAGGCACCGCGGGGAGCAGCGCAGGATGCTCACTAATCACCGCCCGCGCTGGCAAACGCGCCCCCCGCTCCCCTCGCCACCCCAGGGAGCCACCGCCACCTTCCCTCCGGATCGGCGTTTAACGAGCACGGAGCAGGGGCTGTGCTGGGAGTGGTGACCCCTCGCTGCCGTCTCGGCACCCTTGGGTACAGCCTCAACCCCCAGCTCCGCTCAGGGTGAATTGGGGAGAAGCTGGGGCAGCTCAGGGGGGGATTTGCACGCCAGCACCAGGGTGGGGGCAGTGCTTGGTCCTGCCTGTTTCGTGTCTGCGTGTGGCTCGGGCAGGCCCCGGGCTGGGGCAGGGTCCCTGAGGTGGGGGAGCGAGGGAAGCAGCTCGGCCCCGAGGGGGGATGCGCACGCTGCTCCCGGGCCATCGGCACCGCTCCTGCCGCATTCCCGTGCCGGGGAGCCAGCGCCAGCGGCTGTGCCAGCGGCTGTTCCAGCGGCTGGGTGGGCTCAGTCCCCTCTGGTTCCCATCCTCGGAGCCCACCTGTGGGCAGCACAGCCGGGCTGTGTGCTGAAATCCCGGCCCCGGCTCCGTTTCTCAGCGAGGGCAGGGGCACCGTGACACCGGCAGCCAGACCGAGCACCCCGGGGACTCGAGGTGACCTCGTGGAACAACCAAACCCCCCCGAACCCAGCGCTGCCCCGTTCCCTCCTCGCTCCGCGGCCCAGCTCGGGCAGAGCAAAGGGGTGGGTGTCAAGGGGGTGGCAGGAGAAGGGCGATGTTCCTGCCCCTCCGAACGTGCCGCTGGAAGGAGGAGCGGGCCAACAACAGCTCCAGCGCTGGGTCCGGAGCGGGTCCGCACGCCGCCGTCACATCGGGGGATTTGCATAGCACAGATGGCAGCCCAGGAATTTCAAAGCATCCCCCGTGCCGCGGCAGCTGAAGGGCTCGGTGGCCCAGCGCAGCTGCCGGAGGGAAGCTGAGCTGCCCCGGCGGGCACGGGGACAGCGGGCACGGCCCGGCATCCCCGGCACCGCTGCCCAGGGCCCGGCACTGCGGGCAGCCGTGGGGCAGCGATGGAGGGGGCGTGGGGCTCCGGCCCCGCCGGGAAGGAGCCGCATGGAAGGGCTGGAGGGCACGACATGTGAGAGACGACGGGAGCTAAATTTACACGGCGGCGGAGCGAGCTGCCTCCAAGGAGACGTGATCGCGGGCTATAAATACCTGCAAGGAAACAACGGGGACAGGGACGGTGAATTATTCACAGGCGCAAGATGGCAGGACACGGAGCGAGCCGGGCCGGGGAGGAGGGAGCTGGCGCCGGGGGGACACCCCGAGATCAGCCCGGCTGTGGGGCACCGGGGCAGCCAGGGCCGGGACACCCCCGGTGCTCGGGGCTCCCCGGTGGAGCTGTGAGGGTCCCGGGGGTGAACCCCAGTCTGGTAGCCCCGAGGTGCCTGCTCCAGGAGGGTGGCTGGCGCCAGGAACGGCTGCTGGAGGGAGGGGGTGGCCAGACTGGGGGTGCCCTGCCCGACAGGGGGTGGGGACAGGTCCAGCATCTCCCATCCTGGTGCTGAGCCCGCAGGAAGAGACAGCAATGAGGTGATGTCCCACGTCCCCTGTGCTGGAGGCACCCCAGCCTGCCCTGCCCCGCTCAGTGGCTTTCCCAGGGGATGCTGAGCAGACACAGCAGCAGGACAAGCCCTCTGTGTCGGCAGGAGACATTTGGGGGAGGATTTGGGGGCTGGAGCGTCGCGGAGCACACCTGCTCTACTCGGGGTTCACGGGCCTTCGACGATAACGATAAATAGAAATAACAACTAGTTTTCTTACTGCTAACGACAGCAGGTTGCTGAGTGCCGGTGCTGGCGGTGCCGTGCCCCGCTGGCAGCGCGGGGAGCGGGAGGGACAGGGGGATCCCCATCCCCGTCCCCATCCCCAATCCCGGCCCGGCCGCGCCGCTTCCCGGCCTCTGCTGCCCTCGCCCGGCCGCGGGTGGCGGTAGGAGGGACCCCTGGCCGCGGGGATTTCCTCTTTCGGGTCTTTCTGGCGGGATATTTCCTCTTTTCAGCTGGATTTTTTTCACCCACACCGAGTGAAGTAATGGAGGGGACCCCTCTGGCCCTCAGCCCCCTTGCCGTTGTCCTCACCTTCTCTTTCTCCCGGTGTGGGATTCCCCTTGTGCCCAGCTCCTCTCCCAGCTGGAAAGCCCAAAGCTGCCCTGACACATCACGGCTGAGTGATAAATGCTCCTTCTTCCCTGGTCACCCCAGCCCCACGAGGAGCTTTAGGATCCCATCCAACCCAAACCCATCTGTGACTGCTCTTCCCACATCCTCGCTTCCGCAGCAGCACAGCTGCAGGGGGAACTTCTGCCCTGCAACCCCCCTGCACTCACGGGGTCCCCTGCAGCCTCCCCACAGCCCTTGGTGAAGGTCTGACAGTGCCCAGGGTGCCACAGCCCTGCTCGGAGCAGCATCCCTGCCCTCCCTGCTGCAGGGGGACACTCCCCAGCATCCCTCCTCCTCCTGGGCAAAGCTACAGGCAGCCAGGCTGCAGCACTCCTGCCTGGCCGGGGTCTGAGGGAGCTGCAGGGGGCTGTGAGCTCCAGGGCCAGCACAGGACCGTGGCTGGTGGGATCCCAACCCAGCCCTCCCAGCAGCTCTGCCTCAGAGCCTTTACATGGGGCCATCCTTGCTGCTTCCTGGAGAAGTCCTGGAGCTTCCAGCAGTCCCCAGAGGCAGGAGGGATGGATTCTCTTTGGAAAGAGTTTCTAGCTCTGGCGACTTTCCTTGGGCTCAAGGAAAGGGACACAAATTCAGCAGATCTCTTATTTACACTGAGAGGTTTGGGGACTCTGGGTCTCAGCACCAGTTCCAGTTCCTCTCCCACAAAAAAACCCCCTGCAACCAAAGGGGATGGCACAGGCTGGAAGGCAGAGCTAGGGGAAAACCCCCAAACCTACAAACACCAAGTGGTTTACAGTTGTAGAGCCAAGGGCTCAGCCAAGAGGGTGTCAGTGCTCAAATGCTGCTCAAGCAAGAGCTGGGACAGACATGGCCCGGCAGAGAGGCAACTTTGCCAGGAGAAAAAGGGAAAAGACAACAGTAAAAAGGAGGAATGGGCTGAACAGCAGGAATTTTCATTCCATGCATGGAGATGTGATGCGGTCACCCCCCAGGGCACAGGATGCATGAGAGGACTCAAAGCAGGGCAGGTTCAATCCCACTGTGAAGCCTCTTTAGTTTTGTACCCAAAGGGCCTCACCAGCACCTTCCCGAGGCTCATCCCGTGTCATTCCTACACATGACACCTTCCCTCAGCACTGGGCTCCAGGCACTGCCGGTGGGAGATGCTCCCAGTTCTGCTCCTCCCTGGGGCTGGGGCTGTGTCACTACCCATTTCCAAAAAGCCTCTGGACAAGGATTTGGGCTTTCCTGGTGGGTGCCTAACAGAGGCCAACACGGCATTTTTGAGTGGAGTTCCTTGACCAAGGCAGGATTTGACGCGAGGGAAGATTTTGGCATTTAAAGACGGAGGGTCTGTGCTTACCTGTCCTGTGTCAGCTCAGACTGCAGCGGTTGGACTCGATGGTCTCTGAGCTCTTTTCCAACCTAAATGATTCTCTGATTTGAACAGTTACCCCACAACAAATCCAGTAAAACCCACTTGGCAAAAACCCATCCTCCCATGAAGCATCCAGTGTGGATCTGGAGAAGTTCCTACAGAACTTTTCCATCAGCATTTTCCAAGAAGGCGATGCAAGCTGAAACACTGAGTGCTTTAGGCTGGTATTTAGGGTTACAACAGGAGAAAACTCCCATGGAGCTTTATACGAGTGGTAAATCCAGCAGGGTCAATCCCATCTCGGACTCGATGGGATCAACACGCAGCTGAAGCTCACCTGGCCCAAGGTGCCATGGCTGGGCTTTATCTCACACACTCCTTTATCTCTGCAGGTGAGTCCCCACATGCACCTGCTTGGACGCAAGAACGTCCAGGTGCTGCTGTCACCTCACTGTCCCACATCACCCCGTTCACACATCCTCACCAACTGCTCCATTCCGCTTCTTTTCCTGAAAATCTGAGCTGTTATCCCACACGATGTCAAGCAAGGGGGGTAAAAAAGAGGGGACAAATCAGGAAAGCTGTGCACAGGGTTAATCAGGGGATCAAAGATGTTGGGACATCCTGGGTCCTGGAAGCTCTGGTGACACCAAGTTACTCTTCTGCTCTCTGCAACTCCCTGGCAGGTTTGAACCACGTGGGGTAAGTCTCTTTTCCCAAGTAACAAGGGACAGGACAAGAGGAAACAGCCTCAAGTTGTGCCGGGGAGGTTTAGGTTGGATATTAGAGAAAAAATCTTCACTGGAAGGGTGGTCAGGCATTGGCACACACTGCCTGGGGCTGTGGTGGAGTCACCATCCCTGGAAGTGTTCAAAAATTGCATGGATGTGGCACTTTGGGACATGGGTTAGTGGCAGCCTTAGTTAGTTGGCAGTGCTGGGGGACCTGCTGGACTTGTTCTTATGGGGTTTTCCAATCCCAGTAATTGTTTGCCTGACACCCTGCAGAATTCCCGCTCCCCACACTGAACTGGCCACGCACAGACCTCCCAAAGAGCCCCTGACAGCAGTGCTGCAGCGACTCACGGAGCTCCAGGTCAGGGGGCAGAAAAATAATCACCATCCCAAGCTGCAGGGGAGGTTGTTTCAATAAAACTTGCTAAACACGGACTCAAGAATAGCCACAAGGCAGGGACTCAAATCTCCCAAACAGCACAACTGCCTCGGGTGCCTTGGAGAGGGAGCAAGGAGAGGGTTTAGACACAAAACACCAGTTTTGCTTAAGGCAGCCAGAAAGCTCTGCAGCAGCCACCCCATGTCTACCATCAGAACAAGGAGTTAATGCTCCCCCCCCTTCAGAACACTGCCATTGGCACTTTCTCCCAGCTCTGGTAGCCCAAGGCCAGCTTGTTCCTTTCTCCCAGCCTGGCCAGCCCAAGAGCAGAGCAGGATGTGTCTCCCAAGCCACCTCCAGCAGCTGGGGCTGGGCAAGGGCAGAACACGGCTGGACACAGGGACCACAGACACTGGGAAGAGGGAAGTTTGGGGTATGGTGCTCGTGGCATCAGGACACCAGTTCACTGCTTATTCAAAATGCCAGGTTTTATCTATACCCCAACAACTTGCTCTTTCAACCCAAAGAAAGGTTTCGAGTTGAGCAACAAACAGATTTGCTCATGAAAGGACAAGAATGGTAAAAACACCCAACCCCCACTCGCCCCGAGGTGGTTTCACCTGACCAGACTACAACAAAAACTAAATCTTTTCACCCAGGGAAGGAGGGGGGTGGACACACAGAGGCAGAAACACAATGAAATAGAACCTGCAAGTGCCAAATCCAGGGAAGAGAAAGCTGTGAGTTGTGGGAACCAACAGTCAAGACAGCTCTGGCTTCCCCCAGCACCCCACGTGCCTTGTGCTCTGGCTCCAGAGCTGATCCCAGCTTTTCACAAGTGAGCCCCCTGCATCGAGGGCTGGGGGGCTGGAAGCAGCTCGGGATGAAATCTGAGCACCAACAAACTTTCTAGGAAATCACAACTTCCCAGAAGGAAGGGGACAGTGCTGGGCTTGGTGAGAGCACAGGGATTTCTGCAGGAAGACAGACAAACAACCCCCAAGGCCACTGTAGGTCACCCACACAGTACTGCCTGTGGTCAGAGCAAGCCAGGCTTTGCACGGAGCTTAAAAAAGAAGATGAAGGTGACCGGAGATGGTTGAGAGAGGGACAGTGCAGGACTGGAGCCTCATGGAGAAGGGACAGAGCAGCCACAAGAGAAAAGGAAGCAAAGTGAGCCAAAATAAATGGGCAAAAGGCACNAAAGGGAAAGAAAAAAAAAAAAAAAAAAAAAAAAAAAAAAAAGCAGTCAAGCCAGAGAGTTTAAGGGAATTATTTAATGGTGATCAAATTGCACCACAATACAAGAGTACAGACAGTGTTAGCATGGAACTAGTCACACACACTTCCAGGTGAGGGAGGGGCTGCAGGGATCCCTCCCTGAGCCCCTGTGCAGTCACTCACACAGGGGTTGGTCTCCACACATCCCCAGAGCTGCACAGCAGGATCTGTCCTGCTTTTAACCTTCCACCAGGCACCCTCAGTGCTCTTGTCCTGTGCATTGCCTGTAGGAAACCACGTTTTCCAAACCCCAACAATGGAGATCTCCTGCTTTTGCTCCAAACCTACCCAAAGAGCCATGGAACGGAAGGAAGCAGTAACTGTGGGGATGAAAGTCCATTCCAGCTACCTGGAGGAGAGGGAGGGATGCTTCCCTGATGCTGCAGGGATGAGAAGACTTTTCTGAGGTTCTGTATTTAATGGGGACAGCCTTTCTGCCACTCAGATACACCTCCTGGCTTTTATTCTCCCAGGCGGTGACTTCCAGGCTCTGCCTGGCATGACTGGAGCCTTAGCCAAGGGCTCCTCCACCTGGAACGGGAGTGCTGAGCACATTCAGAGGTGGTTGGTTTGTTACCCTGGTTACTTGGAGCAAGCTGACACATGAACTCCTGTGACCAGTTTCTGCACCTCCCACACACAGGGCTCTCCTGCCTGGCTCCCCCCAGCAAGAGCTGCTCAGGCACAAGGAAATCCACATTCCACTGGGCACAGCTTCCCATCCACCTTCCCTCGGGATTCTCATCTTCTCCTGTACATCAGAACTGGGAGCAGCTCTAGAGATGTTCTGCTGCTGGAGATGACCAAGACTGTCAAGAAAACAGAGCCAGGCATTGCTGTCTGCAGCCACAGCTGCCAAACACCAAGAATGACCAGGCCTGCTGAGGCACGGGACACGGAAGTTTGCTGAGCCCACTAAGGACACAAGATCATACCCAACTTAGTCCTGCTGGTTTTTCCACATCATTTGATGGATGCAGACTGAACAGAAGAGTCTGATGACACTTCAGGATGCAGCTTACTTGGAAGCATTGGGATAACACGGTAATAAGTAGAAATATTTTTAAAAATCCCTCTTGCCTTGCCCAGAAGCTATGACAGAAATGCAGCAGCACATCCTACCACAGGACAAGCTGGGTGTTGTTTCAAGCACAGCAATCAGCTCTCCAGCACTTCCCAGGATCAGCTCCATCCCAGTCTGCAGGTCCACGGAGGTTGGGCTCTGAGCCATAGGAACGTTGAAGCCAATTCCTGCACACTGATGAGCGGCTGCTCAGTGCTCAGCCACGAGAGGTTCCAGAATACATGGATCACATTCCTCCTCTGGGTCACTCAGAGCAGTGGACAGGCACCGATGAGCACCAGGAACATATCCAGGCACAGTGTTCCAGCTTTGCTGCCAGAGCTGGGGGGTTCTAAGCAGCCCAGCACTATTTTTAAATAAAACACAGCACACGACAGGAAAAAAGGGAATTGCATGAACAATCTACGTCCACAGAAGGCCCAGAGCAAAGAAAGCCATGCAAAGGGAAGCAGGCAACTTAAAGCACTAAATCAAGGTAAAAAACTGGACAGGGATGGAAAAGGTTGATGACACGATAAGCTCAGAATTCCTAGAAAGGCAACGATCAGAGCCCCTGGCCTCCTGTGCTGTTTGACATTAGAACATACTCAATGCACAGCTTCAAAGGAACAAGTTTTTAGTCCCAAAAATAGCTAAGCTGGGTCAAGTTTTCAGTTAAATGCTAAAGGCTCCTCCACCTAGTGCAACCCTTAACAACAAATGGTCAACCCACAGAAGGCATAGCGAGCAAATCCTCCCATCTCCAACATCACCAGACCTGCTTTTCCTACACCACAAGTGTGGTCATGCCATCAGCAACAAGGCCTGAACTGTTTGAACACTACACTGCAAATGAGCTCATCCCAACACGAGATGTGTTAGTGCATCCTCCAAGCTGAAGCTGTTCCAGATCTGGGACTGTTTCAGTTCATGTGTGGCTTATTAATGTCCTGTCACCTCGTGTTTGTGGCTCCTGCCCCAGCAAAAAGAGAAACCATCCTTCTCAGTTCCCTCAGCTGTCACTGCTTCCTCCTGTCTCTCCCCCCACACGGTCTCTGAGCTCTTCCAGTAACTGCCAATTTCCAAAGGAAGCCGAATCTGCCACAAAAATCATTCTTGGGTGGCTCAGTTGCAAAGCAGTGAAAGAGAATCCCCCCCAAACTGTTCACAATCAGTGCAACCCCCTCCCTGTACTGCTCAATGACCTCATGGAAAAACACGGGAGGGCAACTGCCCCACAGCCGAGGTGCATTGGAGAGTCCAGCAGGAGCACAACAGGGCAGGAGGGGCAAGGCCATGGATCCAGGCTGGCACAGACCCCAGACACACCAGCAGCCACCAGCTCACACTCTGGTTTTGATGCCCCAGGTGTTATCCAGGGCCACAGGCTGCCTTCCAGCCAGTCCAGACACAACACCCTGTGGGTAACACGAGTGCTGAGTTCCAGGTGACCCAACCTGGGGTTTGCAGCCCTGCACACCAGTCTCTCCCCCTCCCCTGTGACCCTACAGTGTCCCTCAGCCAGGACACCTGGCCATGTGCTCCCTTCCTCCTCCTGCTCCACCCTGGAGCCGTACTGTCCCCAGCCAGCAGAGCAGCAGAGTCCTCGTGCCTCCGGAGAGGGACACAGCTCCCTGCAGGAGGGCTCGCACCTGCCCAGCCCTGCCACACCAGGACAGCGAGAGATGAGACGAGAGGAACAGATTTAGACCAAAAGCAGTGGACATTTATTCCTCGTTTGTGCAAGAGTGTCAAGATGCATTTGGGAATGGCTGGGACAGACCCTGTGGCCGGAGAGCCAGCGGCTCCAGCCTCTCCTGCCCGATGGCTTGGGTTACAATTCTACTAAGAGGAGATAAACTTGCAGACTCACCTACTGTCACACCAACGATGCTGGCAAATACACTTGTATACAAAGAAAAGTTTCAAACTACATTTTTTCACTAGATTCAAGTGAAGACTTTGTTCCAAAAAAAAAAAAAAA
>VZTJ01001884.1:1886255-1911359 GCA_013397795.1 Orthonyx spaldingii | reverse complement strand
AAAAAAAAAAAAGACACATACAAGTACAATTTAAAACTGTATGAACATTTGCAAATGTTTAGTGCAAAGTAATTATGTAAAAGCTACATTTTATGAAAGTTTGTGCTGATGTGTTTGGTAGGTTTTTTTCTTTTTTTTACCCTTTTACATCCATTTTTTTAGTTACATAAGGTTTCACTTACCTACAGTACATATGCATTGTGTTAGGTCCCATGCAAGTGGGAGTAATACCATCAGGCTTTGTAAAATGTCACTCTGATTCGCATTCAGTAAACTGCTTATTTGGTTTAACAGTCAAGTTCCTGGCACACTACACATCCTGATTTCATCTAAGTGCTCAAGCTCCTGTTTGCCTCTTCAGGTGCCTTGTGTGATGCAAACCAAACTGCTTCACGACTTCAGCCCAAAAAGTTTTTTTTTAGAGAAATCCACCGTTAGTTTAAGCCTGTAACAAACTGCTCTGAAAATTAAAAGCCTATTCACACAAAGTTATATGTAATGACTGTAGTAATCAGTTTATTACACAGATTAATTCATTCTTGAACGTACAAGCTCCAGGGGAGCGGTTGGGTCTTTAAATACACACAAGTTTTCTGTCATATGGATTTTTTTTTTTTTAACCCTTACATCCAGAAAGACCTAAGCAGTTAAAAAAACTTAAGAAAAAATAAGAGCTATTAGCTAGGTATTAACTGAGAAACCACATACAAACCAAAAAAAGTATGAAGGGAGGGAGAGAGTTGAAACAAATCAACATCACTTGATGCACTAATAGCTCCAATCCATTTAAATGGTGACCGGTTAAACTTAGACCTTAAACACAGGATGTGGGTACAGTTTCTCATTGGTCATAACATTTACCTAAGGTGTAGGTCCTTCAGAATAAAATGAATACAGAAACAGCTTCAAGTTCTTCACCTTGCTTTTCATAACTGTTATGAGTTTAAAAGGATTCCACTTAAAATCCTTCATGGATCAGCAACACTGTCCCTAAAAAATCTGAAACCACCAGAACTCTCCCCATTCCCATTTGATTTCCCAATTTAACTCAGCAAGGAATGCTTTTAGGCTCACAAAGTTATGACTGAAGAACCAGCTTTTCACACACACACTTCTCTGCTAGGAGTCAATGTTGGTACGGGGAAATACAGTATTTCTAGTTTGTTGTTCCAAGTATGTACAACACGCAGCACTGCTGTATCAGGTAAACATGTGCACAGGGGAAGATGAGGCGTGGGCTCATAGAAAGCAGTCAAATGGAAATCAAAAGGACTTTCTCTTTCAGAGTTCCCCTATCTTTATTTGTAGAGGTTATCCAATAATTTCTTTAATTACATCGCATACTTCTGAGTCCATTCCCGAGCTATTCTGTTGTACCTGTATGTATAAAAAGAGGGTTTACTTAACATGGCATCTGCACAGTATTTCAGTTCCAGCACTCTAGTCTACACATGGCATGAAATCACAGCACTATCATCAGTTTGTAACATTTAAGAGCAAAATTAAACATTAAGAACATTAAGCAAACAGGGGAAACAAGAAAGCCCACAGTGCTTTATGGAAAAGAAATACCTGGTCTGTATTTACAGGAATACGAGATCTTTGTGAATGGAGGCATGAAACAGAGCTACAACAGGGCTGAGGGGAAAGGATTTTCAGGAAGGCTTTATCTGTGCCTCCCCCAGTCCCATCTGCTGTGTCCCTGCGGAAACTGTTACTGCAGGGTTTCACTTGGTCATTCTGGAAAACAGATCAATGTGTTCCCCCATCTCCTCCTTCCCTTCCAAGTTAAGCCCAGTACCTGTCACCAACTCATCTGCTGGACCCCAACAGCCTTATTTCTTCCTACACATTTGGCTATTTTGATGACTGTCAGGACACAACGATTTGTCCATCAGAATCTTTTTATTCTGAAGGCACAATATAATTCAATTCCCAAGAAATCTGTAACTTTTGCACCCAAATACCCTTTAAAGCCAGAGGAAGCTTGGGATACTTGTGTAAAACAAAGCACCTGTGTGATTAACTGCACTGCTGAAATCCTCTTTCTGACAACAGAAATCAAGCTGCTCATGTTCTACAAAACTTGTGGAGTTAGACACAGCCTGAAGTTTCCCATAGTTACGTACACCAAGTGGGTTTGGTGTTGGAATTTAGTCTGTAGACAATGTTCTTTGGCTTAAACAATCTGACAATCCACTCAGAACTAACTCTGTCCTTCACATCCCTACTCAGAGACTACCCAGGGAGCAAGTCCTGCTCTTTAAACCCAAAATTTATTTCTCTATTTTTGGAAAAAATAGGAAGGAGTCCTGCACACTGAAAAGTGCAGATAATCACTGTTGATTGTGTCTCCAAACACGTGCTGCTGGTCTTACAGCTCTCAAAACCTTGATGCATAAACTTCATTAACACTGCTCCTACAGCAGTATGCAGTAGAGAAAGTAAATTTGTGGACTTTTTTCCCTTCCCTGATCAGATGTGGAAGGGAACAGTGAGGCAGGAAGTGTTTACGACATCACTACACTGTTAAAGTGCTTGTTAGCACTGAAGTTTCTCTACACTTGCTTGAGAGTCTTCCTCCCCATTTCCACACCACTTGTTCTTCCCTTGTGTTGCCAAGTGAAGGTAAAGCAGGGAGTTTTTGTTACTTCTTTGTATGACTCCAGACCCAGAGCTGCCATGGAATATTCTCCTGTTGGGAGTAACTTGCTCTCCCTCTGGTGGTTACATGGGATTAAAGCAGCTCAGACTGTGGCACTACAGATCCCAGGAAAAACAAAAAAAACCTCTAAGACCACAGAGCTTTGATTTGCCTTTTTTCACTCTCACTCTTTTCCAAGGAGCAGGTCCTCTCAGTTCCCCCTTACTGTGTAAATGTGGATTCTGCCCTGTCAAATTCCATGGGTTTTGGCTTCCATACTCACTTTTCTCTATCTGTTTTGTAGATCCGTGCAATCTCAGGCACTAAAGGATCATCTGGATTGGGATCACACAACAGAGAACAGATGGACAAAAGTACTAAGGAGAGAAAAGAGACACTGAATTAGTTCCAGGACAGCTGAGGACACCTGCAGCAGTCAGTCCATGCACTTCCTTCCCCTCCAACCAATAGCATCAGCAGCATTTATTTGAGTTTGCCAAGGAGCACCAATCCCACGTAATTCAGCTGAGTGATTTTGAACAAACTCCTTTTACCAGTGAACTACACAACTTTTCACAACCACAATATCCCAGTGAGTAACCTCCTGGACAGGTGTATCCAGCAGCAGCCTGAAATCACAAGGCAGAAATGTTCTACCTGAGAGTCCTCTGGGAAAACATCCATGCTTTTACACCTGAGATTCAGCTGTTCCCTAAAGCAGACACTTCACTGTTGGATGACTTGGACAAGCACTAACCAAAAGTCAACCAGCAGAAAAGTCCCAGTGAAATGAAGGAACCAAGGGCTGTTCACAGCTACTTAAGAATCACAGAATGGTTTGGGTTGGGAGGGACCTTAAAGCTCATCTTGTTCCAACCCCTGCCATGGGCACCTCCCACCAGCACAGGTTGCTCCAAGCCCCATCCAACCTGGCCTTGAAGATCTGTTTAAAAATAAGCTAGTCTTGCAGTGAATTAAGAGGCTGAATTATTTTCCAAGCATAAGGAAAGTTGAGATGGATTAAGTGCAGAACAGCATTCAAAATGACCCAAGAATGCCCAGCTCCTTGCACTGCTACCGACCGCAAAGCCCCAGAACTGGAGTGTTTCACTACACACACACAGTGTGTATCCCACAAGGCACATCCCGCTTGGCAGAGTGACAACCCTCATCCATACAAGGAGCCAGGACACTGCTGCAAAGCCACAAATAGCACATGGACATTCCTACCCTCACTGCAGAGGAGAAGGGAGGAGAAGGCAGTAAGTTATAAGGAAAGCATATTGGGACAACACTACACCAGGCATGGCAGGGACATCTTGCCCCACTCCCGAAAATGCCAAACATTCCCTTCTCTCAGCCTGTTTGGATCAAACAGTGCCACTCCATATGTCCCTTCACCAATTGCAGCAAAGCAGTTGTCACAGTGCAGCCTCCAAGCAAGGTGCAGATGACAAGAGTGAGGAGTTTGAAGACACTAAACACAAATCTGCTCCAATTTCCATCACTTGCAGGAGGCAGAGCTATCTATGAAAAATGAAAGGAGCCCATAAAAATGCATGCAGCCTATAAAAACAACAAAGGAGTGAAGATAGGTTAAAACAGAAATCACAGAATGGCTTGGGTTGGAAGGCCCTTGAGAGCCCATCTCATTTCACCCCCTGCCATGGGCAGGGACACCCTCCCTATCCCAGGTTGCTCCAAGCCCTGTCCAACCTGGCCTTGGACACTTCCAGGGATGGGGCAGCCACAGCTTCTCTGGGCAACCTGTGCCCGGGCCTCAACACCCTCCAGAGAGGAGAAGGAAACAGGTCTGATATTCAGGTTTGTTTCAAGTGGGACAAGAGTAAAAGCTTCCCTAGGTCTGAATTGGGCAAGTTGCTCGGTGTTGTGAGCACCAAGAACCCACAAAAACACTTAGTTCAGTTTTCCCACCTGTTTCTGTAGACCCTTCACTCATGAATTATCAATCCCCAGTTCAAAGCTTCTAAAACAAGTTTAGCAGTAAACTGGTCTTGATTTAGGTGAGCATATTCCTGGTTCTGGAAAAAAAGAGCAACCTCTTCTCCCTTTTCCCGATTTTCCACAGTACAGTTGTGAGAGTTAAGAGCTTAATGATCCTCCACCATCAACTGACACAGGGACCATTTACTGAGCTCCCTTTCAGGCACAGCTTCAGAGTGAGAAGGAGGCCACTGCTCTCCTGCCACCCCACAGGCAGAAGCCACTGGTCTCCCTCAGCACGTTTAGCACCTGTAGCACAGATCCTGCACCGGTGCTTTTCCCCCACACAAATCAAGCAAAGCCCATGTTAGTTCTCAATGGGAACCTCTCTGCCACCTCACACCCGGTCAGTGTCATTTCAGAACAACTGCTTCTCTGGCAATTTTCCTGTAGCTCATTTCTTTCTGTCTGTCAGACTCCACTGCTCTGCTCACTGAAGTTTCTTCAGCTGTAGGATGAGCAAGGCAGGTCCGATGTGTCCCCTGCCTTCACTAGAAGACGCAGGAAATCCAATCAAAGTTTTCTGGTCAACTGTTGTAACTATTCCCTCAAGTTTTATCTTATCACAGTCCTTTAAAAACCCAAGGACTTTTTTGAACACAGTGACTCAGCCTTCATCAGCAGAACCACACTTCAGGTCTGTCCACCACTCTCTGCCCACCCGCACAGCCCTTTTCCCAGCACTCAGAAGTTCAATTTTCAGTATCACTCCAAAATCACTGAATAAAAATGGACACAGTCATTTGGATTCAAGCTGCACTGCCACGTTCAGCTGCTTTGATTTATTTTTCTAAGTCTTCGTTATTCCAAACTATTCTCATTACACTCACTCTTGCTGGTGAACTTCACATCATTCCCTTTTTATCTGTACAACCTCAGCAAAAAAAGCATTTTGAACTAAACTAGTTTAATTTCAATATCCTGCTGAACCCAGCTATTTGTCCAAAATCGGTTCAGGAAGGTTCTCTCAAGGCTTTCCACTTCACATACACACATTTTAGACCAACCAACATACAGAAAAACCCATTGGAAAAGGCACCACCTCAAAGTTTCAAGTGCAGGGATAAAGGGGAAACAACTCTTACAAATGTCAGTTGTGTATCAGAGTTCTCTGAATCATCAGAGTAACGAGTTAGACCAACACTGTGGAATAAGGGACTCACCAGGGTACCTCCCTCTGCAATCAAGTATTGCTGCAATGAGTTCCACAGCAAAGCCTTGACATTTACTAGTCAAGTAACTACAACATTAATACTAGACTACGAAAAGAGAATTCCCCAAAAATTCTGGAACCATAGGATCATGCTGAACAACCACACAAGGCAGGTAAGTGACACTTTACACCTAAACACCCTGCACGGCCATAGGCAAAGCATTACCAGCTTGGCAGCATCCCTTCAAATCTCTCACTGGCTCGGATGTATCACGTGTGTGCACTCTTTGAATTCAAGTCTGGATTTTTCTCAGTAATAGCAAAATAAATTTTACTTGCCATTGACTCAAGGGATTTATGCCTTGAAATAACTCTGTACAGAATTATTTCTCATCTTATCACTCTTAGCTGTCAGAGTTGTCCAGTCTGTAGCAGAAAACAAAGCAACTTAAACCACTGTCAGTTTAAAACTCCTTTTCACTCGAAAATTGGTTTTGCTTTGTTTTATTTCACCAACCAGGCAGCCTACTGACCTCTAACCCTCCAACTACACTCTCCATCTATCTCTGCAGACAACAGATACAATTTACTCTTCAGTGTGCTTCCTGCTGCCATGGACTGGCACAGACTGAGTACTTCCCAACACCAAGGACCGGGGAACCAAACTCATCAAGCAGAAGGGCTGCTAACGAAGTGCTTCTAGAAAATGGGCTTAGCTTCCCCACAGAGCAGTGATAAAATGCATTCTCATCAGGAAGAATGATCACTGAACACTTAAGACTGCTCAAGCAACATGCAAAATAAGGTCCACCAGTGTAACACTGCACAACTGGGATCCAAGTTCCTGCTGCAAGACCTGCCTTTACAAAGCAAGTAACACTCTGAAATTCACGGGCAATCTTTCTCCAGGAGCTCCTCTGTGCAGGAAGTCATTGGCAACATGAGCAGCTCCAGTTCCCCACTGCACAATCCACCTCAGCAGCTGCTCTGCTGTGCTCTCACACCACCAAGGCCAGTCCATCACCCTTGATGGGCAACTGCATCTTCCTGGTTCTGCCGCACCTCAGACTGAGCCTGTGGGCAGATGCAAATCCCACACGTAAATTCCATTGCTGGGTTTCCGTTCTGTGAAGCAGCTCAGTCATTAGTCAGGACAATCCACGATGTCAGCTCTCCACAGATCCCAGCACTAGCCAAATGAGCAGTGCAGAATGCAATTTAAAGCCCATTTGGCTACTGGAACATTCAAATTTAGGAGGTGTGTTAAAGCTCCCGGAACTCAGAGGTGAAGAGGTTCTTAAAGCAGCTGACCCTCATCTCCCAAAACACAATCCCCAAATCATTCACCTCGTCTGCAAAGCCTGACTGGTCTAATGTCCACCACTCCAGCCATGCCCTTGACACAGGCTACCAACCACTACAGATCCTGCTGGAATTCCAAACAAACTTGCTCCAGTAAAGCACTCATCCATGGGGCACTTCAGACTAAGGAAAAGCAACTGAGGAGCAATGGAATCTCCAGCTGAATTCACAGAAGGGAGATAAAAAGCACTTATTTTTCCAAGGTAATGAGCTACCCAGAAGAAACAGCTGGTGTGTTCTGATCCAACTGCTGTTTGGTGCAGTTACTGCCCTCCAAAGAGGAGCCAATTCAGAATCCATCTAGGAGTAAAGGTCCCTCTCTAAGCAGGCACAGAGACTGCACCAACAAAACGTTTGTTAGGGTACCAAGAAGGTTCTGAGCTGGTTGCTCTAAATGCCAGACTGTCAGGACACAGGATGACACTGAGCTCTCCATCCTGGCTGGAGTCACACAGGAGTATCAGGCCCACCTGATAATGGAAAAGCTCATGCAGTGACACAGAGCAGTTGGATAAAACAGGGAAGCATCAATCCCTGGCAACCATGAGTTCACAGCAATGGAAGCAGCCCGTCCCACCTGCTCTGTCCCAGGGGAATGACAAACATTGTGCCAGGGAAAGCGATTTGTCACCTCCTGGAGACCAGGCCATGGGCTCTGGCAGACAGTGCTGTGCTTCTGGTCCAGCCCAGCTTCTGAGCGTCAAAGGAACCATTTGTCAGCTCAGGTTTAACTGAGCCTGGTATGTTGGGAGACACCTCTGCCAGCAGAAGTGGGAGCTTTGGACATGTAACACTGCTAAGGAATGCTTAATTCTGTTCTGAAGGACTTATCCAGCTGTCCTGATTCTCTCACCAGCGAGGGCTCCTTTGCTGATCATCAGCCTGGCAGTCTCCACACCAACAGCCACTGCTACTTCCATCTCTATTCCTCAAAATCAGGAAAAAATCTGGCTCCTGGAAGGAGCATTCTCCTACACAATCACTATTTTTGAGTTTCAGGGCCCAGACCCTTGAAACTTGAGATGTACAGTCATCAAAGCTTTATCAGCACTGACAGATATTAAGTTTGCAACATTTAACACTCTGAAAGCACCACTGACCAACAGACTCAAATGCCTGGCTCCTGACTGTGAACAGGCAAGATGAATCCAAATAAATGAAAGGAAGTCTAGACTCTGCTTGAGTCAAATCCTATTTCTTAATCACAACCCCATTTCCAGCTCCTCCAGCCGTCTTCCCCAGCCTTACAGGAAGTGTACCTTTAAATCTGAGCAGTTTAAACTTCTGGCTTCAAAGCAACTTGCATTCCTGCTAAGTCAGTTCAACAATTTCTGGTGACAAAAGAAGAAAAATTAAGTGTTGCCCAGTGTTATCACAGACTGGTTGAGGTTGGAAGGGGTCTCTGGAGATCATCTTGTCTCAAGCAGAGCCACCTAGGACAGGCTGTCCGTGACAATGTCCAGGGGCTGTTGAGTATCTCCAAGGTGGGACAGTCCACAACCTCCCAAGGCAACCTTGGCACTCAGCATCCTCACAGTAAAACTACAACATGAAGTGTTTCCTGCTGCTCAAGAGAGACCCTCCTGTGCTTCAGCTTGTGCCCACTGCCTCCTGTCCTGTCACTGGGCACCACTGAGAAGAGTCTGGCTCTGTCATCTCTACATCCTCCCTTCAAGTATTTCTAGACACTGGTAAGAGACCCCTGAACCTCCTCTTCTCCAGGCTGAGCAGTCCCAGCTCTCAGCCTGTCCTCGTAAGGGGAGATGCTCCAGTCCCTCCATGGCATTCCTGCCCTTCCCTGGGCTCTCTCCAGTACCTCCACACCCTCCTTGTCTGGGGAGCCCACACTGGACACACGCTCCAGATCCAGCTCCATCAGTGCCCAGCAGAGGGAAAGGAACACAGCCCTGCTGGCACCACTCCTCCTCCCACAGTCTTCTTGGGAACAAGGGCAATTCCTGGGAAGCTGGACAAGTGGCTCCATTACAGTTGTGAGAGTTGAAACATAAAAATGGGCATTTCCCTCAGAACCCCAACTCAGACTAACCCATGGAGAGTGACCCACGCTCTGTAACAGAGCCACCCCCAGTTATGTGGGTAAATGCTACCATGGGCAAATTAAAAGCCAAGATGATGATCAGAAACCAACTTCCTGATTTTGAAAAGTGCACTGTGAAAGTCCAGTTCAATCTCTGGGTACTATTCCTTCCAGCAAGTCTTAGTGAAGTGATTCATGAAGAGCAACATCACAGAAAATCCACACTACACCAGGCATGGAAGTCTGGATGGGGGAGCTGAGGTTTTGCACAAGTGAGGCTGAGGTTACTCACTGCCCCTCACGAGGCAGGGCCCTCCAGCACACTCAGGCTCCACGATTTATTCCTTACAAAACACAGGGAGAAGTGGGGCAGGACAGCAGATCAGTCCAACCTTGCCTGCAGAAGTGCTTCAGTTCAGTATTAACTCTTGCACAGCCACTTGCCAAAGTCAAGAGAAAGCATGTTTTTCCTCCCAAAATGGCTGAGAATGGCTGTAATAATGTTAAAACACTTCATGCTCCTGTTTCAGACAACAGGGATTCTTATTTATGCAGACTTGGTGATAATGGTTTTAATTTAAGCCTATGCATTCTGCTTAAGTCTTGGAGTTCAAATTACCCACCAAGGTGTGGTTAAGACTGTATTTTGAGATTATTTATTCTCCAGTATGTATTCTTGAGGGAACACTGAGTTCAGAATTACTAATATAAGCAAGTCAGCTGTTGTACTGAGACAGTCATTGCTGTTCTCCCGAGTTTTAACAGCTGTAGGAGGGACAGAACAAAACCCCAAAATGCCAATCACCTCTGTCATAGCCACAGTCACTTTATTACGTTGCTTACAGAGGGCTGGCTCCAGAGAGTGAGGAGCCAGGACTCCTACCTTTACCATTGAACTGGGACAATTAAGTAGCACTGACATGATTTTTCAGTCTTTCCACCAAAAAGTGGCACTTCTGACCCAAAGGAAGTTCCCTCTCTCCTTGCAGGTTAAGGTGAAAAACATCTTCATGTACCACATGTTAACTGCAAGCAGAACAGCAAGCTGCTGCCAGTGCTGCCTCCCAGCTGCCTCAGGAGGAAGCTGTGCATGATAAGCTCTTTCCTAGAAGGACTGTTTCTAGGCTTCCCAGATTTCTCAGTCAGTAGGAAGTACATTTTTTATAGCTGTGCTCTAAGTTATCTGCTTACAGATTTTAAATTCAAACAGCTTGCTCCCAGTAGCATCCAATTTAAAGGGTGGCACAATTTAGGAAATACTCTAAGAAATCTACACTACAAATAATAAACTGCTGCTTTGGAAGGGATGTGAGCTTAATACTGAATGTCTTAAGTCTTGTTATTCACCCTGAATTACCTAATCCAACAATTTTTCCTGCTAACAACACATTCATTCTTTCATAAAGTTAATCAGTTACTAGAAAGCTGAAACATCCCTGAAGTCTGTCATGACACATTCTAAACCGACTGAACACAAGACTGCAACCCTGAAAGATTCAAGTTGCCTTTGTGGACTTTATTTCCATTTGTTCAAGATGGGAACACTTCCCCTACGTATCAGCTCTTTGCTTCTGAAGTTGAGGTCTGCTTTCTGACAGGACATTCCTGTGATTCTGAGGGAAGTATTCCCAAATCCCATAAAGCTGCCTCTAAGAATTTGCTTTGTTGCTTTAATTCCTTCAGTAAATGTAGCCCAAGGGACCTGGGACAAGGTTTTCTCCCAGGTTAGAGCTGGGTGGCTGTGCTGTGGGCAGTCAGGTGAACTGTTCAGCAAAGAGAGAAGTGATCAGCACTGCAGAGTCCTCTAAACCCAGGAGGGAGAGGGGCACTGGAAGGGGCAGAGTGGCACAGAACAGCCACCCTGATCCCATGGCTTACTGCAGCTGAGTCACAAGGATATAGCTCAAAAAGGGTAAGAAAAAAGAGTTCAAAGCAGAACACAGAAGGAGATTGAGATGTTAAAGCATATTGCAAATGTATTTGGGCAGTAAAATTAACACTAGGATGTATTTTCTGAGTGATTAAAGCTGACAGCCACTAACAGGCAGTTCACTGGTACCCTGGACCAGCCTCTTAAATCCTTGCCCCATCTTTTCCTAATTCCAGTCTATCTTCCAGTATTTTCAATGGTGCTGTCTTTCACCCCACCACCCATATGGCCACTTCAGACTCCCTAAAACAATACAGCATTTTCTCCAGTTAAGCAGCAATTAAATCAAACCAGAACAGACATCAGTGCTTGGTGATACCTTGGTGCTGCTAAGAGCAGCCAGTACTGACTGAGAGCACTTGTAAGGACACTGCAGCAACCTGACAACCATTCTTTTTCCACTGACACCATTTTTCCAGTTCTTTCAAGACTTTGAGCTCTGTGGACAAGCAGATTCACTTCTGACAAGGGACAAGGAGATACTGTTTTGCCTTCCCATCTGCTTCTACAAATGCCTTTAGCTGGACAGAGAAGGTGGGAACCTCTGTGGGTGCAGGGAAAGGCAGACAGTGATGATGTCCAAGGAATGTACCAGGAATCACCTGTCTGAACCAAAAAGTGTCTGGGAGCATCACACGTAGTTGGAGAGAAGGACAGGCAACAGGAGAGCCTCAGAGCAGGGACACTGTGAAGGACAATGTAATCAATGTGGCAACTGCAGCATTTGATTACAAGGACAGTGTGAAGCTACAGAACAGAAGGGTCAAGACATGATCATGCACAGGTTAGACTCAAAATATTCCTAAATAGTCATGGCTAGCTAGACCTATAAACTTGATCCACAGTTAGTAAATCTACAGTTTCAATAGCCAAAAAAATCCAACCTGGGTCTTCTTTCAGGATGTTTAAAGCCTCCTTTTTAAATTAAATATGAATATTGCTTTACCAGGCGAAGGCTGTATTCCAGTGCCCCACAAGCTAACACAGTTCACAGGGACCAAGATGCTTTTAGCTAATAATAATTTTAGATGCTGCAAGCTAGGTAAGTTTAAACCATGTTTCCAGCAGTCCACACCATTGGAAGCTCTGCTAAAAAATTACCAACATGGAGTTCTGATGTTCCCTTGAAAGAGAAACTCTTTTTAATATGACAAAGAGTTAGCAACTTCACCAATTTTTAAAAGCCACACCTGCTCCCTTACATATTTTACTCTGGGCATATTCTGAAGATTAAAGTCTTCCATTGTCACACACTAGGTTTAATTTTATATATTTTTAGTTAAAGTGTTCTGAGGTGAGGTGGCAGGAGTAGGCACTCAGTGTAGTAAGACTTATCTGATCCACTGGCAAAGCTGAGGAGTCTCCCTAAGGCCACAGGGAAGTTGGATGTCCCGAGCATCCCACACTCAGGAACTGGCTGCAAGCTCCATGTAGAGTCACAGGACAGAAGCAGTGACCACAGAAATGGTGGATTCCAGCAGGAATGCAGCAGTTTTTACATCCCAAATCAGTACTTCATTTTAGCAGAGTAAAATGAAATAAGCATTGGAGGTACCTTTTGAAATAGTTAGTGCTGGGGACCACTGTGATCGTAGAATATCAAGACAAATGCTGCCATTACTGTTAATATTTGGATGATAGATTCTTGTTGTAAATGCAACCTGCAGAAGAAGGAAAGGTTCAGTGTAGGCTCACAAATACACATCACACCACATGGTAACGGATAGATTTATGGCAGAAGCCACTCACCTTAGGTGGTTTGAAGGGATAATCTGTTGGGAAGTGAATTGTCAAGAAAAATACTCCACCTTGATAGGGACTGTCGTTCTGTTAACGAAAAAGAATCATTGCAGCTCGAGGAGTTATTACATGACCACCAGCCATAAAAAGCCACGAACATCAATTCTCTCATACTTACTGGTCCCATTATTGTAGCTTGCCAATGGAACACTGAAAAAGAGAGAGATTTACTTCAGTTTGGAGAAGCTCAAGTAATGATCTACTTTCTTCCAGACAAAGCAGCACAGAAAAGTCTATTTTAAAAACAAAGCCTTCAGAGAGGCCGCAGGGAAGCGAGCCAAGGAATTAAAGAGAGACAGAGCGAAGCACTCGATGCTCCGCAGTCACCGGGTCCTCACTCCGGGACTGCTGCGGTACCACGCACGTGCCCTGCAAAAAACCCCGTTACAATCGAAACCCACACGGTTCTAGGCAACTTTTCAGACTCCAAATTGTGAGTTTAAAATTTGTAGTTTCTAATGAATCAGCTAAATCAGCACCCATGGCTGCCCTCTTCAAGCCAGCTACAGCAAAAGTCCAGCACGAATTCACGCCTGCTCTGCTACTCAGACCTGTGATACACAGAGAGGAAGCCCAAGCTCTGTGCAAACCACAGGTACAGAGCTGACCTAAGCCAAGGGTAGCCTCACAACATTTAAGCTTAGCCTCCACAGAGGCCTCAAGATTTCATTAAAGCAGAAGAAAGAACCGTCCTAAAAGAATGAAGGAATGACAGTCTGCTCCGTACTTGGAGCAGGATGTGCTAGGACACACTTCAGGTTAAATGGACAGAAGTTAATCCTCACTTTTATGTATCTGCCCAAGAGAACTTTCACCTGGTAATAGAGAGGATTTGTGAAGAATGTTGCTGTGCTGGAAAGGAAAACAGTCAAAGCTGACAAGTCTGTATAGGCACACTGGGGAGTTCTCAGAGTTCCTGCATCTCCACAGGCTCCAGTGCCTGGGCAAAGAGCACCAGCCTAGGAAATCATTTGTGAATTAAGACTACAGAAGCGTCCCTCAGCATGGATGTCACCTACACAGCACCTTCAGAGCTGGGGAGCTGTAGATGACTCCAGTTGTTTCAAAGGAAGTCTTCAAAACAGGAGATGAAGCCACCTGGAAGTGACTGTGCTTCCCTGGCACCTGGTGTCCGCAGCTGTCAGGACTATCTGGGCCAAAAGCAGGAGTGGAACTACCTGTTCTCATCTAGCACGAGCAGTTTTAATTACACATGGTACAGGCATTACAGCTCAGAATGATCTCATACAAGGAAGGAGGAAAAAAGCAGAGTGGGAGCAGCCCTGCAAGGCCAGGGGAGAAAAGTGTTGGGCTGGAACAGGTTTGTTTTAATCTACTCCTACATTTCTATAGGAATGTGTAAGTTTCTACACACTTCAGCACTGCTGAACAGCTCAGAAATGATTCAGAAAGATCTTAACAGCTCATTTTTCTCCTTTTAGAAAGGATACCTGAGCTTAGAGCTCTCAGTTCTAACAGAGATGGAGGATTTCCCTACTTAAATATCCACTCTCTCAGGAGCCTGGCTTTGAGAAGCTCTACGCCCAATGCAGAGTTAGGAAACCAAGACAGCAGCTCCCATGTAGCATTCACCCATCTTCAAGAGGTTTAGACAGTTTCCCAGGAGGTCCCTGTCACCTACAGCAGGACAGAGAGAAACCTGGAGGAGAGGACAAAGCAGCAGCAGAAACTCCACAGGAAGGATTGTAGCCAATCACAACAAAACCAGTAAAAATCTCACAGGCACCAGTAGATGCTGATGAGATTCACTGTGATTACTCTGCAGTACACAGAGGCACAGCTGAAAAGAGAACTTCAAATAACCAACTATTCCCTCAAACTCAACAAAAACCCAAAAATAAAAATATATCCCACAGGCAATCTTAACTTTTTGAAAGCTAGAAGGGAGGTTTGTGTTTCCCCCCCACTCGACTTGGATGCTTGTTTAACCTAAACTTTAAATCCTCACAACATCCAGGACAAGTCTGGTGAATGGAGAGATGGATTTGTCATGCAGAGTTTATTCCAATTGGTACTTTCCTTTGAAATCAGCCATACAGAGGTATTTATACAGGCAGGGGCTGTTGGCTTTCAGCAGGTAAGCACAGGTACATGTTTGGAAAAGGCCAAGCCACTGGAAGCAAACCCACGTCCTCCACTCCCAAGCACATTTCCAAAACACAGGCCAGAGGTGGGTGGAAAAAAGCTAAAACAACATTGCCAAAGAAATCCCATTCCTACAGTTCACAGGGCAGGAACAGCTCTTTACTTTCCGAGGTTTATGAACTACAGGGATGAGCAGCTTATAGCTGGGGACAGCTTGTATCAGCTGGAAGAGCCACAGGCCAGCACTTTGCAAGCACAGCATGTCCTGAACTCTGGGAAACGTCGCTCTGACAGGGCGGCTGTGGCAGACCTGAAGCACGGGGAGAAGGCACCTTTCTGTTGTGCCACTGCTATCCACTTACACACATCCCAGCTGTGGCTCTCAAGAACAACAAAAGTCTTTCATTAGAGGTCTTTCAGAAAGGTGGCACCAGGAGAACTGAATAGCACTTTAGAGCTTTCTGGGCTCAGTAGTAACTTTCCATTCTCAGCCTTCACCAACTTCTGTTACCACCTCCTCTGCCAGACAATCGTCCTCACCTTTGATAAGGCTTTGGAAAACACAAAGTAGTTTATCATGGCACAAATCACACTTGCTGATTTAAGGGAATAAAAGCCTCTGACTGGCTCTCCACCTTAGTAACTTCTTGTCTATGAAACTACAAATCTCTTTGAAATACTATTTGGAAAGCAGAAATAGGTGGTGAGGTAACTAGAAGCTTGAGCCTACTGCTAAACACCCTCAAAACCAAGCTGGGTTTCCACTCATTTGAAAGGGCTGCTGAACAGGAACATTCCCATTAATTTCAGTATTTTCACCCTCAGGTTTCCAGTGGGTTTTTTTAATGTTGCCCTACATTTCTACAGGAATGTGTAACTTTCTATACACTCAGCACTGCTGAGTGACTCAGAAATTATTCAGAAAGATCTTGGCAGCAGATTTGTTTCCTTTTAGAAGGGATACCTGAGCTCAGAGCTCTCAGCACAGAGAAGGAGGGTTTCCCTACTTCACTCTCCCCTCTCTCAGGGGCCTGGATGCCTTGCTGACATCACTTGTCAGACCACACTGCACAGCAAATTTCAGTGCATGGTGTTCAGGGGGCACTGCAGTCACAGCTTCCAGGGGCTCTCCAGGAGCCTTTTCCACATGTCAGAGCTGCTACAGGAAAGAGTGTGAGCACAGAACAGAGTAACAACTCCAAATCACACCCCAGGTGAACAGCCTTGCACAGGAAGGCCAACAAGATTGTCTCAGGCTGTCCCTTACACAGGACCTGGCAGGGCAAGCTGATTTGAGCACCATTTTCAGACACCATGTACAGCTTAGATATCTGAGTTCAGAAGGATGTGGGCAGGCACTTGCTGGTTTGACCACAGAGCTACTGAGGTTTTCTAACACCAACCCCCACGAGAATTCCAGACCAGTTAATTTAAAAGGTGTAATTTAAGATGTGCATTGAGTTGCCCAATCAATAAAGTGGGAATAACACCACTGATACACAAGGAAGGTGTTACAGATACAGAAGAGCAGCAAATTTAAGCTCAGGATGTGGAGTATTATCTAGTACTCTAAAAGAAACAGAAGGGTTCTCCTTGCAGAGGAACTGGATATCTCATTTCAGAAGGAAAAGGGAAAACACGGGAGAGGGCAGGTGCTTGCTGAGAGCAGGTACTTACTGTCATCCCCAACAGGCCCTGCTGAACACTGTGCTGGAGGATCACGTGCCAGGTCGTTCAACTCCTAAAAAACAGGAAGAGTTTGTTTCACTTCATTTCAAAAACAACCATGTCATTGCTCCAAGGCTGCTAGGGGCACCCTGGCAGCACCACAGATCTAATAGCCAGGACTCTGGAAAGCAAAGCTGCATCTTAAACCCAGGAGACACATTTGGCACAGGCCTCAGTGACCTGTCCAGGCTCCAGCGCCCTGAGTCACAGCAATCCTCACGTCACAGGGGTTGTCAGGTCTGCCTCCACTGGTCCCAAGCATTACCAAGGTATTAGAAACTCCACCAGCCCTGGGTCACAGAGAGATAGGATGGCCTCAATCCAACAACTCTCAGTATCAGCCTTATTTTATTCCCTCTACTGTAACAGTTCCCAGGCTGCTCCAGCTACAGTGATCCAGTTTATCACCCCCACAGCCAGCCTGCAGCATACACAGCTCCCATAACCTGTGGCTCTTTCACCTCCATATGTACACATCAGTGACCATGGCTAGAACGGAATAAAACATGAGGCCTTCCAATTGAAACTCCCCACTTTTCAGTAGCTGTATCAGTCAAATTTTCCTCTGACGAAATCCTGTGATGAGCCTGAACAGGCTGAGTAACTCACAGAACGCCTCAACTATACCAAGCTTCAATCTGAAGCAAAATTTCAGCAGGGTTCAGAGAGTTACTGTTACCAGTAACCCACATCAGCCACTTGCTCAGGAAGTGGATGTTTGGTGGGAAGTGCAAACAGAGTAAAACTTTAAAGTCAAACTTCACCTGCTCCATTTCTGACTCAGTCACTGACCTGCTTTGCATGATGGGCCCAAACGTATTACCTTACATTTTTCTCTGTGAGCTCAGTCTAGGAAGCTGAACACACACCAGATAAGCATTACAACTATTATCTAGTGCTCAGGAAACACTCCCATGCTGTCCCTGGTCCACTGTGTCTTTAGCTTTTTACCTCCCAGAACAGTCCAAGCTGGAATCTCCATACCAGGCTTTTGGCAGACAAACATTTAAGTACAACGATTAAGACAAGCTGATTGCAGGAATGGAGGAAATTTGCCATTTAATGGCCTTTTGTTATTTACAGGCAGTGATTAAGCTCTTGAACAGATGATCTCTGGGAGTTCCAGCTTCTACTTCCCAGGAACTGGGAGGCCACCACTAACCAAACCCACAACACACAAATGCTGCCTCACATCACACAGGTGAATCTGTGGATTTCCCCCTCTGGATGCAGTGCCCCAGAAAGCTTCACAGGCCCTGGCACACACACAGGTTTGGGTTTTGCCCTCAGCAGCTTGCAGCTTCTAGAGAGCCCAGCTGGAAGCCTCCTTGACTTGACACCAGACTATGGAAGCTTTTCTAGGGCTCCTGCTGGGCTTCTTCACTTGGTGTTCAGCAGGGACTGGGGCAGGAACAGACACTGAGCACGCAGCACCTGCTGAAGAGCCTGCTCCCTCCTGGAGGTGGGGAGAGCATCTCCAGGTGTCCTCTGAAGGCACAAAGCCCTCTGGAGTTGCTTCAGCATCAGCAAGCCCAGAGACACCCTGAGCCATCAGGGCAGCACAGGAAGGTGCAGACACCTCCACACACCTTCCTCAGGGTCAGTCAGCCACAGCTACAAAGAATGAAGGGAGTCTACACATGCACAAATTGCCAAGAACAGGCAGGAAAACCTGAAAATAGCAACATATCTACTCCTTCTAAAGGTGCATGGAGTACAGTCCACTTCCAAATGGTATTGGGCTCTGATTTTCTGGAAAAGACTATTTAATGCTATTGTATTCAAAATCCCAATCACACTTAACTAAAAAAAAAATTCCTTACCACTTCTCATCCCACTTTATGCATACACATGACTCAGAAGGTACAGCTGTAAGAATTTGTGTTTTCCATCATGACCACAACCTACCATGGATTATATTTATGAACTCAACATGCACCTTTCCTGCTATAAAAGGGAAATAGTTACAAACATGAGCTTGGGCACACATTCTACCAGTGAGCAGAACACACAGCTCCAGAGCTGCCCTGACACTCCCCCTACATCCTGCTGCCCAAATGCACCAACCACTTCATCAAAGTGAATATAACAGACTAAGTCCCCAACAGACACAGAGGCAGCAGTGAAATTCAGGTAGTAGCAGTTTCTCATCAAAATACTATTTTGTTCTCTACATCTTCAGTTCCAGGGAGATTTCTGAATTTTCTGAAGCCCTGGGTATTACCTTAGTAGAAAGTGATGACTTACAACAACCATTTGTACCACTTGTTTCAGTAACAAGGTGGCATTTCAGGTTCTGCTCTGTAAATTCCCAGTGAAACACCACAGATTAAAAAGTCTATGTAAAAACCAGCATGTAAGTTCCTTGTGCTTGAAAAGGTATTGCACCAACTCTCAATTCAAGCCCCTGCAGCACAAAACTTCCCAAATTTTGTAGAACAGCTTGGAGAACAAGTTCAGCTCCTCCCTTTCACCCCCCAAGACCCCTCTGGAGTGCAGGCAGACGCTGCCTGCCTACAGGAGAGGCAAACACACTCCTGGATTTCCTGGCAGGGCAGGGATAAGCCCTTTAACGTGCCATGCCATTCCCTTCCAGCTGCTCTAAGCCTCCCACTCTCACTTGTCACATCTGCAGAGCCAAGTTCAGGCACAAGAAAGGAGCAGCACACAGCTGCATCTGCCCAGGTACACAGGGAGAGGAGCACCCAGGGCTGCTGCACAGAGCCAAGCACCTGTCCCGGGGTTACTCTGCCTTTCCAGCCTCCTGTGCAGTCCCCAAGGTACTGAGAGCACGACACCAGACCCAGTGAGGTCTCAGCTTCCAGATGTTGTTGCTGAGGGGTTCTGAGAACCAGCTGGTTTTTGTAACTCAGAACAAATGACTCTGGAGTTCCCATAAAGCTGGAACTCACAACACACGAAGGATTCAGTTACAGTTTGGTATCATCTACAAACCTCAATGTATTGGATCCCAAGTTGCAAGGCCCCCTGTTTTTGCCTGTGAACCAGGAAGTCTTGCTGGTCCATGACCAAGCCTGACCTTGACCACACCAATGTTAAACCAAAAGCTGAAGAAAGCCATCGCAGTTTACGCTCCAGACAGTTTTTGATCCTTAAGCACATGCAGGTTTTGCTTCAGGAATTTACAAGCAGCCTTTAGATCAAGTTCCAGTTTGAGTTACTCAGTTCCCAGGGCTGCCTCACCCTGAGCTAGCTTTTCAGCTGAAGACATCTTTACAGAATTTAAAGTTTCTGCCACCTCCCCTACAGCAAAACACCCCAGGGGCTGGGCCCACTGCTGTGGATCCTACCATTAACCTGACCCATCTCACAACCATTAACGAGTCCCTCAGCAAAAACGAGGAAGTGGAAGCACAGCACAAAGCAAGGATCAAGGTGCCCTACCTAATGGTCAAGCTGAAACTACTGCCATTAAATCCACAAAGGAGATACCCTAAAAGCTACAAAAATCTCACTAGAAACTGACATTTAGACTCCAAAACCCAATTTATGTGTGCTTTTAAGGTCCCAACAAACCCATCCCTACTCAGGGGTTCCAGGAAAGCATTTTAAGGAAGATAGAATGTGCTTATATCACAGATCCCCCAGCTGTGCTTCCCAAGTCATGAAAGGCATCAGCTGCCAGCAAGGCCTCAAGGCTCACAGGTAAACCAGTGCCACCAGCCTTGCTCAGCCCCACGCCACCCTGATCCCTACCTTCCTCCTGTTCCTTTTACAGGGAGCTGGTACATTTGGTTTGAGTCTTGTAAGTTTAAACCTGCACGTGTTTCAAGTTATAATTATCAACTCCAAAGACATTTGTTAGTGAAGTTCCAATTTATTCCTCTAGACAACAAATCCCTCTCCAGTCTAACACACTCCTGGTAAAACCTGCTCTGGCCAAAAGATAAGACTAGTTTTAAGGATTAAGTTAATGCTAACACAGCCTTCAGTAAGAAGAACCAACAAAACTGGCAACATCAAGAAGCCAATCAGGCAAGTAAAAAGCCAGCATGCTTTAGCAGTCAGCTCCAGCAATTTTCTAAGCCTTGGTACACAGCAGAGTTCCTCAAATCCACTCCAACACACTGTATGTATCCCTCTAGGTTATCCAAAGTCCTCTTAGCTTGAACTCCATGGGCATCCCTCCCTACTCCAGTCTGAGCTGCTTTCACACTGTACTTTACTGAGACACCACATCAGCTTGATTATAAACCTAATTTCTGCCTCAGGTTGCTGCTGTAAGTGAAATAAGCTTTTAGTCTGCCTTTAGCAAGTTTACTTGCCTGAAGCCCCTGAACCATTCAGCAACAGGCAATGTAGGGAGATGTTACAAAATCCTGACTTATGTAACAAAAGGGAACTCATAGCCACTTAGCCATGAATTGTTCCCTGTTCCCAACAGAGTAAAGCCAAGCAATGGGGAATGAGGGCCAAAGTCGAATTGATCACACCCTGCCTCACCTCAGCACCACGGCACAGAGGAGCTGCCAGCTCCCTGTGCAGGGCCAGCAGGGCAGGAAGAGCCTGTGCACGTTCCCTGGGCCAGCAGCACCTCCCTGCCAGGTGCCAGAGCCTGTGTCCAGCAGACATTTCCCTCAGCTCTGCTCTCCACTTGCACCGGGCAAAAGGCACCGTCACACACGAACACCAAGGTCAAACCAACATTCCCGACAGTGTCCATAGGTGCTCTCCCACCCACAGGACTGTCATTCCAGAGTATCTGCTCGTCTAATGCTGTCACCACAATCAACAAAAGCATTTCAATCCTTTCCTTTTGACCAAAAACTGCTTTTGCAATGAAGTTGCTCAGATGCCCCAACTTTGACTCCTCACAAGACTGCAAAAGCCAGAAGGCAAGTGAGCAGCATGAGAAGTCATGAAACACAGCAAGAACCAAGGTACACGTTATAAACAAGCTCTGATATAACTGTCACCTTTTCTTTTTATTTTTTTTTCCCAAAGCCTGAACAGGAAGAAGACCAAAGCAATGTGTAACTTCCTCCTGGTGCCGAGTCTGAGTATCAAAACACCTCTCTAGCTGACAGAAGCTGCAGCAGCATTCTCTGTACACAAGCTCTCCAACACAGATGGGCTGCGCTGGCAGCTCCACGCTCGCAGCGAGAGGCCCAGCGGAAGAACCCAGTCGCTCCCACTGGCTGCTGTTCAGAACTGGCAGCACATAAATCACACCAGGTTTGCTCAGCACAGGCAGCACAAGGACAGCTCTGACCCCCAGCACAGGTCTGCACCTCACACACCCCACCCGCAGGCACCGCTTCTTTCAGCACAAGGGGTGCCCGAGCATCTCCGGACTCTGGGACTACAGCAAGCACTGCCAGCCTCTTCCACAGCTGAACAGGAACAGCACTGTGGAATTCACAGTTTAGTTACCTGCGTTTGGGCCTATGCATTACAAGCAGTAGTAATCCCCAATTCCTCTGCTACAGAAAGTGTTTGACTTGAGCAGGGCTCAAGCACAGCTGCTGCTTTCCTTCCCTTCCCCCTCAGCCGCTGATCACGCAGGGGAACCCATGAAAGACAATGAGCGAACCATTTCCTTGCTCTCCCATTCAAAGAACTCCAAACCCTGCCCTAGTTATCCACTTATAGGTATTGCATTCCCTAAAGATAAGCAACGCAGATGGGGATGTGGCTGAATCCAAAGGGTTTCAGCTTAAACCTTAAAATGGAAGGCATTCACTCTGGCCCTCCTGCACATCCCTCCCATCCTGCCCTTGGTTTGCTTCACACTGCTTTTCTTATAAAATACATTCAGCATAAAATAGATCATTTTTACATATATATAAGAATACCAATAAAATACCAATTCAATTGCTATACTTCAGTGTTACCCCCAAGGACTCTGCCTGGCAGTATTGCTTACATCTCAAACACTTCTCACAAGAAAAGAACTCAAGTTTCAGACCCATGAGCCAATAAAAGCACCTAAACAAGAATTTGGAGCCACACTGCCCAAAATATTGTGGTGAGTAACACAGGCAGCAATCTGAGAGCAGGTCTCACCCAGCCTGGGCTCTTTTGGAGCATTTGCTGAGGGAACAGCTGCTGCCGTGTGCACACACGTTACCCCAGCTCCAGTCCCTGCACAATCCCCACTGTGCCACCAGTGACACCCTGGGACAGACCCTGCAGCTTCCTGTGCTGCCTCACACGCCAGCAACAACCCTGGCTCACTGCTCCTCCTGCCCCTCTTCCGACCCAGCCGAGTTCAACACACACGAGGCCATTTCAGGTAACACTGTATCAAACCTGCACTCTTGGGATTTTCTCCTTTCCAAGTTCTCAGTCCTGTGTTATTCGAGGACACAAAAATTTTGACAAAAACCTCACAGAAAGCCTTTGTGGCTCAGTAGAAACCCCAACTGCCAAGAGCAAGAGCCAGTGGCCAGACTGAGCCCTGCACACTGATATACCACGACTGATAACACCCTTAAAAAACAGCCAAAGCAGCAGTTTTCTCTCCCATCGTGTCTCTATGCTCGAGCCCACTGGGATTATTCCTACTCAATCCACATTCTGCAGGCTTCTGCTCCTGCCACAAGCTGCAGCAGCAAAGGTCAGAAAGTGGCTGTCCCCTCATTATCCTGACAGGGACGGCCACTGCACACTCGCAGAGAGCAGCACAGCCCTGAGATGATGATAGGAGCACTCCCCACGGGGTTTAAAATAGCCAGAGCGTAAACAGCCAGCCATGACTGCTGAGGCAGTTCCACTGAGACACCCACAGCAGCTCACTCAGAGGGCTCCTTCCAGCCTGGAGCTCCACTCCCATCCAACTTTCAAAGCATCTGGGCTGCTACAACAGGCAGATTCATTTCCCTCCCCATGCGCTGTTTTGTGGAAACGCCGCCTCCAGCCCCATGGCCTCCCTCTCCTCCACAGCCACCACGCTCACTCCACTGAAACTCCCGGTGCTTTACACAGATCACACAAAACTGCTTTGGTGACGTTCTCGCTACTTCCCAAGGCTTTGAAGATTCTCATAACCCTACACAGTCCCCATTTTCTCTCGGGATTCTTTACTCTTGAAAAGAGCATGAAGAGTCAGTCCACAAGCACCCGACACTAACAAAGACTCCACACATCCAGCTTTTCTCCTGTCACAAACCAGCCCGGAAACACAAGTGCTCTCAGAGTGCTGACTCCTGACCCTCAGCATGCACTGAACTACAACCAAGCAGCTTTCCTGAGTTACCTGACACAGGATTCACCCTCCCCATTACAGCCGTGCACTGCTTGTGCGTGTCCCAGCCCCCCACAGCCACATTTACCCCGTTCAGCACTCACTGCTGTGTCTCCCAGGTCTATAAAGCCACTGCCGAGGAGCAAGAGCTCTTCCAAAGCACCTGTTAGCCCACAAACAGTGTGCACGAGTTGTCACAATGCCCTGAGCACCACTAAAGTAAGGGACAAAACACTGCAGAGAAGCAAGACTCAGCTGGAACACAACTTCCTTATGTAACTCACTACCAGATCCGCAGCTGGAAAATCCCACAGTCTAAAATCACACTCCAAATACCTCCCTTCCCACTGCTACCTATTTCACAAGCATAAGTAAGGCTTCAAGCTCTTGCCAATTTTCTTGTCCACCTGAGCTTTAACCTGATCAGTATGAAGCTTAACATGAAGCTTCATGAAGCCTCCAAGGTAACCTACAACCAAAGCAGAGATGTTAACAGAGACCTGACACTACACACGAAACCAAACAGGGCTACAGACTGAGCTATGAGCTCATGGGTTTACAGCTGGTTCTAGATAAAAAATAATTTACACAGCGATCAAGAGCAGAAACACTATAGGAGGGCTGTTCCCTGCACCTGAACCCTGTACAGATCCCAAACTGACAGCTACGCATTTTGCAGGGAAAAGGATACAAATTCCCTGCCTGAGTCACCACGGTAATACAAGTGGACTTCAACTACCGCCGAGGGTTTTTTTTCCTGGTAAGAGACACTGATGATCAAGCACTGTCCTAAGACGGCAGTGGACTGGGCAGCAGTGTTTTTCCAAAAGGCCAGGATATGAACACGGCGCAGCTCCCGCTCCAAGAGAAGGCAAGCTCGTAGCTTCCCCTACAAGCCTGCGGGATGACTCAGGCTGTAGAACAGCGCTGGCTCCATTAAAAGAGCAAACCACACCACTGTGTGACAGGTTTACTGCGCTCAGCGCTCCGCTGCCCGACACCGCGATCCTCGTCGCTGCTGGAGAAGGCACAGGAGCCCTCGGACACGGGGCTCCGGGACGAGCCACGCCGGAACTTCCAGCGCGGGCCACGCTGCGCTCCCCGGGGCGCCTTCCCCCGGCCGGGCCGGGCC